>OY743144.1:31798260-32250434 GCA_963555695.1 Dasypolia templi | reverse complement strand
CAACGACGCCAACGCCATCTGCGAGGGCGGCTACCCAGCCGTGCCCCCGAGACGGGCTGACGAGAGCCCCGCCAATGATGGCCACCAAACCATCCAGATCTCCCACCCAGTTATCCCTGGGCGGGACCCAGTACGGCTCGGCGACCACGGCCACGTGAATCGACCACTCTGCCATACTCTGGAGCAAGAGATCCTGAGCTCTGGCAGAGTGGTTGATATTGCCCTGGAGGAGACGGAACAGCGCCATTTATGCGCAGTCCATCCCCCCCTCTGCAGCATTCTCAGGCCGGGAGTCGGCCGAAGAGGAGCCCTTCTGGCCCCTTCCCCTCCTTTTGTTGGCGGGCACGCCACACGCTTTCGCCCCCCATCTGTGCCCGGCGGGCCTCCCTGCAGCCGTGCAGAGGCTGCAGTTTGGCGCCGCGGAGCACTGGGCCGCCTTGTGGCCGGGCTGGCCGCAGCGATAACATTCATCGCTGCGGTCCGTTTCGGCGGTGCACCGGCACCTGACATGCCCGACGTCCAGGCACCGGTAGCACCGCATGGCCCTGGGCTGCAGCAGTTTGACTCTTGCTGCAACCCATCCCACCAACAGACGCCCAGCGTCGGCTAACTTGTTCGCGGCCGCCACCGGGCACCTCGCCCAAATCGAGCCGAGCCCGGAGGCGTCGGCGCGGATTTCGCCCGCCCGCACGTCGTCGGGCGGGCATCCACCGACACGGGCGATGGCCTCCACGACCTCAGCCGGGGTCGTCGAGTCATCCAGGCCGTTGACTCGCAGCTCGGCGGTCTTCATCGGCCTGGTAATTCGAACGTCCTCCGGGCTGAGGACCTCCCTCAACTTGGCGGCCAGAACGTCCGCCCTTTCGCGGCTGGAGGCACCGGACACCTCGAGCAGCCGCGCCCCCGTAACCGCCGGCCTCAATCTGAGGCCGGACGGTGTCCCAAGGTCGGGGAACGCGACCTTGCTCTTGGCCTCTCGGAGGACCGCCGCGTAGGTGACGCCCCTCTCAGCGGCTCCGGACTGCAGTGTGATCACCACAGCCGCAGAGCGTGGGGCCCTACGCCGTCCTCGCGACTTCTTTTTAGGCGTCTTGGCCGGTGCCGGTGTTCCGTCGGCGTTCTTCCCGCTCTTCTTCTTCTTCTTTTTCTTTTTCTTCCCCACCGTCGTCCACCCCCCGGCATCCTGGGTGGGAAGTGAGGCGGGAGGTGGTGCGGTCACGCCCCGACTTTGCAGCCGCACGACCCCGGCCACCCATCACCTTGGGCGCTTTTGGCGCCGGCAACATCTCTTCGTCCGTCTTCCTTTTAAGCAGCGCCTTGCCGCGCCTGCTCAGGTCCGGATCCGACCTGCTGTGGTCCCCGGAGGGACCGGAGCCTCCTCGGCTCTGGTTGCCATCGTAGGTGGCAAATGGATCTATAACCACGCGCGGGAGCTTCAAAAGAAGCTCCGTTTCTCGCTGGTTACCGGCGGCCGTCACTCGAGGGCCCACCAAACCATCGCTTAGCGGGTCCCCGAATGACTGCGACCGGGTTCTTCCTCTTTCTCCTCCCTCCAGACAGTTGTTGCCCCCCCCAGAATACGAGGGGCATGACGCATCCGAAACCGGATGCGTGGCGGATTCTCCGACTGCTAAGCAGTCGGTACCGCCCTGGGGTAAAATTTTCGCAACTGACTTTTCCAACCTAACCTAACCTAACCTAACCTTTTTTTTTTTTTTTTTTTTTTTTGTTTTTTTTTTGTTTTTTTTTTTTTTTTTTTTGCGCTGGGAAAAAATGCATTACGCATACCCTCCCATTGGGGGAATGGGGGGCTATGTGGGACTCCCCGGTCTGACCCGGTATACCCACTAAAACAACCCAGCGGCACTCCCGCCTCGTCTTGAGTGGAGGGGACTGGGAGATTGGCGCAGCCTGTACGTCCAGTCCTCCTCCGACGACCGTCCGCCTTTAATGCGGACGCTTCACGCCCTCCCCGTTGGGGGAGGGCCGGGAATGACTTACGAAGGTGATGACGGGTGCAATGCGGGCGGAGGCGCCCCCGCGCCTGTCGCCCGCCTGTCACCACCATGAGGAGGGAGGAGACGACGCCCTCTCCGACCTCTTCGTCTCCGGAGCGGCGCAGCGAGAGGATCGTCCTCCCGCTCGCGCTCCGCCGCCTCCTTTTGCGAAATAACGTCCTCGCAAAAGGAGGCGACCTCTGCCCATGCCTCCTCGCTCTCCAGCATGGAGCTGACCACGCCGGGGAGCGAGAGGTCCCGCCCGACCACCGCGGTCAGACTGCGGCGCAGCTCTGACCAGGCGGGGCACACCTCTAGGGTGTGCTGTGCCGTGTCCTCCGGCGCACCGCAGTCATGGCACGCCGGAGTCTCCTCCCTCCCGATCCGGTGCAGGTGCGATCCAAAACAGCCATGGCCGGACAACACCTGCACCAGACGGAATGAGAGGAAGCCGTGTGACCGCTCGAGCCAGCCTCGCAGGACCGGACCGAGCGCGTCCAAGGTTCGCCGGCCAAAGGTGGCGGCTGCGAGGTCCTCCGTCCAATGGAGGACGATTGCGTCCCCCGCCTCTTGCCGCACGGCCTCCCGCTCTTCCGCGACGGGGCGCTCCCCGAGCGCTTTTCGCCGCGCCGTCCACTCGTACACTCTGGCGAGCACCCATGCCTCCAACTCCCAAGGAGGGGTGCCAGCCAGAGCGCATGCCGCCGAAAAGCCCACCGAGCGGTAGGCCCTTGCCACCCTTAGTGCAATGGCCCTTTGGGGCCTGCGGATCGCCGTTGCGTTCTCCCGCCTGTGCAGGGAGTCCGCCCAGATAGGGGCCCCATATAGGGCCATGCTCCGCAGGATGCCGGCATACAATCGCCGGCACTGCGCGTTGGGCCCCCCCAGGTTCGGGAGGAGCCACGAGAGGGCGTCCGCGGCTTTCAGCAGGCGCGTTGACAGCCCGCTGAAATGCGGGCCAAATCGCCACCTGCTGTCCAGCACCAAGCCCAGATATTTCATCTGGGTCTGGACCCCGATCCTGACGCCCTCCACAACTATGTGGGCGTCGGGAGGGCAGCGCTGCCGAGGCCCGTGAAAGAAAACGGCCTCGGTCTTGTGCAGCGCCACCTTCAGTCCCAAGCGGCGGATCCTCCCTGCAACCAAGGATCCGCCAGCCGAGGCCAGACAGGCCGCCTCCCTGTAGCTCCTCCCCCGGGCAGTGAGGAGAGTGTCATCCGCGTAACAGATGACACTCGTGCCCCGGAGGAGAGCTCCCCGCAGGAGCCAGTCAAACCCTATGTTCCACAGGGGGGGCCCCAGCACTGACCCCTGCGGAACACCGCACTCTGCGCCGTATCGCCTCACCCTGGCCGTCTTGTCCACAAGGAGGATCTCTCGATCCTCCAAGTAGCTGGCCAGGAGGCTCCTCAAGTATTGAGGCACTCCGTGATACCGAAGTGCCTCCAATATTGTCGAGTGGGGCACGGAGTTGAAGGCGTTGGCTATGTCGAATGACACCGCCAACACTCCGCCCCCCGCCTCCACCGCCTCCTTCACCTGACCCTTGAGTAGGGCCAGCGCGTCTATCGTCGAACGCCCTCGTCGAAAACCGAATTGGGCGTCCGACAGATTTGGCCCCACCCCCCGCAACAGCCCATTGAGCCGGGAGGCGACAATCCCCTCGAATAATTTACCGACCTCATCAAGCAGAACGATGGGCCGGTATGCCGAGGGGGAGTCCACCGGGCGTCCCTCCTTTCGGAGGAGGCACAGCTGCCCCTCCTTCCAAAGTTTCGGGAACCTGCCAGCCGTAAAGCACGCGCTGAACAGGTCCCGAATTCTGTCCTCCATTTGGGCGGCAGCAATGGCCACCACCCGTGCAGGGACGCCGTCCGGTCCAGGGGCCGTCTTCTTCGCGCGGAGGCTGAGAACCCCCGCGTACAATTCCTCCGCCGTCACCGGGGGGACCCTTTCCTCGGGCGGAGTCGCCCCTTGCGGAGGGTCCATCGTTGGTGGGGTGAAGTCGGTCCTGCGCGGAAACAGGGACCGGACCACCCCGTCCAGCAACGCCGGCTCGAGAGTCTCCGTCAATGGGGGACCACAGGGGCGCAGTTGGTTCCGCGCCGCCTTGTATGGTCTCCCATATGGATCCCGGTCGAGCCCTGCCAGCATCTCGGCCCTCGCCGAGTCCTTGGCAGCGCCAATCGCCGACTTGAGAACCGTCCTCGCCTCTTGGTAAGTAGCGTAGAGGCGGTCCTCGTTTTCCCGATTCCGGGCGCTGCGTCGTCGGCTCCGCGTGAAGGCCCTTCTGGCCGACACGCAGGCGGCTCGGAGCCCCGCCAGTTCCTCCGTCCACCAATAGACGGCACGACGGGGAGGCGGACGGCGAGACCGAGGCATGCTGGAGTTGCACACCTCGGTCAGGGACCTCCTGAGCTGAACCGCTGCGGTGTCCACGTCCAGGACCTCGACAGGGGGCGACAACCAGTCCTGGAGAAAGGCCGCCTCCTGAGCGGCCTCCCGGTCCAGGCGGGTGAGAGCCCACCGTGGGAAGGGAGATTTGCCCGAGCGGGCCACCCTCCCCTGGGCGGAGATGTCGAACCGCACGTATCGGTGGTCCGACAAGGTCTCCACCATCTCCACCCGCCAGTTCACGACGCGGGCGGCTAGCGCGGGGGTGGCAAACGTGACGTCAACCACCGACCCTCCCTGCTGCCGCACACACGTGTGGACCGCCCCCCTGTTGAGGAGGGACACGCCGGATGAGGCCGCCCAAAATTCGACGGCGCGTCCTCGGACGTTGCACGAGGCAGCCAGGTTGCCCCAGGCCACCGACTTGGCGTTCAGGTCGCCCAACACGACGACCTGGCGCGGCGCCGCCCTCCCTACGACTGCGGTGAGGACTTCGAGGAAATCCTCAAAGTCCGAGAGAGGGCGGTTTGGGGAGAAATAGACCCCCACCACACCTACGTCTCCCCACGCGGCGGCCACGTATCCCGGTCCTCTCTCTAAAAGCGAGAGGGGAGGGGAGTCCGTGGAAGACCGCGTCACCAACGCCACCAAGCCGTCCCGATCGCCCAGCCAGTGGCCGGGGACCGAGTAAGGCTCGGCAACCACCGCCAAGTCCACCAACCACTCAGCCATGGTCTGCATCAGCAGATCCTGGGCTGCCCTGCAATGGTTGGTGTTCGCCTGGAGAATGCGATGATGGACCCCATCCATCGATCGACATTTCTCCCCCCTCCGCGGCCACCGCGGTTCCTGCCTCGGGAACAGACGGACGGACGGTGCTGGCAGCCGGACCGATCGGCGCTTTGCCCCTCTTAGGGGGAGGATTGCAGTTCCTCCCCTTCATGACGTGGTCCGCCGGGCGGCCACTGGCGGCACACACTGCGCAGTGCGGAGTGGCAGCCGTGCATGAGCTGCTTTTGTGGCCCTCCTTGCCGCAGCGATAGCAGCTGTCCGTCCTATCGACCGTGGACTGGAATGGAATCCGACGGTAAGCCGTCCCTTGTCAAGGACGGCTTTGGCAGCGGCGACTGGGCACTCGAGGCGAATGGTGCCCATGCCACCGCGACCGGGCCTGATGTCCCGGCCGTGCACCTCTGCGACGTCACACCCCCCCATCGCTGCGACCGCCGCCACCACCTCCTCTTTGGTGACCGAGTCATCCAGGTCGGTCACCTCTATGGTCGTCGCTTTGACTGGACGGGCCACCTTGGCCGCGTCTGCGATGACCTCCTGCAGCTTCGACGCGAAGAGGTCAGCATGAGCTCTGCCCTCTGCCCCCGGGAACTCGAAAATTCGAGCACCGGCTTGGGTTCGCCGGCAAGAGACTTTGCCGATCCCCAGTTGAGTGGGATCGGCATTGGCACGCGCCCGCAACAAAATGGACGCGTACGTCTCGCCCCGCTCCGCAGCCTCCGCGGTGAGCGTCACCACAACGGCTGCGGTCTTTGGGGGAACGAGTTTCCCCGTTCCCTTCCCTCTCCCTTTTCCCTTTCCAGTCGCTTTCTTTCCCGTCTGCGACTGATTGGGAGGTGTGGTGGCGGGCACGGCAGGAACAGCCGTCGCGGCTTTTTTAGCCTTTTTGGCCTTGCCCTTGCCCCTCCCGGCAACCTCGGTCCACCCATGCTGGTTGGACGGGGTTGTGGAAGGGAGAAAGGCGTCCTCCCCCTGGGAGGACGGCCCAGGCTCACTTTGCCTCTTGTCCGCCGCAAGCGGCGGTCGGAGGCGTTTCTCTGGCAAGAGCCGGTCCTCAATGCCTGCTAAGCAGGCTCTTGTGAAGGCCCTCTCCTCCATAACGACCTTGCGGATGACATCCTCAAGGTTGGAGGTGGGGCCCTCTGCCGCAGGTCTTTCTTCTGGTTGGCCTGGCCGAGCCGTGGCTTCGGCCAGCTTATGATGAAGCTGGCTGACCTCCGATTGCAGGCGATCGGCTTTCGCCTGCAGTTGCCGCGTTTCCTCGGTCGCCTTGCGCTGGACCATCTCTCTGATGATGCCACGCATGCTCGCGGCCCGGCATTTAAGGGCCTTTTGAAAGGTCCCTTTTAGGTTCGAGGATTTAGAGGCGATCTCCACTATCTCCTCCTCGTCCTCCTCAGCCATCCGCTCCAGCTCAGCCAGCGAGTGGTCCGCGTACAGAACGCGGGACGCGCCGTACCCGGACTTGGCCCGGGCAGCACGCGCCCGTTGCTCCTTGGCAGCAACCCGCTCCTCCAGGTCTTGCTGGTGCTGCTCCCGCCGAGCTAGGTCCAGCTGTCGTTGGGCGTCCGCTAGACCCACGACGTGGGTGTCCGCGGCTGTCGCTGGCTTTTTGGCCTTTGACCGCCCCGCCGAACCCGAGGAGCCCTCGGACCCATTCCGCAGGAATGCCCGCTTTCGCGACTGTGAATCGCCCCCGTCCGAGACGCCAGCCATGGACTCTTTGTCAGAGTCCGACAGCGAGTCTATGTCCAAGGGACAACCAAAGAAGCTAGCTGCAGACGGCGCGCGGCTAGCCTCTGACGCCGAAGCGTCGGACTGGCCCTGAGAAGGGCCTTTTGGTTGGCCCTGAGAAGGGCCTTTGGGTTGGCCCTGAGAAGGGCCTTTGGGTTGGCCCTGAGAAGGGCCTTTGGGTTGGCCCTGAGAAGGGCCTTTGGGTTGGCCCTGAGAAGGGCCTTTAGGTTTTAAAAATCGCCCGAAGGCATCCCGCGTGGGTTTTGGCATAGCCTCCGCAGGTTCGTTCGCTCAAGGCAAGATAAAATAAGCAACGAAAGCACAGTGCACTTTGGCCGAGCCCAGTCTGCCACTCCGTTACGGTGGTCAGAACTGGGTCGTTTCCAGGGGACGCGACGTGGACGCAAGCACTGTGGGGTGGTCCCCCAACCTAACCTTTTTTTTTTTTTTTTTTTTTTTTTTGCGCTGGGAAAAAATGCATTACGCATACCCTCCCATTGGGGGAATGGGGGGCTATGTGGGACTCCCCGGTCTGACCCGGTATACCCACTAAAACAACCCAGCGGCACTCCCGCCTCGTCTTGAGTGGAGGGGACTGGGAGATTGGCGCAGCCTGTACGTCCAGTCCTCCTCCGACGACCGTCCGCCTTTAAGGCAGACGCGTCACGCCCTCCCCGTGGGGGGAGGGCCGGGAATGACCGACGAAGGTGATGACGGGTGCAATGCGGGCGGAGGCGCCCCCGCGCCTGTCGCCCGCCTGTCACCACCACGAGGAGGGAGGAGACGACGCCCCCTCCGACCTCTTCTTCGTCTGCGGAGCGGCGCAGCGAGAGGGTCGTCCTCCCGCTCGCGCTCCGCCGCCTCCTTTTGCGAAATAACGTCCTCGCAAAAGGAGGCGACCTCTGCCCAGGCCTCCTCGCTCTCCAGCATGGAGCTGACCACGCCGGGAAGCGAGAGGTCCTGCCCGACCACCGCGATCAGACTGCGGCGCAGCTCTGACCAGGCTGGGCACACCTCTAGGGTGTGCTGTGCCGTGTCCTCCGGCGCACCGCAGTCATGGCACGCCGGCGTCTCCTCCCTCCCGATCCTGTGCAGGTGCGATCCAAAACAGCCATGGCCGGACAACACCTGCACCAGACGGAATGAGAGGAAGCCGTGGGACCGCTCGAGCCAGCCTCGCAGGACCGGACCGAGCGCGTCCAACGTGCGCCGGCCAAAGGTGGCGGCTGCGAGGTCCTCCGTCCAATGGAGGACGATGGCGTCCCTCGCCTCCTGCCGCACGGCCTCCCGCTCCTCCGCGACGGGGCGCTCCCCGAGCGCTTTTCGCCGCGCCGTCCACTCGTACACTCTGGCGAGCACCCATGCCTCCAACTCCCAAGGAGGGGTGCCAGCCAGAGCGCATGCCGCCGAAAAGCCCACCGAGCGGTAGGCCCTTGCCACCCGTAGTGCAATGGCCCTTTGGGGCCTGCGGATCGCCGTTGCGTTCTCCCGCCTGTGCAGGGAGTCCGCCCAGATAGGGGCCCCATATAGGGCCATGCTCCGCAGGATGCCGGCATACAATCGCCGGCACTGCGCATTGGGCCCCCCCAGGTTCGGGAGGAGCCACGAGAGAGCGTCCGCGGCTTTCAGCAGGCGCGTTGACAGCCCGCTGAAATGCGGGCCAAAACGCCACCTGCAGTCCAGCACCAGGCCCAGATATTTGATCTGGGTCTGGACCCCGATCCTGACGCCCTCCACAAATATGTGTGCGTCGGGAGGGCAGCGCTGCCGAGGCCCGTGAAAGAAAACGGCCTCGGTCTTGTGCAGCGCCACCTTCAATCCCAGGCGGCGGATCCTCCCTGCAACCAAGGATCCGCCAGCCGAGGCCAGACAGGCCGCCTCCCTGTAGTTCCTCCCCCGGGCAGCGAGGAGAGTGTCATCCGCGTAACAAATGACGCTCGTGCCCTGGAGGAGGGCTCCCCGCAGGAGCCAGTCAAACCCTATATTCCAAAGGGGGGGCCCCAGCACCGACCCCAGCGGAACACCGCACTCTGCGCCGTATCGCCTCACCCTGGCCGTCTTGTCCACAAGGAGGATCTCGCGATCCTCCAAGTAGCTAGCCAGGAGGCTCCTCAGGTATTGAGGCACTCCGTGATACCGAAGTGCCTCCAATATTGTCGAGTGGGGCACGGAGTTGAAGGCGTTGGCTATGTCGAATGACACCGCCAACACTCCGCCCCCCGCCTCCACCGCCTCCTTCACCTGACCCTTGAGTAGGGCCAGCGCGTCTATCGTCGAACGCCCTCGTCGAAAACCGAATTGGGCGTCCGACAGATTTGGCCCCACCCCCCGCAACAGCCCATTGAGCCGGGAGGCGACAATCCCCTCGAATAATTTACCGACCTCATCAAGCAGAACGATGGGCCGGTATGCCGAGGGGGAGTCCACCGGGCGTCCCTCCTTTCGGAGGAGGCACAGCTGCCCCTCCTTCCACAGTTTCGGGAACCTGCCAGCCGCAAAGCACGCGCTGAACAGGTCCCGAATTCTGTCCTCCATTTGGGCGGCAGCAATGGCCACCACCCGTGCAGGGACGCCGTCCGGTCCAGGGGCCGTCTTCTTCGCGCGGAGGCTGAGAACCCCCGCGTACAATTCCTCCGCCGTCACCGGGGGGACCCCCTCCTCCGGCGAAGTTGCGCCTTGCGGAGGGTCCATTGTTGGTGGGGTAAAGTCGGTCCTGCGCGGAAACAGGGACCGGACCACCCCGTCCAGCAACGCCGGCTCGAGAGTCTCCGTCAATGGGGGACCACAGGGGCGCAGTTGGTTCCGCGCCGCCTTGTATGGTCTCCCATATGGATCCCGGTCGAGCCCTGCCAGCATCTCGGCCCTCGCCGAGTCCTTGGCGGCGCCAATCGCCGACTTGAGGACCGTCCTCGCCTCTTGGTAAGTAGCGTAGAGGCGGTCCTCGTTTTCCCGATTCCGGGCGCTGCGTCGTCGGCTCCGCGTGAAGGCCCTTCTGGCCGACACGCAGGCGCCTCGGAGCCCCGCCAGTTCCTCCGTCCACCAATAGACGGCACGACGGGGAGGCGGACGGCGAGACCGAGGCATGCTGGAGTTGCACACCTCGGTCAGGGACCTCCTGAACTGAACCGCTGCGATGTCCACGTCCAGGACCTCGACAGGGGGCGACAACCAGTCCTGGAGAAAGGCCGCCTCCTGAGCGGCCTCCCGGTCCAGGCGGGTGAGAGCCCACCGTGGGAAGGGAGATTTGCCCGAGCGGGCCGCCCTCCCCTGGGCGGAGATGTCGAACCGCACGTATCGGTGGTCCGACAAGGTCTCCACCATCTCCACCCGCCAATTCACGACGCGGGCGGCTAGCGCGGGGGTGGCAAACGTGACGTCAACCACCGACCCTCCCTGCTGCCGCACACACGTGTGGACCGCCCCCCTGTTGAGGAGGGACACGCCGGATGAGGCCGCCCAAAATTCGACGGCGCGTCCTCGGACGTTGCACGAGGCAGCCGGGTTGCCCCAGGCCACCGACTTGGCGTTCAGGTCGCCCAACACGACGACCTGGCGCGGCGCCGCCCTCCCTACGACTGCGGTGAGGACTTCGAGGAAATCCTCAAAGTCCGAGAGAGGGCGGTTTGGGGAGAAATAGACCCCCACCACACCTACGTCTCCCCACGCGGCGGCCACGTATCCCGGTCCTCTCTCTAATAGCGAGAGGGGAGGGGAGTCTGTGGAAGACCGCGTCACCAACGCCACCAAGCCGTCCCGATCGCCCAGCCAGTTGCCGGGGACCGAGTAAGGCTCGGCAACCACCGCCAAGTCCACCAACCACTCAGCCATGGTCTGCATCAGCAGATCCTGGGCTGCCCTGCAGTGGTTGGTGTTCGCCTGGAGAATGCGATGTTGGGCCCTATCCATCGCAAGTCATTGCCTCCGTCATCGCCTCCTCGGCCACCGCGGTTCCTGCCTCGGGAACGACGGTGGTGGCAGCCGGACCCATCGGCGCTTTGCCCCTCTTAGGGGGAGGATTGCAGTTCCTCCCCTTCATGACGTGGTCTGCCGGGCGGCCACTGGCGGCACACACTGCGCAGTGCGGAGTGGCGGCCGTGCAGGAGCTGCTTTTGTGGCCCTCCTTGCTGCAGCGATAGCAGCTGTCCGTCCTATCGACCGTGGACGGACATAGGGCTCGAGTGTGTCCGATACCGAAGCACCTGTAGCACCGAAGAGGCTGGTCTACAAGTGCCCGGACTGCACCCGAGCTGAAGCCGACGGTAAGCCGTCCCTTGTCGAGGACGGCTTTGGCAGCGGCGACTGGCCACTCGAGGCGAATGGTGCCCATGCCACCGCGACCGGGCCTGATGTCCCGGCCGTGCACATCTGCGACGTCACAGCCCCCCATTGCTGCGACCGCCGCCACCACCTCCTCTTTGGTGACCGAGTCATCCAGGTCGGTCACCTCTATTGTCGTCGACTTCACTGGACGGGCCACTTTGGCCGAGTCCGCGATGACCTCCTGCAGCTTCGATGCGAAGAGGTCCGCATGGGCTCTGCCCTCTGCCCCCGGGAACTCGAAAATTCGAGCCCCGGCTTGAGTTCGCCGGCAAGAGACTTTGCCGATCCCCAGTTGAGTGGGATCGGCATTGGCACGCGCCCGCAACAAAATGGACGCGTACGTCTCGCCTCGCTCCGCAGCCTCCGCGGTGAGCGTCACCACAACGGCTGCGGTCTTTGGGGGAACGAGTTTCGCCTTTGTCTTCGCTCTCCCTTTACCCTTTGCAGTCGTCTGCGACTGATTGGGAGGTGTGGTGGCGGGCACGGCAAGAACGGCCGTCGCGGCTTTTTTGGCCTTTTTGGCCTTGCCCTTGCCCCTCCCGGCAACCTCGGTCCACCCATGCTGGTTGGACGGGGTTGTGGACGGGAGAAAGGCGTCTTCCCCCTGGGAGGACGGCCCCGGCTCACATTGCCTCTTGTCCGCCGCAAGCGGCGGTCGGAGGCGTTTCTCCGGCAAGAGCCGGTCCTCAATGCCTGCTAAGCAGGCTCTTGTGAAGGCCCTCTCCTCCATGACGACCTTGCGGATGATATCCTCAAGGTTGGAGACGGAGCCCTCTGCCGCAGGTCTTTCCGCAGGTCTTCCTCCTGCTTGCTCTGGCCGAGCCGTGGCTTCAGCCAGCTTCTGATGTAGCTGGCTGACCTCCGATTGCAGGCGATCGACTTTCGTCTGCAGTTGCCGCGTTTCGTCTGTCGCCTTGCGCTGGACCATCTCCTGGATGATGCCACGCATGCTCGCGGCCCGGCATTTAAGGGCCTTTTGGAAGGTCCCTTTCAAGTTGGAGGATTTAGAGGCGATCTCCACTATCTCCTCCTCGTCCTCCTCAGCCATTCGCTCCAGCTCGGCCAGCGAGTGGTCCGCGTACAGAACGCGGGACGCCCAGTACCCGGACTTGGCCCGGGCAGCGCGCGCCCGTTGCTCCTTGGCAGCAACCCGCTCCTCCAGGTCTTGCTGGTGCTGCTCCCGCCGAGCCAGGTCCAACTGACGCTCAGTGTCCGCGAGACCCACGACGTGGGTGTCCGCGGCTGTCGGTGGCTTTTTGGCCTTAGGACGCCCCGCCGAGCCCGAAGAGCCCTCGGACCCGTTCCGCAGGAAGGCCCGCTTCCGCGACTGGAAATCGCCCCCGTCCGACACGCCAGCCATGGACTCTTTGTCGGAGTCAGACAACGAGTCCAAGTCCAACGGGTTCTCAAAGAAGCTAGCTGCAGACGGCGCGCGGCTAGCCTCTGACGCCGAAGCGTCGGACTGGCCCTGAGAAGGGCCTTTTGGTTGGCCCTGAGAAGGGCCTTTGGGTTGGCCCTGAGAAGGGCCTTTGGCTTGGCCCTGAGAAGGGCCTTTTGGTCGGCCCCGCGAAGGGCGTTTGGGTTGGCCCTGAGAAGGGCCTTTGGGTTTTAAAAACTGCCCGAAGGCATCCCGCGTGGGTTTGGGCATAGCCTCCGCAGGTTCGTTCACTCAAGGCAAGATAAAAAGCAACGAAAGCACAGTGCACTTTGGCCGAGCCCAGTCTGCCACTCCGTTACGGTGGTCAGAACTGGGTCGTTTCCAGGGGACGCGACGTGGACGCAAGCACTGTGGGGTGGTCCCCCAACCTAACCTTTTTTTTTTTTTTTTTTTTTGTTCCCGGGGTGGAAAATCCTCATGGATGTCCTCCGCCCTGGGGCGGGCGGAGGGGTCTGTCAGACTCTTACTGACTAAAAACCACCCCGGTGTTCCATCTAACACCTACGCCGGGGTCGCGGGAACACATTATTCTTCCACAACCCCGGCTGGTGCCGGCCCGCTTGCGCGGGCCCCGTCTCGGGCGGGGCGAGTGAGGTGTACTCCCCCCGCAACGTCTGTGAGCGGCGCACGCGGAACACTACGCGCGCCGCCTTCTCGGGTCCTGATGTTGGGGGGCGACGGATGTCCCCGAATCCGTCGCCCCTGGACCCATTTAGGGGGGCCGGAAGAGGGCGTTGTCCGCCCTCCTCCGACGCCCGGTGCGTCTGCTGCGGGCCGGGTCGAGAGTCGAGATCTCTCTCTCCCTTTCCGCAGCCTCCTTCTGCGAGATGACCGTTTCGCAAAAGGAGACCACTGCGTCCCAGGACTCTGCGCCGCCGACCATCGCGTTCACGACGGCCGGCAGCGACAGGTCGTTGCCTACTTCGGCGATGAGGGCACGACGCGGCTCCTCCCAAGCGGCACACTCTGCCAGCGTGTGCCGCGCCGTGTCCTCCCGGCAGTCGACGCAGTGGTGACACCGGGCGTCCGGCTCCCTGTTAATGCGACACAGGTACTTCCCGAAGCAACCATGCCCCGAGAGCACCTGCGTCGCCCGAAACGTCAGGGAGCCGTGCCTTCTCCCGAGCCAGCGGTCGAGCACTGGCCGGATCGCCTCGATGGTGCTGAGGCCGGCGGTAGGGCGTGACAGCCTCACCCGCCATTCCGCCACAAGGACCTCGCGGAGCTGCAACCGATGCTGCTCGATTTGTTGCTGCATCGGTCGCTCGCCCCGCTCCCGCGCTGCCTCGCGCCACCGGTACAGTGACGCGAGCACCTTCGCCTCCAGGTCCCAGGGCGGTGATCCGGCCAGTGCACAACCCGCCTCGAAGGAGATCGTGCGATACCCCCGAATGACTCTGACGGCCATCGCCCGCTGCGGCTTGCGCAGGACAGCTATGCTGCCGGCCGTCAGGTCAGACGCCCAGATCGGCGCTCCGTAGAGCGCCATGGATCGCACGATCCCCATATAGAGCCGCCTACAGGCGGCGCTCGGGCCCCCCAGATTGGGAAGCAGCGTTGCCAGCGCCCCGGCCGCGCCCAACAACTTGGGCGCCAGCCGCCGGAAGTGGGGTCCGAAGTCCCACCGGCTGTCGAGCACCAATCCCAGATATTTCATGGTGGGCTCGACAGCGATCCGGACCCCCCCGACCACAATGTGTGATCCGGCCGGCGGCGCCCGCCGGGGGCCATGAAACACCATGGCCTCCGACTTGTTGAGGGCCACCTCCAGGCCGAGGCGCCGTATGCGGCTCACCGTGAGTGAGACCGCCGCCGTCGCGAGCAACGCTGCCTCCCTGTGCGAACTCCCCCGGGCCGTGACCAGCGTGTCGTCCGCGTAACACGTCAGGTCCGCGCCCGGCGGGAGCTCGCCCCTCAGCACCCAGTCGTACCCGATGTTCCACAGGAGCGGTCCCACGACCGATCCCTGTGGAACACCGCACGACACTTGGCGCTGGTTTCCGCCATCTCGTCCCATGTAGGTGACACACCTCCCCGCCAGATAAGCCCCAACGATGCGGCGGAGGTAGAGAGGCACCTGATGATAACGTAGTGCCTCCCGTATGCAGCTCCAGGGCAGGGTGTTGAAGGCGTTGGAGATGTCCAAGGACACCGCCACCACCACCCCGCCCCGGGACACTGTTTCCTCCGCCAGGACTCTTACCCTCGACACAGCGTGGATGGTAGAGCGCCCATGCCGAAAGCCGAACTGGCTCTCGTCCAGGTCCGGCCCCTCTCTGCACAAGTGGCCGACGAGGCGGGCTGCGAGTATGCGCTCGAACAGCTTGCCCACCTCGTCGAGCAGCACTATGGGCCGGTACGCAGACGGCGAGTCGGCAGGGCGCCCCGCCTTCCTGAGCAGGACCAGACGTCCAATCTTCCACAGACTGGGAAACTGGCCCCGCTCAAGGCACGCTGTGTAGAGTCCTCTCAGTAACCTAACCTAACCTTTTTTTTTTTTTTTTGTTCCCGGGGTGGAAAATCCTCATGGATGTCCTCCGCCCTGGGGCGGGCGGAGGGGTCTGTCAGACTCTTACTGACTAAAAACCACCCCGGTGTTCCTTCTCACACCTACGCCGGGGTCGCGGGAACACATTATTCTTCCACAACCCCGGCTGGTGCCGGCCCGCTTGCGCGGGCCCCGTCTCGGGCGGGGGGAGTGAGGTGTACTCCTCCCGCAACGTCTGTGGTCGGCGCGCGAGGAACACTACGCGCGCCGCCTTCTCGGGTCCTGATGTTGGGGGGCGACGGATGTCCCCGAATCCGTCGCCCCTGGACCCATTTAGGGGGGCTGGAAGAGGGCGTTGTCCGCCCTCCGCCTGCGCCCGGTGCGCCTGCTGCGGATCGGGAGAGTGGACGAGATCTCTCTCTCCCTTTCCGCAGCCTCCTTCTGCGAGATGACTGTTTCGCAGAAGGAAACCACCGCGTCCCAGGACTCGGCGCTGCCGACCATCGAACTCACTACGGTCGGCAGCGACAAGTCACTGCCTACTTCTGAGATGAGGGCACGGCGCGGCTCCTCCCAAGCGGCACACTCTGCCAGCGTATGCCACGCCGTGTCCTCCCGGCAGTCGACGCAGTGGTGACACCGAGCGTCCGGCTCCCTGTTTATGCGACACAGGTACTTCCCGAAGCAGCCATGCCCCGAGAGCACCTGCGTCGCCCGAAACGACAGGGAGCCGTGCCTCCTCCCGAGCCAGAGGTCGAGCACTGGCCGGACCGCCTCGATGGTGACGAGGCCGGCGGTAGGGCGTGAAAGCCTGTCCCGCCATTCCGCCACCAGGACCTCGCGAAGCTGCGACCGACGCTGCTCCATATGGCGCTGCATCGGCCGCTCGCCCCGCGCCCTCGCTTCCTCGCGCCACCGATAAAGTGACGCGAGCACCTTCGCGTCTAGGTCCCATGGCGGGGATCCGGCCAGTGCACAAGCCGCCTCGTAGGAGATCGTGCGATACCCCCTTATGACTCTGACGGCCATTGCTCTCTGCGGCTTTCGCAGCACAGAGATGCTGGCGGCCGTCAGGTCCGCCGCCCAGATCGGGGCCCCGTAAAGGGCCATCGATCGCACGATCCCCACGTAGAGCCGCCTACAAGCGGCGCTCGGGCCCCCCAAATTGGGAAGCAGCGTTGCCAGCGCCCCGGCCGCGCCCAACAACTTGGGCGCCAGCCGCCGGAAGTGGGGTCCGAAGTCCCACCGGCTGTCGAGCACCAATCCCAGATATTTCATGGTGGGCTCGACAGCGATCCGGACCCCCCAACCTAACCTTTTTTTTTTTTTTGTTCCCGGGGTGGAAAATCCTCATGGATGTCCTCCGCCCTGGGGCGGGCGGAGGGGTCTGTCAGACTCTTACTGACTAAAAACCACCCCGGTGTTCCTTCTCACACCTACGCCGGGGTCGCGGGAACACATTATTCTTCCACAACCCCGGCTGGTGCCGGCCCGCTTGCGCGGGCCCCGTCTCGGGCGGGGGGAGTGAGGTGTACTCCCCCCGCAACGTCTGTGGTCGGCGCGCGAGGAACACTACGCGCGCCGCCTTCTCGGGTCCTGATGTTGGGGGGCGACGGATGTCCCCGAATTCGTCGCCCCTGGACCCATTTAGGGGGGCCGGAAGAGGGCGTTGTCCGCCCTCCTCCGACGCCCGGTGCGTCTGCGGCGGGCCGGGTCGAGAGTCGAGATCTCTCTCTCCCTTTCCGCAGCCTCCTTCCGCGAGATGACCGTCTCGCAGAAGGAAACCACTGCGTCCCAGGACTCTGCGCCGCCGACCATCGCGTTCACGACGGCCGGCAGCGACAGGTCATTGCCTACTTCAGTTATGAGGGCACGGCGCGGCTCCTCCCAAGCGGCACACTCTGCCAGCGTGTGCCACGCCGTGTCCTCCCGGCAGTCGACGCAGTGGTGACACCGGGCGTCCGGCTCCCTGTTTATGCGACACAGGTACTTCCCGAAGCAACCATGCCCCGAGAGCACCTGCGTCGCCCGAAACGTCAGGGAGCCGTGCCTTCTCCCGAGCCAGCGGTCGAGCACTGGCCGGATCGCCTCGATGGTGCTGAGGCCGGCGGTAGGGCGTGAAAGCCTCACCCGCCATTCCGCCACCAGGACCTCGCGGAGCTGCAACCGATGCTGCTCGATATGTTGCTGCATCGGTCGCTCGCCCCGCTCCCGCGCTGCCTCGCGCCACCGGTACAGTGACGCGAGCACCTTCGCCTCCAGGTCCCAGGGCGGTGATCCGGCCAGTGCACAACCCGCCTCGAAGGAGATCGTGCGATACCCCCGAATGACTCTGACGGCCATCGCCCGCTGCGGCTTGCGCAGGACAGCTATGCTGCCGGCCGTCAGGTCAGACGCCCAGATCGGCGCTCCGTAGAGCGCCATGGATCGCACGATCCCCATATAGAGCCGCCTACAGGCGGCGCTCGGGCCCCCCAGATTGGGAAGCAGCGTTGCCAGCGCCCCGGCCGCGCCCAACAACTTGGGCGCCAGCCGCCGGAAGTGGGGTCCGAAGTCCCACCGGCTGTCGAGCACCAATCCCAGATATTTCATGGTGGGCTCGACAGCGATCCGGACCCCCCCGACCACAATGTGTGATCCGGCCGGCGGCGCCCGCCGGGGGCCATGAAACACCATGGCCTCCGACTTGTTGAGGGCCACCTCCAGGCCGAGGCGCCGTATGCGGCTCACCGTGAGTGAGACCGCCGCCGTCGCGAGCAACGCTGCCTCCCTGTGCGAACTCCCCCGGGCCGTGACCAGCGTGTCGTCCGCGTAACACGTCAGGTCCGCGCCCGGCGGGAGCTCGCCCCTCAGCACCCAGTCGTACCCGATGTTCCACAGGAGCGGTCCCACGACCGATCCCTGTGGAACACCGCACGACACTTGGCGCTGGTTTCCGCCATCACGTCCCATGTAGGTGACACACCTCCCCGCCAGATAAGCCCCAAAACCTAACCTAACCTAACCTAACCCAGTCAGCCGGCACCTCCTGTCGTGAGCAGATCATTTATAAGACGCTCCGCAGTTAAAAAATACGGAAAAACGGTTTTTTGTTGAAAAAGTACAAGTGTGATATATCGTTGTGACCGCGCTGCCGAGCCCTAGGTGATTGTGAAATCAGTTTTGAAAAAAAGTGAAAAATTGTGCGCACAAAGTGTAAAAAAACAAGTTGAAAAAACTTCCGAGCTCAACGCTGCTCGTTTTTGAGTGGGAGCTCAGAAATCGGCGTATGCAGTCTGGTGCGGCTTGACGAACACTACAATTTGACACCAACTTCGGATTTTTCCGAAGGGGGGTCACCGAGTAAACAGCGAAAAACCCAAGACCGCGTGGAACGTGGTTGGAGTTCCCGAGGGATTTCATCACATCTTGAAGCAGATCCTGAAAGCATCGCATTAAAGGAGCCGGGAGCCTTTTTCAAAATTAAAATATATTCAGAATTCACGAAGATATACAGGTTGGAAATTTATATATTCTTTAAGATTTAGTATAGGCAAAACCAGATCGAAAACATAGTGTTTTTATTGTTTCTAAAAATAGTTCTTCAATAGCTTTATACCCATTTTTAATTTGGTCTCGATCTGGTGAGTAGTTTTTAAGATATTGTGTTTGTAAATTTTAAAAAAATTCAAGGGTTGTTTATTTCAACCCTAAAAATTCTAATTTTAATCTTAAAATAAGTACAGTGTTCCTATCATAGAGAGTATATAAAATTCATAATTTTGTATACTCGACTTTGTTCCTAAAATAGTGAAATTAAGATTGTGAAGTGACGTTTCTTATTTTGTAGTTTCAAAATTAACCCCTTCCGGGTAATACTAAAATCTGAATTTAACACCACTGGAAAGGGGAAGTCGTCCTCTTTCTCGTGTGTAAATTGGAATCCACGCGACTTTTGAAAATACCTAGATATAAGACAATTAAGACTGAGATACCGTGGTTTATTTACCAAAATTATAGTGACTTACGATATTGCCGTCCCAAAATAAACCCCTTCAGGGTGTTTAAAAAATCTAAAATTAGTACCACCGGAAGGAGGAGCTCTTCCTCTAACCAGTAGAAAAACCAAAACCCACGCGTAATTAATAAATATTTAGAAATTAAGAAAATAAAACTCGAGGTACCTATCTCTGATTAGTTAAAATCCCCTCCAGGGTGAAATCCGGTAAATTAAATTAAATTAAAAAATTGTTATAGACTAGAGCTGGTTGCGCTCGATATAATTCCTTAAGAAAGTTTTTTATTATTAAACCCTTACTTAATAAATTGCAATAAATAGTGGGAAAATTTTAATTTCTAAATTAAAAACTGTATTATAAGGGTTGTACAGAAGATTTTTCAAAATTTTTCAATTAAATAATTACCAGACACACCAGGCCAACCCGACAGCAAAATTTTAGAATTTACGGTGCAGGGGCACACCCGATACCACACCATTTGCGGTTGTGAAACCGCATTTTAAATCTTTGCGGTCACCCCCAACGCACAACCCTTATTTAGGGAATTCAAAATTTGGGTGGAGGGAAAGGCCAACTCTCCTTCTTTAAATTAAGATCTCAAAAACCCACGCGTCTCAAAAGGAAGAAGAGTTTTAACCCCTGGAAGGCAAAAACTGCAGAAGAAAAACTACAAAGTTTACTTTGTCGTAGCATACTTTTTTCGCCAGCAACGCAAACAACTGGCTACCAACGAACTCATGCTCGAGGCTAATAAGCGCAAAATAACTATCGCATTGGTTCAGGAGCCGTATGTGGGAAGCGTGAAGGCAATGAAGTCGTGCGGGGGGGCTAGAGTCTTCCAGAACTCGAACTTCGGCGGGGGCACTGTAAAGGCAGCGATAGTCGTGTTCAACCAGGACATCGACGTCATACAGTGCCCCAAATTCACCACCAACAACATCGTGGTGGTGAAGCTGCGAACGAGGGCATGGGAGATTCTCGCTATCTCGTACTATTTTGAGCCTGACCAACCCATTGGGCCATACCTGGACCATTTAACAGCGGTAATGAAAGAGCTAAAGCCCAGTAAAGCCATCATTGGAGGGGACGCTAATGCCAAAAGTGTGTGGTGGGGAAGTAGCGCCATAGACGACAGAGGTGATGAACTGGCGGGAATGATCGGCGAGCTAGACCTTCAGGTACTAAACTGCGGTAATAAACCCACTTTTGATACCATTAGAGGCGGACGCAGGTTTACCAGCCACGTGGACGTAACTTTGTGTACAGAGGATCTTCTCGACCTGGTAGAGGAATGGACGGTCGCCGAAGACCTGACGAGCTCGGACCACAACGGCATAATTATAAAAATTAGATTGGAAAAAGGGAAGGGCATAAATATAAAAAGAACAACTAGAAAATTTAATACTAAAAAGGCTAATTGGGAAATTTTTAATGAAAAAATGGACCAATTAAAAATAGATAATGAAATTAATATAACACAAATAGAACTTATAAGTGATAGGGAAAGTTTAGATAAAACAATTGAAAAATACACAGAAATTATAACCAAAGCATGTAACGAAGCAATACCAAACAAAAAAGAAAACCAGACACTTACTTTGCCGTGGTGGTCCGAAGAACTTGAAGCAATGAAGCACGCAGTCGCTACCAGGAAGAGAAGAATCCGATGCGCAGCGCCGTCACGAAGAGAGGGGGTGATCGCGTTGTACCTGAAGGAGAAAGAAGAGTACGAAATGCAAGTTAACAAGCGCTCCACAGAGAGCTGGAAGGGATTTTGTCAGAAACAAGATAGGGAAGGGGTTTGGGAGGGAATTTATAGGGTCATAAAGAACACCACAAAACGGCAAGAAGATCTGCCGCTGGTGTGGAATGGTAAGGAAGCAGGCCAGGAAGGATCAGCGAGAGTACTGGCAGAAGCCTTCTACCCAGAGGACACAGAGGAGGAAGATAGCCCAGACCATCGTCGAATCAGAGCTCTTGCTGACCGAGTAAACGACTGGAGTCATGGTGAGCTCCATGACCCGGAGTTTACGACGGAGGAGCTCAGGTTCGCGACGGAGAGCTTCAATCCGAAAAAGGCACCTGGAGTAGACGGCTTCACAGCCGACATCTGCCAGCGAGTGATTTCGCAGGACGCGGAAATGCACCTGGCATTGTATAACAAATGCTGGCAGCTGACGCACTTCCCCACATCGTGGAAAGAGGCCACCGTGGTGGTGTTGCGTAAACCGGGTAAGGACAACTACACCAGTCCAAAGTCCTATAGGCCAATTGGACTATTACCGGTAATGGGTAAAATTCTGGAAAAAATGATGGTAAGAAGGCTAGTTTGGTACCTGGTGCCCAAGATAAGCCCCCGCCAGTATGGCTTCATGCCACAGCGAAGCACGGAAGACTCACTCTATGACCTGATAGCACACGTGAGAGGCAAACTCGGAGAGAGGAAGCTCATCACGATGGTCTCACTGGACATAGAGGGAGCCTTCGACAGTGCGTGGTGGCCGGCCATAAAAGTCCGACTGGCGGAGGAAGAGTGCCCTGCGAATCTCAGGAGGATGATAGCCAGCTACCTAAGCGACCGCAAGGTCCGGGTAAGGTATGCTGGCCATGAGTTCGCAAAACGCACCAACAAAGGGTGTGTCCAAGGATCAATAGGCGGCCCTATATTCTGGAATCTCCTATTGAACCCATTACTGGAAAGTCTTACACAGCGTGGAGACTACTGTCAGGCCTTTGCGGATGATGTGGTACTCGTGTTTTCGGGGGAGACAGCTCGGGAAATCCAAGGACAGGCCAATGCCGCTCTGGAACATGTTCGGAGGTGGGGTGTCATGAATAAGCTCAGGTTCGCGCCGCACAAAACTTGCGCGATGGTAATAACCAGAAAACTTAAATATGACACGCCACACCTGACCATGGGGGGGATCGACATTGGAATGTCCTCGGAAATTAAGATATTGGGACTCACAGTGGACGCCAAGTTGACCTTTAATAGCCATACGGCTAACGTCTGCAAAAAGGCACTTGGCGTCTACAACCAGCTGTCGAGAGCCGCCAAGGTGAGCTGGGGTCTTCACCCGGAGATAGTCCGCATTATTTACACCGCTACGGTGGAGCCCATCATAACGTACGCGGCTGGCGCCTGGTCCTCAGCATCCAAAAAGTTGGGCGTTCAACGCCACCTAAATGCTGTCCAGAGGGGCTTCGCCCAAAAACTATGTGGGGCGTATCGTACGGCCTCTCTTCATTCAGCGCTGGTACTGGCTGGAATATTGCCACTTGACCTCCGCATACAAGAGGCAGCCGCCCTGTATGAGGCGAGGAGAGGGGTATCCCGGCCAGAGCTAGTAGACAGAGAAGTGGAACGAAGGGTCGATACTTCAAGAACACCTCACCCGGGGAAGCATAAAGCGATAAGCTTCGTGAGCCTCGTAGACCAGGAGCAAGTAGAGAGACACAACAACCAGGCAATCCGGATATTTACCGATGGCAGCCGAATAGAGGGAAAGGTTGGAGCAGCGCTCACCTTGTGGGATAGAGCAGCAGAGCTGAAGACCCAAAAACTCAAGCTTGCTCAATATTGTACGGTATACCAGGCGGAACTTCTCGCGATATGCCGAGCCACAGAGGAGATCAAGCGGAGAAGCGAGGAGAGCTATGGGATCTACAGCGACTCGAGATCGGCCCTGGAGACCATAGTAAACCTCTGCACAACGCACCCCCTGGCAGTGGAGACCCGCAGGAACCTAGGAGCCATTGAAGACCAGAACAAAGCTGTTACCTTGTTCTGGATCAAGGCACACGCGGGCCTTGCGGGAAACGAAAGGGCGGACGAGCTGGCGAAAGATGCAGCGCTGAAGTTAAAGACGAAGCCAGACTACAGCCTATGCCCTGTCTCATTCATCAAGCGGCAGATCCGAAAGGTGTCGATTGATGAATGGAACAGACGCTACAAGGAGAGCGCCAGAGCAAAAGTTACTAAGACATTCTTTCCCGACGTAACTGTGTCCTATAAAATAGTTCGACAATTAATCCCAACCAACATCACTACACAAGTACTAACGGGGCACGGTGGATTCTCGGAGTACCTGAACCGATTCAGGTGCAAAGAGGACCCATCGTGCACTTGCCAACCTGGAACACCCGAAACGGTCGAACATATAATGACCGAGTGCCCGATTTACGCTCTAAAAAGATTCGAAGTTGAGAATAAGTTAGGGTGCAGAATGATTGCGGAAAACTTTCCATATCTTATAGCCAGTAGAAGACATAGGGAAACTTTCATGAAATACTTGGTGGAAATTGCAAATCAGGTCATTAATAGGAACAAGGTATAATAAATTTATGCTAAAAATGTATTAGTGTAATATATTGATTAGCATATAAAGAAATAAGTGTTAAGAAATAAAGTAAGATGTTGAAAACTAAGGTATATGATTAAGTGGATGATGCCAAGTGTAAAGGTAGAATTAAGAAATGTTGTATCCCATCTGGAACTATAATTGTAATTTTTGTGTTAGAATAAGAAAGTAGTTTATAAGAAAGATGTTGTTATCCCATCTAGAAATATCATAAATTGTATTAGAATAAGAGATATGTGTAAAATAATAAAGCTACTTGTGTCTTGAGCCAATAATAAAATGTACAGGCAACCGCTCGACAGATTATAATAAAGAAATCCCAGTAGTATATCCCACCCAACGCTTACGAAGGTCCCTAATTATGTTAGGGGTTAGCTCGCGGGCCGGGCCTTGCGCCCGGACAGGTTAAAAAAAAAAAAAAAAAAAAAAAAAAAAAAACCTAACCTAACCTAACCTAACCTAACCTTTTTTTTTTTTTTTTTTTTTTTTGCGCTGGGAAAAAATGCATTACGCATACCCTCCCATTGGGGGAATGGGGGGCTATGTGGGACTCCCCGGTCTGACCCGGTATACCCACTAAAACAACCCAGCGGCACTCCCGCCTCGTCTTGAGTGGAGGGGACTGGGAGATTGGCGCAGCCTGTACGTCCAGTCAGAATGACTTACGAAGGTGATGACGGGTGCAATGCGGGCGGAGGCGCCCCCGCGCCTGTCGCCCGCCTGTCACCACCATGAGGAGGGAGGAGACGACGCCCTCTCCGACCTCTTCTTCGTCTGCGGAGCGGCGCAGCTAGAGGATCGTCCTCCCGCTCGCGCTCCGCCGCCTCCTTTTGCGAAATAACGTCCTCGCAAAAGGAGGCGACCTCTGCCCATGCCTCCTCGCTCTCCAGCATGGAGCTGACCACGCCGGGGAGCGAGAGGTCCCGCCCGACCACCGCGGTCAGACTGCGGCGCAGCTCTGACCAGGCGGGGCACACCTCTAGGGTGTGCTGTGCCGTGTCCTCCGGCGCACCGCAGTCATGGCACGCCGGAGTCTCCTCCCTCCCGATCCGGTGCAGGTGCGATCCAAAACAGCCATGGCCGGACAACACCTGCACCAGACGGAATGAGAGGAAGCCGTGTGACCGCTCGAGCCAGCCTCGCAGGACCGGACCGAGCGCGTCCAAGGTTCGCCGGCCAAAGGTGGCGGCTGCGAGGTCCTGTGTCCAATGGAGGACGATGGCGTCCCTCGCCTCTTGCCGCACGGCCTCCCGCTCCTCCGCGACGGGGCGCTCCCCGAGCGCTTTTCGCCGCGCCGTCCACTCGTACACTCTGGCGAGCACCCATGCCTCCAACTCCCAAGGAGGGGTGCCAGCCAGAGCGCATGCCGCCGAAAAGCCCACCGAGCGGTAGGCCCTTGCCACCCGTAGTGCAATGGCCCTTTGGGGCCTGCGGATCGCCGTTGCGTTCTCCCGCCTGTGCAGGGAGTCCGCCCAGATAGGGGCCCCATATAGGGCCATGCTCCGCAGGATGCCGGCATACAATCGCCGGCACTGCGCGTTGGGCCCCCCCAGGTTCGGGAGGAGCCACGAGAGGGCGTCCGCGGCTTTCAGCAGGCGCGTTGACAGCCCGCTGAAATGCGGGCCAAATCGCCACCTGCTGTCGCTGCCTGCTGAGGCTCCTCAAGTATTGAGGCACTCCGTGATACCGAAGTGCCTCCAATATTGTCGAGTGGGGCACGGAGTTGAAGGCGTTGGCTATGTCGAATGACACCGCCAACACTCCGCCCCCCGCCTCCACCGCCTCCTTCACCTGACCCTTGAGTAGGGCCAGCGCGTCTATCGTCGAACGCCCCTGTCGAAATCCGAATTGGGCGTCCGACAGATTCGGCCCCACCCCCCGCAACAGGCTATTGAGCCGGGAGGCGACAATCCCCTCGAACAATTTACCGACCTCATCAAGCAGAACGATGGGCCGGTATGCCGAGGGGGAGTCCACCGGGCGTCCCTCCTTTCGGAGGAGGCACAGCTGCCCCTCCTTCCACAGTTTCGGGAACCTGCCAGCCGCAAAGCACGCGCTGAAAAGGTCCCGAATTCTGTCCTCCATTTGGGCGGCAGCAATGGCCACCACCCGTGCAGGGACGCCGTCCGGTCCAGGGGCCGTCTTCTTCGCGCGGAGGCTGAGAACCCCCGCGTACAATTCCTCCGCCGTCACCAGGGGGACCTCCTCCTCCGGCGAAGTTGCGCCTTGCGGAGGGTCCATTGTTGGTGGGGTAAAGTCGGTCCTGCGCGGAAACAGGGACCGGACCACCCCGTCCAGCAACGCCGGCTCGAGAGTCTCCGTCAATGGGGGACCACAGGGGCGCAGTTGGTTCCGCGCCGCCTTGTATGGTCTCCCATATGGATCCCGGTCGAGCCCTGCCAGCATCTCGGCCCTCGCCGAGTCCTTGGCGGCGCCAATCGCCGACTTGAGGACCGTCCTCGCCTCTTGGTAAGTAGCGTAGAGGCGGTCCTCGTTTTCCCGATTCCGGGCGCTGCGTCGTCGGCTCCGCGTGAAGGCCCTTCTGGCCGACACGCAGGCGGCTCGGAGCCCCGCCAGTTCCTCCGTCCACCAATAGACGGCACGACGAGGAGGCGGACGGCGAGACCGAGGCATGCTGGAGTTGCACACCTCGGTCAGGGACCTCCTGAGCTGAACCGCTGCGGTGTCCACGTCCAGGACCTCAACAGGGGGCGACAACCAGTCCTGGAGAAAGGCCGCCTCCTGAGCGGCCTCCCGGTCCAGGCGGGTGAGAGCCCACCGTGGGAAGGGAGATTTGCCCGAGCGGGCCACCCTCCCCTGGGCGGAGATGTCGAACCGCACGTATCGGTGGTCCGACAAGGTCTCCACCATCTCCACCCGCCAATTCACGACGCGGGCGGCTAGCGCGGGGGTGGCAAACGTGACGTCAACCACCGACCCTCCCTGCTGCCGCACACACGTGTGGACCGCCCCCCTGTTGAGGAGGGACACGCCGGATGAGGCCGCCCAAAATTCGACGGCGCGTCCTCGGACGTTGCACGAGGCAGCCGGGTTGCCCCAGGCCACCGACTTGGCGTTCAGGTCGCCCAACACGACGACCTGGCGCGGCGCCGCCCTCCCTACGACTGCGGTGAGGACTTCGAGGAAATCCTCAAAGTCCGAGAGAGGGCGGTTTGGGGAGAAATAGACCCCCACCACACCTACGTCTCCCCACGCGGCGGCCACGTATCCCGGTCCTCTCTCTAAAAGCGAGAGGGGAGGGGACTCTGTGGAAGACCGCGTCACCAACGCCACCAAGCCGTCCCGATCGCCCAGCCAGTGGCCGGGGACCGAGTAAGGCTCGGCAACCACCGCCAAGTCCACCAACCACTCAGCCATGGTCTGCATCAGCAGATCCTGGGCTGCCCTGCAGTGGTTGGTGTTCGCCTGGAGAATTCGATGTTGAGCCCTATCCATCGATAGTCATTGCCTCCGTCATCGCCTCCGCGGCCACCGCGGTTCCTGCCTCGGGAACGACGGTGCTGGCAGCCGGACCCATCGGCGCTTTGCCCCTCTTAGGGGGAGGATTGCAGTTCCTCCCCTTCATGACGTGGTCTGCCGGGCGGCCACTGGCGGCACACACTGCGCAGTGCGGAGTAGCAGCCGTGCAGGAGCCGCTCTTGTGGCCCTCCTTGCTGCAGCGATAGCAGCTGTCCGTCCTATCGACCGTGGACGGACAGAGGGCTCGAGTGTGTCCGATACCGAAGCACCTGTAGCACCGAAGAGGCTGGTCTACAAGTGCCCGGACTGCACCCGAGCTGAAGCCGACGGTAAGCCGTCCCTTGTCGAGGACGGCTTTGGCAGCCGCGACTGGGCACTCGAGGCGAATGGTGCCCATACCACCGCGACCGGGCCTGATGTCCCGGCCGTGCACCTCTGCGACGTCACAGCCCCCCATTGCTGCGACCGCAACCACCACCTCCTCTTTGGTGACCGAGTCATCCAGGTCGGTCACCTCGATGGTCGTCGCTTTGACTGGACGAGCCACCTTGGCCGCGTCCGCGATGACCTCCTGCAGCTTGGATGCAAAGAGGTCCGCATGGGCTTTGCCCTCTGCCCCCGGGAACTCGAAAATTCGAGCCCCGGCTTGAGTTCGCCGGCAAGAGACTTTGCCGATCCCCAGTTGAGTGGGATCGGCATTGGCACGCGCCCGCAACAAAATGGACGCGTATGTCTCGCCTCGCTCCGCAGCCTCCGCGGTGAGCGTCACCACAACGGCTGCGGTCTTTGGGGGGACGAGTTTCCCCCTTGTCTTCTCCTTTGTTTTCCCTCTCCCTTTCCCCTTCCCAGTCGTCTGCGACTGATTGGGAGGTGTGGTGGCGGGCACGGCAGGAACGGCCGTCTCGGCTATTTTGCCCTTTTTGGCCTTTTTGGCCTTGCCCTTGCCCCTCCCGGCAACCTCGGTCCACCCATGCTGGTTGGACGGGGTTGTCGAAGGGAGAAAGGCGTCTTCCCCCTGGGAGGACGGCCCCGGCTCGCATTGCCTCTTGTCCGCCGCAAGCGGCGGTCGGAGGCGTTTCTCCGGCAAGAGCCGGTCCTCAATCCCTGCTAAACAGGCTCTTGTGAAGGCCCTCTCCTCCATAACGACCTTGCGGATGATATCCTCAAGGTTGGAGGCGGGGCCCTCTGCCGCAGGTCTTCCCTCAGGTTCCGCTTGTCCTGGCCGAGCCGTGGCTTCGGCCAGCTTCTGATGAAGCTGGCTGACCTCCGATTGCAGGCGATCGACTTTCGCCTGCAATTGCCGCGTTTCGTCGCTCGCCTTGCGCTGGAACATCTCCTGTATTATGCCACGCATGCTCGCGGCCCTGCATTTAAGGGCCTTTTGGAAGGTCCCTTTCAAGTTGGAGGATTTAGAGGCGATCTCCACTATCTCCTCCTCGTCCTCCTCAGCCATTCGCTCCAGCTCGGCCAGCGAGTGGTCCGCGTACAGAACGCGGGACGCGCCGTACCCGGACTTGGCCCGGGCAGCGCGCGCCCGTTGCTCCTTGGCAGCAACCCGCTCCTCCAGGTCTTGTTGGTGCTGCTCCCGCCGAGCTAGGTCCAACTGACGCTGAGCATCCGCGAGACCCACGACGTGGGTGTCCGCGGCTGTGGGAGGCTTTTTGGCCTTTGGACGTCCCGCCGAGCCCGAAGAGCCCTCGGACCCGTTCCGCAGGAAGGCCCGCTTACGCGACTGTGTATCGCCCCCGTCCGACACGCCAGCCATGGACTCTTTGTCGGAGTCAGACAACGAGTCCAAGTCCAACGGGTTCTCAAAGAAGCTAGCTGCAGACGGCGCGCGGCTAGCCTCTGACGCCGAAGCGTCGGACTGGCCCTGAGAAGGGCCTTTTGGTTGGCCCTGAGAAGGGCCTTTGGGTTGGCCCTGAGAAGGGCCTTTGGGTTGGCCCTGAGAAGGGCCTTTGGGTTGGCCCTGAGAAGGGCCTTTTGGTCGGCCCCGCGAAGGGCGTTTGGGTTGGCCCTGAGAAGGGCCTTTGGGTTTTAAAAACTGCCCGAAGGCATCCCGCGTGGGTTTTGGCATAGCCTCCGCAGGTTCGTTCACTCAAGGCAAGATAAAAAGCAACGAAAGCACAGTGCACTTTGGCCGAGCCCAGTCTGCCACTCCGTTACGGTGGTCAGAACTGGGTCGTTTCCAGGGGACGCGACGTGGACGCAAGCACTGTGGGGTGGTCCCCCAACCTAACCTAACCTTTTTTTTTTTTTTTTTGTTCCCGGGGTGGAAAATCCTCATGGATGTCCTCCGCCCTGGGGCGGGCGGAGGGGTCTGTCAGACTCTTACTGACTAAAAACCACCCCGGTGTTCCTTCTCACACCTACGCCGGGGTCGCGGGAACACATTATTCTTCCACAACCCCGGCTGAACCTTTTTTTTTTTTTTTTTTTTTGTTCCCGGGGTGGAAAATCCTCATGGATGTCCTCCGCCCTGGGGCGGGCGGAGGGGTCTGTCAGACTCTTACTGACTAAAAACCACCCCGGTGTTCCATCTCACACCTACGCCGGGGTCGCGGGAACACATTATTCTTCCACAACCCCGGCTAGTGCCGGCCCGCTTGCGCGGGCCCCGTCTCGGGCGGGGGGAGTGAGGTGTACTCCCCCCGCAACGTCTGTGAGCGGCGCACGCGGAACACTACGCGCGCCGCCTTCTCGGGTCCTGATGTTGGGGGGCGACGGATGTCCCCGAATCCGTCGCCCCTGGACCCATTTAGGGGGGCCGGAAGAGGGCGTTGTCCGCCCTCCTCCGACGCCCGGTGCGTCTGCTGCGGGCCGGGTCGAGAGTCGAGATCTCTCTCTCCCTTTCCGCAGCCTCCTTCTGCGAGATGACTGTTTCGCAAAAGGAGACCACTGCGTCCCAGGACTCTGCGCCGCCGACCATCGCGTTCACGACGGCCGGCAGCGACAGGTCATTGCCTACTTCAGTTATGAGGGCACGGCGCGGCTCCTCCCAAGCGGCACACTCTGCCAGCGTGTGCCACGCCGTGTCCTCCCGGCAGTCGACGCAGTGGTGACACCGGGCGTCCGGCTCCCTGTTTATGCGACACAGGTACTTCCCGAAGCAACCATGCCCCGAGAGCACCTGCGTCGCCCGAAACGACAGGGAGCCGTGCCTTCTCCCGAGCCAGCGGTCGAGCACTGGCCGGATCGCCTCGATGGTGCTGAGGCCGGCGGTAGGGCGTGAAAGCCTCACCCGCCATTCCGCCACCAGGACCTCGCGGAGCTGCAACCGATGCTGCTCGATATGTTGCTGCATCGGTCGCTCGCCCCGCTCCCGCGCTGCCTCGCGCCACCGGTACAGTGACGCGAGCACCTTCGCCTCCAGGTCCCAGGGCGGTGATCCAGCCAGTGCACAACCCGCCTCGCAGGAGATCGTGCGATACCCCCGAATGACTCTGACGGCCATAGCCCGCTGCGGCTTGCGCAGGACAGCTATGCTGCCGGCCGTCAGGTCAGACGCCCAGATCGGCGCTCCGTAGAGCGCCATGGATCGCACGATCCCCATATAGAGCCGCCTACAGGCGGCGCTCGGGCCCCCCAGATTGGGAAGCAGCGTTGCCAGCGCCCCGGCCGCGCCCAACAACTTGGGCGCCAGCCGCCGGAAGTGGGGTCCGAAGTCCCACCGGCTGTCGAGCACCAATCCCAGATATTTCATGGTGGGCTCGACAGCGATCCGGACCCCCCCGACCACAATGTGTGATCCGGCCGGCGGCGCCCGCCGGGGGCCATGAAACACCATGGCCTCCGACTTGCTGAGGGCCACCTCCAGGCCGAGGCGCCGTATGCGGCTCACCGTCAGTGAGACCGCCGCCGTCGCGAGCAACGCTGCCTCCCTGTGCGAACTCCCCCGGGCCGTGACCAGCGTGTCGTCCGCGTAACACGTCAGGTCCGCGCCCGGCGGGAGCTCGCCCCTCAGCACCCAGTCGTACCCGATGTTCCACAGGAGCGGTCCCACGACCGATCCCTGTGGAACACCGCGCGACACTTTGCGCTGGTTTCCGCCATCACGTCCCATGTAGGTGACACACCTCCCCGCCAGATAAGCCCCAACGATGCGGCGGAGGTAGAGAGGCACCCGATGATAACGCAGTGCCTCCCGTATGCAGCTCCAGGGCAGGGTGTTGAAGGCGTTGGAGATGTCCAAGGACACCGCCACCACCACCCCGCCCCGGGACACTGTTTCCTCCGCCAGGACTCTCACCCTCGACACAGCGTGGATGGTAGAGCGCCCATGCCGAAAGCCGAACTGGCTCTCGTCCAGGTCCGGCCCCTCTCTGCACAAGTGGCCGACGAGGCGGGCTGCGAGTATGCGCTCGAACAGCTTGCCCACCTCGTCGAGCAGCACTATGGGCCGGTACGCAGACGGCGAGTCGGCAGGGCGCCCCGCCTTCCTGAGCAGGACCAGACGTCCAATCTTCCACAGACTGGGAAACTGGCCCCGCTCAAGGCACGCTGTGTAGAGTCCTCTCAGTTGGGGCTCCAACTCCTTCAGAGAGAGGGCCAAAGCCAGGCCGTGAATTCCATCGGGCCCCGGAGCCACGTTCTTGGCCCGGAGCCGCATCACGGCCGCCCTCATCTCTGCCTGTGTCACCTCTGGGCTGATGGCGTTCTCCATCTCCTCCTCTGCAGACTCTGCGGCTACGGGCAAAGCCATCGGCGGCGGAACATGCTCCGCTCTCGCCGGGAAGAGGGCTGCTACCACTTCCTCCAGCAGCTCGGGTTGGAGACTCTCCGTAAGTGGGGGCGCCGCGGCTCGAAGTTGCCCCCGAACCGCTTTATACGGGCGCCCCCACGGATCCCCGTCCAGAGTCTCCAACATCCTCTCCCGGGATCGCGTCCTCGCCTCGTCGATGGCCAGCCACAGAGTCTGCTTTGCCGCGCGGTACACCTCGTACAGCGCGGCCTCCTCCTCGGGTACCCGACGACGTCTCCTCCGGTAACGGGTGTACCGGCGTCTCACCACCACGCATGCGACGCGCAGCTGCGCAATCTTGGCGGACCACCAGTACACCTGGCGCCTTGCACCCTGTGCGTGGGCGCGGGGCATGGACGCGTCGCATATCTGCGTCATTGCCCCGCGGAACCACAGCGCCTCCAGCTCGACGTCATCGGGTCCGGTCGTTTCCGACCCCCGGAACCAGGCCTGAGCAATGGCTGCCTCTTCGAGAAGCTCCCTGTCGATGCGCTTACGCGCCCAGCGCGGGCCGTCCGAACGCGGGACTGATGTTCTGCGGCCGCCAGCGGTCTGGGCGGAGACGTCGAATCGGATATATCGGTGATCCGACAACGTCTCCACCTCCGCGGCGACACGCCAGTCGCGGACACGGCTCGCGACAGCAGGGCTTGCGAACGACACGTCCACAACCTAACCTAACCTTTTTTTTTTTTTTTTTTTTCCCGGGGTGGAAAATCCTCATGGATGTCCTCCGCCCTGGGGCGGGCGGAGGGGTCTGTCAGACTCTTACTGACTAAAAACCACCCCGGTGTTCCATCTCACACCTACGCCGGGGTCGCGGGAACACATTATTCTTCCACAACCCCGGCTGGTGCTGGCCTGCCTCGGCGGGCCTCCTCGTGTTGGGAGGGGGAGTGAGGTGTTAGACTCCCCCCGCAACGTCTAAGAGGGGCGCGCGTGGAACACTACGCGCCGCCACCTCGGGTCCTGATGTATGGGGGGCGGTGGACGTCCCCGAGTCCGCCGTCCCTGGACCCATTTAGAGGGGCTGGAAGAGGGCGTTGTTCGCCCTCAGCCTACGACCAACCCCTTGCTCCTTGCGACGGGTCTGATGAATGGCCCCGTCGCCTACCATTTTTCGGCCGCAGAGGATAGGGAGAGCGGCCAACGACATACCGTCACTCCTCTTCCCCTGCGGCCCCACCGCGTCAGCCATCGTACGGTGGCGACCCCGTTAAGGCCGCGGAAGGTAGGGAGAGCGGCGCACCGCAATACCGGCACTCCTCTCCCGCCGCGGCCCCACCACAGTTGCGATGTCGCCCAACAACACCGCAACCTTGGCCGCTACGTCGTCGGCTTGTCTACTAAAGCCCTGACGAGCGGCCCCTCCTCGGGTTCCTCTTAGCTTCACCGTGGGGTCCAAACCACGGCTACTGAGCCCCCCCGCCTCGTCAATGCGGGAACCCATTGGGGGGGAACCTAACCTAACCTTTTTTTTTTTTTTTTTTTTTTTTTGTTCCCGGGGTGGAAAATCCTCATGGATGTCCTCCGCCCTGGGGCGGGCGGAGGGGTCTGTCAGACTCTTACTGACTAAAAACCACCCCGGTGTTCCTTCTCACACCTACGCCGGGGTCGCGGGAACACATTATTCTTCCACAACCCCGGCTGGTGCCGGCCCGCTAGCGCGGGCCCCGTCTCGGGCGGGGGGAGTGAGGTGTACTCCCCCCGCAACGTCTGTGGTCGGCGCGCGAGGAACACTACGCGCGCCGCCTTCTCGGGTCCTGATGTTGGGGGGCGACGGATGTCCCCGAATCCGTCGCCCCTGGACCCATTTAGGGGGGCCGGAAGAGGGCGTTGTCCGCCCTCCTCCGACGCCCGGTGCGTCTGCTGCGGGCCGGGTCGAGAGTCGAGATCTCTCTCTCCCTTTCCGCAGCCTCCTTCTGCGAGATGACCGTTTCGCAAAAGGAGACCACTGCGTCCCAGGACTCTGCGCCGCCGACCATCGCGTTCACGACGGCCGGCAGCGACAGGTCGTTGCCTACTTCGGTGATGAGGGCACGGCGCGGCCCCTCCCAAGCGGCACACTCTGCCAGCGTGTGCCGCGCCGTGTCCTCCCGGCAGTCGACGCAGTGGTGACACCGGGCGTCCGGCTCCCTGTTAATGCGACACAGGTACTTCCCGAAGCAACCATGCCCCGAGAGCACCTGCGTCGCCCGAAACGTCAGGGAGCCGTGCCTTCTCCCGAGCCAGCGGTCGAGCACTGGCCGGATCGCCTCGATGGTGCTGAGGCCGGCGGTAGGGCGTGACAGCCTCACCCGCCATTCCGCCACCAGGACCTCGCGGAGCTGCAACCGATGCTGCTCGATTTGTTGCTGCATCGGTCGCTCGCCCCGCTCCCGCGCTGCCTCGCGCCACCGGTACAGTGACGCGAGCACCTTCGCCTCCAGGTCCCAGGGCGGTGATCCGGCCAGTACACAACCCGCCTCGAAGGAGATCGTGCGATACCCCCGAATGACTCTGACGGCCATCGCCCGCTGCGGCTTGCGCAGGACAGCTATGCTGCCGGCCGTCAGGTCAGACGCCCAGATCGGCGCTCCGTAGAGCGCCATGGATCGCACGATCCCCATATAGAGCCGCCTACAGGCGGCACTCGGGCCCCCCAGATTGGGAAGCAGCGTTGCCAGCGCCCCGGCCGCGCCCAACAACTTGGGCGCCAGCCGCCGGAAGTGGGGTCCGAAGTCCCACCGGCTGTCGAGCACCAATCCCAGATACTTCATGGTGGGCTCGACAGCGATCCGGACCCCCCCGACCACAATGTGTGATCCGGCCGGCGGCGCCCGCCGGGGGCCATGAAACACCATGGCCTCCGACTTGTTGAGGGCCACCTCCAGGCCGAGGCGCCGTATGCGGCTCACCGTGAGTGAGACCGCCGCCGTCGCGAGCAACGCTGCCTCCCTGTGCGAACTCCCCCGGGCCGTGACCAGCGCGTCGTCCGCGTAACACGTCAGGTCCGCGCCCGGCGGGAGCTCGCCCCTCAGCACCCAGTCGTACCCGATGTTCCACAGGAGCGGTCCCACGACCGATCCCTGTGGAACACCGCACGACACTTGGCGCTGGTTTCCGCCATCACGTCCCATGTAGGTGACACACCTCCCCGCCAGATAAGCCCCAACGATGCGGCGGAGGTAGAGAGGCACCCGATGATAACGTAGTGCCTCCCGTATGCAGCTCCAGGGCAGGGTGTTGAAGGCGTTGGAGATGTCCAAGGACACCGCCACCACCACCCCGCCCCGGGACACTGTTTCCTCCGCCAGGACTCTCACCCTCGACACAGCGTGGGTGGTAGAGCGCCCATGCCGAAAGCCGAACTGGCTCTCGTCCAGGTCCGGCCCCTCTCTGCACAAGTGGCCGACGAGGCGGGCTGCGAGTATGCGCTCGAACAGCTTGCCCACCTCGTCGAGCAGCACTATAGGCCGGTACGCAGACGGCGAGTCGGCAGGGCGCCCCGCCTTCCTGAGCAGGACCAGACGTCCAATCTTCCACAGACTGGGAAACTGGCCCCGCTCAAGGCACGCTGTGTAGAGTCCTCTCAGTTGGGGCTCCAACTCCTTCAGAGAGAGGGCCAAAGCCAGGCCGTGAATTCCGTCGGGCCCCGGAGCCACGTTCTTGGCCCGGAGCCGAATCACGGCCGCCCTCATAACCTAACCTAACCTAACCTAACCCAGTCAGCCGGCACCTCCTGTCGTGAGCAGATCATTTATAAGACGCTCCGCAGTTAAAAAAAATACGGAAAAACGGTTTTTTGTTGAAAAAGTACAAGTGTGATATATCGTTGCGACCGCGCTGCCGAGCCCTAGGTGATTGTGAAATCAGTTTTGAAAAAAGTGAAAAATTGTGCGCACAAAGTGTAAAAAAAACAAGTTGAAAAAACTTCCGAGCTCAACGCTGCTCTTTTTGAGTGGGAGCTCAGAAATCGGCGTATGCAGTCTGGTGCGGCTTGACGAACACTACAATTTGACACCAACTTCGGATTTTTCCGAAGGGGGGTCATTGAGTAAACAGCGAAAAACCCAAGACCGCGTGGAACGTGGTTGGAGTTCCCGAGGGATTTCATCACATCTTGAAGCAGATCCTGAAAGCATCGCATTAAAGGAGCCGGGAGCCTTTTTCAAAATTAAAATATATTCAGAATTCACGAAGATATACAGGTTGGAATTTTATATATTCTTTAAGATTTAGTATAGGCAAAACCAGATCGAAAACATAGTGTTTTTATTGTTTCTAAAAATAGTTCTTCAATAGCTTTATACCCATTTTTAATTTGGTCTCGATCTGGTGAGTAGTTTTTAAGATATTGTGTTTGTAAATTTAAAAAAAAAAATTCAAGGGTTGTTTATTTCAACCCTAAAAATTCTAATTTTAATCTTAAAATAAGTACAGTGTTCCTATCATAGAGAGTATATAAAATTCATAATTTTGTATACTCGACTTTGTTCCTAAAATAGTGAAATTAAGATTGTGAAGTGACGTTTCTTATTTTGTAGTTTCAAAATTAACCCCTTCCGGGTAATACTAAAATCTGAATTTAACACCACTGGAAAGGGGAAGTCGTCCTCTTTCTCGTGTGTAAATTGGAATCCACGCGACTTTTGAAAATACCTAGATATAAGACAATTAAGACTGAGATACCGTGGTTTATTTACCAAAATTATAGTTGTAAGGTTTTATTATTAAAACAAACTACACGGTTGCAAGAATATCCACTAAATAAAAACGATCTACAGTTCAAAAATTTGTACTGGCCATACTGACGGCGGAAATAATATTTAAATAAAATTGGGAGATTAAAATTATTGCACTGGGCACACTGGTGGGCAGAGCTGCGGTGATTTGGCACAGATCGGGCACTTTTTGGGAGGAGTTGGCAGCTAGCGGTCGTGGGATTGTTGCGCCGCCGCGATTGCTTTAAGAAATAAGTTTTAACTATTATATGTGATTAGAATATTAAATAAGTTTTGAAGATTAACTGTGGTTGTTTCTGAGATATCCTATATCTCAGAAGTGGGATTAAGATCCGTAAGTACACGCCTACGTTCTATTTTTCTTTATACATAATCCGTTATTTGTGCTTTTCACATTTTAGATAATTGCATAACAGGTAGTTTTGTTTAAAATATTATTTGCAAGAAATGATCATGTAATATATTTGTACTAGGTAATGTACATAAAATCTTATTTTAAGGTTAAAATTCCAGTCTTCCATCATAATTTTAAATTCCTTCGACAGGACTGGTATCAAATCAGATTGAATTGATTTAGTTGAAATTCCATTGCCTGGTTTAATTTTCTATTTAATTTTCTTTTTGTTTTTACCACGTTGGTATTATGCATCATACGATTTTAAATCTCTACGACCGTTGACATTTTCTACCTGATTTAAATTCCAACGGTTTGTACAATGTGGTTGCTAAACGGCAGATACTTGAATTCAGGTTAGTTAACTTTTTTGTTCTGTATGGACGATACAATGATTGATGTCAGAGGTACCAGAACTAGAACCCAATGAATTTTCATGGTTTTGGGTTTATCTGGTAGCTGCCACACACAGGTGTGGGGTTTATAAAAGGGGGTTAAAAATTTCATTAATTTTGCTCTAGGTCGCCCCGGTTACGAGATATGATGGTTTTTCTTTTTCTTTCTTTTATTATTTAGGTATTAACGTTTCCTTATTTGGTGGCGAGTTTCAGGAAATGGACGGAGGAAATGGAACTCATCGGAGCTTGGATAGTCCTCGGCGTGATCGCTCGCGCTCCAGACACAGCCAGTTGAGCGCACGCCAGAATAACCGCAGCCGAGGCCGCAGCCGAAGCCGCTCCCGCACCCGCACCCGTAGCCGCAGCCGTAGTGGGCGTCTGCTGGAACGAGAACAAGCTTTGTTGCGGGAACAGGAGCGGATTCGCCGGATGGAGATCGATCTACAAAAGGAACGCGACATCGAGCAACGTCGACGGAGTGAAAGACGGGGCTCACCTGAAGTTGGAACCAGCTGCGAGCGCAGTCGCAGAGGGCTGCCGGGTAGTCGCAACAGGAAAGATCGAGATGCTACGAGCGCGGATCGTCGCACAAAAAGGTCATGTAGTCCCACTTTTTCCTCTAAGGATTTAATAAATATAATTAAATCCATTAAAGATGTCTTGCCATCTCAGCCTCAAAACCAGAGCACGGTAGTTAATAATAGGGATCATAAAAATATGATACCCGAGTTTAATCCTTCGGAAAAAAATCAACGTATAGATATATGGCTAAAAAAAGTCAACGAATGTGCAAAGGTTTATGGCTGGGACGAGAAGACTGTAGTCCATTTTGCTATGCAAAAACTGACTGGTTTAGGTAAGATTTGGTATGAAAGTCTCAATTCGATATTGTTTACTTGGGCAGAGTGGCAGTTAAAATTAACGGGTGCTTTCCCCTCTGAACAAAATTACGGCCAAATTTTGGAAGACATGTTGAAACGAAAGAGTAGACCTAACGAATCAATCGAAATATATTACTATGAAAAGCTGGCGTTACTAAATCAATGTGAAATAACGGATAAGCGGGCAGTTGATTGCATCATTCACGGTATTAGTGATAGGACTATTAGGTCGAGTGCATTGGCACTACGTTGTGAGCAACCGGACCAGCTTTTAAAATTCTTATTAAGCAACACTAAAGAACTGGTCACACAACTACCACCTTTTAGAGGTAGAAATATTAATGCAGCAGATGACAAACAAAGTATTAGGGCGACTTCGAAGATAAATCCAAACTTGTATTGTTACAACTGTAAGGAGAAAGGACATCCGTATTCTAGGTGCCCGAAACCCTTAATTAATTGTAGTCATTGCAACAAGGTGGGCCATAAACCTGAGACCTGTAGACACAATCAAAATACAGGGCCAGCGAAGGCTGACCCAGTGGCAAGGGCCATGCGCATCTCCAGTTTTTGCCCAAGCGGAAAATTTATAAAAACTGTGAATGTTAATGGTTTTCTTCTGGAAGCATTCGTTGACCTTGGCAGTGAGGTCACGCTTATAAGGCGATCGGATTTTAAAAATCTTGGTCTTGGTCATGACCACACTCCTTCGACAATGAAGGGTTTTGGCAACAGCCTTGTGCAATCCATAGGTTCTGCAAAGCTAGAAGTTGTCATCGATGGCGTTACTGCTAATGTTTCGTGTAGGGTTGTAGATGATCACTTGCTGGAGAGGCCGATGCTTGTTGGTCAGTCTTACTCAGAGCAGCCACACATTGTTGTCTATAAAGACGCGAACAAACTACAGTTTATGCACATTGGAATCGAGTTACCAGATCTATATGAGCATACAGAACACTTAGAAAGGGTAAGGGTAATAGGTCATTGCCGAATTTATGGTACTGCGAGTATACGGGCTAAAATAGAAACGTTGTTTTCTGGTAGCGTACTGTTAGAAACTAGAATTGTAGGAAAGCCAAACCAACAATTCTTAGTTTGTGGGGGTGTTTACGAGGTGAAGGATGGTTCACTTTTTGTGACAGTGATGCCGTGTTCGGTACCGTATTGGTTTCGAGACAATTTTGTGTTTTCTCGAGCCGAAAAGGTGCAAGTAGTAAACAGTCTTGAGAACACGGAATCTCTTGTTTCGGACCAGGAAACTGGAGTGTCTTCAACCAAACGGTTTGATGAGAGTCAAATACGCGTGGGCGTTACTGTGTCAGATAGTGATAGGTTCAAGCTCATAGAACTCCTTCGACGTCACGAGGAATGTTTTGCTTACGATTTAGTTGATTTAGGCTGCACTAATGTTTCCGAAATGAAAATCGAGTTGAATAGTCAACGTCCAGTAGTTTATAGACCTTACCGTCTGTCTTACTGTGAACGCGAAAGGGTTCGAGGGATGGTAGGAGACATGTTACGAGCAGGGATCATTCGGGAATCAGTGTCCAACTATGCCAGTCCAATCATTCTCGTGCGCAAAAAGGAGGGCGGCGTTCGTTTATGCGTAGATTACCGATTACTCAATTCAATCACTGTAAAAGAGAGGTATCCCATACCCGTCATAGAGGATGAGATAGCGAGGTTATCTGGACAGGCATGGTTCGTAACGCTTGATTTAATGTCTGGCTATTATCAGGTGCCCATATCTGAAGACAGCAAGCATTTGACTGCGTTTGTCACGCCGGACGGCCAATACGAGTACAATCGTATGCCGTTCGGCTTGGCAAACGCGCCTGCTATATTTCAGCGTATGATGAACCATGTCCTTGGTTCAGCTCGATTTGACAAGGCCACCGTATACATCGATGATGTATTAATTTTTGGTAGGGATCCGTCTGAATGCTTAGATCGATTAGAGGAAGTGCTTGTTTTATTACGTAAAGCAAATCTTAAGTTAAATTTATCTAAGTGCAGTTTTCTACAAAACACGATAAATTACCTAGGTTTTGAAATCAGTTCAGTAGGTATACGGCCAGGAGATGCAAAAATACAGTGTGTTGTCGATTTTCCCCGTCCAGACAATGTGCACGGGGCGCGACAATTTCTAGGGCTTGTTAACTATTTTAGAAAGTTTATACAGGGTTTTGCAGAACTAGCTCACCCTATCACTAAATTGCTTAAAAAGAATGCTGTTTGGGAATGGTCAAACGATCAACAAGAAGCGTTCCAAGTTCTAAAGGCCAAGCTTGTAGATAGACCCGTACTTTCCATTTACGACCCCATAGCCGAAACCGAACTTCACACGGATGATAGTAGAATAGGTGTTGGCGGTATTCTTTTGCAGCGTGCTCAGGGGAGTGAGGGTTCTTTTCATCCGGTGGCGTATTATAGTCGTCAGACGACACCTGAGGAGAAGAATTTCCACTCCTATGAGTTGGAGACATTAGCCGTTATCTGCGCTCTTAAAAAGCTTAGGGTATATCTTTTAGGAAAGCCATTCAAAATTGTGACAGACTGTAGTGCACTACGTTCGACTTTTGTAAAGCGTGATCTAATTCCCAGAATTGCTCGATGGTGGCTGGCTCTACAGGAGTTTGATTGCACTGTGGAATATAGGGCGGGTACAAAGATGGGTCATGTTGATGCGTTGTCAAGGAACCCAATTGTTGATACCGAATCTCAGATTCCCGAACAGTATCCCACGGTGATGACTATAAATGACGAGGACTGGCTACTTACGTTGCAATTAGGGGATTCAGAATTGTGTAGAATTCGTGACATTGTTGCTAGTGATCTAGACCCTCAAGGGGTAGAGTACATCAAGGATAACTATGTTTTGAAAGATAACAAGCTATTTAGGTGTGTCGGGGGTGACAAAGAATGTGTTAGGTGGGTGGTCCCAAAGGGTGCAAGGTGGCAGTTGTGCAAGAGAAACCACGACGATATAGGTCATGTTGGTTTCGAGAAAACCTTAGACCGAATAAAAAAGCATTATTGGTTTGCAAAAATGAAACGTTTTGTAAAAAAATACGTAGGGTCCTGTATCGACTGTGCATACGCAAAAAAATCTACGAATACACGTGAAGGGTTACTGCATCCCATTGAAAAGGTTGAAAGACCTTTCCACACATTGCACATTGACCACCTTGGACCATTTGTTAAATCCAAAAGATGCCATACTCACATATTGACTATAGTTGATTCGTTCACCAAGTTTTTATTCATCAAACCGGTCAGGAATACAAATACGCAAAATGTGATAAAAGTTTTGCAGGACATTTTTGACACATTTAGAGCCCCCGACCGAGTCGTTAGTGATCGAGGTTCCTGTTTCACTTCCCATGCATTTAAAAGGTTTTGTCTTGACCGCGGAGTAAAGCATGTATTAAATGCAGTTGCATGCCCAAGGGCCAACGGTCAAGTTGAACGTTACAACAGGACCGTCCTTGACTCGTTGACGGCACAAAACCTTAGCGCAGATGAAAAAGACTGGGATAGCAAATTAGGCAGAGTTCAATGGGGCTTAAATAATACGGTACAAAAGACGACAGGTAGGACACCTGCTGAAGTTATGTTCGGGACGGCAATGAATAGCGAGTTTAACGCAGCACTGAATGAGATAACCGAAACAACGCGAGAGGCCACCTCCTTGCAATCTATTCGCGATGAAGTTAAAAGCAGAATTGACCAAAAACAGGCAGCACAAAAACGATATTACGACCAAGGTAGACGACCTGCACGTATTTACAAAAACGGCGACTTAGTAAAAATTACAAAAGTTGCATTTCAAAATGATGGCAAGAGTACAAAGCTCATGCCCTCGTACGAAGGTCCTTTTAGAATCGTAAAAATAATAGGTAATGATCGGTATAAAGTAGCACCAATTGCGGGGTTTGAGGGAATGAAGAAAAAGCGAAAGACTACCATTGCCGCTGACCGGATGCGACCGTGGATCCATGTTGATTCTTTGGAAGTCGATAATGACACTGATAATGATGTCTAGAATGATGTAATTGATGAGGCTAATATGTCAGAATGATAATTTGATTGTTTTAAATGACATAATATTAAGTAGTGGTAATGCTAGCTCATGCTGTTCATTGAATATTGATAATATTAACTTTTATAGTGTTTATTTACATGCTGTTGTTTTCCTTTTGTTTCAGGTCAGACAAAAGAAACCGCGGAAAGGTTTTGCGTCTTGACCTGAATGAGGCTAAACTCATGGTTGATCTGTTAAACCGTAAAGTCCTAAGGAACGGATTGGTTTACAGATTTATGGTTGCTTTTACCCCGCGACTTCGTCCGCGTGAACGTCGGTTATCGCGGATGCGGACGGGATCGCGGATTAAAAGTTTGGATAATTGGTTACAAGGATAATTGGTTAGGTCAGACAAAAGAAACCGCGGAAAGGTTTTGCGTCTTGACCTGAATGAGGCTAAACTCATGGTTGATCTGTTAAACCGTAACGTCCTAAGGAACGGATTGGTTTACAGATTTATGGTTGCTTTTACCCCGCGACTTCGTCCGCGTGAACGTCGGTTATCGCGGACGCGGACGGGATCGCGGATTAAAAGTTTGGATAATTGGTTACAAGGATAATTGGTTACAAGGATAATTGGTTACAAGGATAATTGGTTACAAGGATAATTTGTTACAAGGATAATTTGTTACAAGGATAATTTGTTACAAGGATAATTTGTTACAAGAATAATTTGTTACAAGGATAATTTGTTTTAAGGATAATTTGTTACAAGGATAATTGTTACAAGGTTAATTAACTATTCATTTAGATGATAAGTAATAAAGATAACTAGTTCTAAGGATGATTAGTTGTAAAGATAATTGGTTGTTACAAAGAAACTTTTGTGATAGATTTGTATTTAAAAACAGCTATTTCAGCCAAGGTTACTTAATATTTTGATAAAAAAATTCTTATTTTCACATCATCGTAATTCTTTTAAAATGTGCTCGTTTTTTGCCGAATGTAAGGTTTCACCAGAAACGTGTATGAGGACATACACGTCGTCAGGATGGTCGAGTGTAAGGTTTTATTATTAAAACAAACTACACGGTTGCAAGAATATCCACTAAATAAAAACGATCTACAGTTCAAAAATTTGTACTGGCCATACTGACGGCGGAAATAATATTTAAATAAAATTGGGAGATTAAAATTATTGCACTGGGCACACTGGTGGGCAGAGCTGCGGTGATTTGGCACAGATCGGGCACTTTTTGGGAGGAGTTGGCAGCTAGCGGTCGTGGGATTGTTGCGCCGCCGCGATTGCTTTAAGAAATAAGTTTTAACTATTATATGTGATTAGAATATTAAATAAGTTTTGAAGATTAACTGTGGTTGTTTCTGAGATATCCTATATAGTGACTTACGATATTGCCGTCCCAAAATAAACCCCTTCAGGGTGTTTAAAAAATCTAAAATTAGTACCACCGGAAGGAGGAGCTCTTCCTCTAACCAGTAGAAAAACCAAAACCCACGCGTAATTAATAAATATTTAGAAATTAAGAAAATAAAACTCGAGGTACCTATCTCTGATTAGTTAAAATCCCCTCCAGGGTGAAATCCGGTAAATTAAATTAAATTAAAAAATTGTTATAGACTAGAGCTGGTTGCGCTCGATATAATTCCTTAAGAAAGTTTTTTATTATTAAACCCTTACTTAATAAATTGCAATAAATAGTGGGAAAATTTTAATTTCTAAATTAAAAACTGTATTATAAGGGTTGTACAGAAGATTTTTCAAAATTTTTCAATTAAATAATTACCAGACACACCAGGCCAACCCGACAGCAAAATTTTAGAATTTACGGTGCAGGGGCACACCCGATACCACACCATTTGCGGTTGTGAAACCGCATTTTAAATCTTTGCGGTCACCCCCAACGCACAACCCTTATTTAGGGAATTCAAAATTTGGGTGGAGGGAAAGGCCAACTCTCCTTCTTTAAATTAAGATCTCAAAAACCCACGCGTCTCAAAAGGAAGAAGAGTTTTAACCCCTGGAAGGCAAAAACTGCAGAAGAAAAACTACAAAGTTTACTTTGTCGTAGCATACTTTTTTCGCCAACTCGGAACCGAACCCGGGACTTTTGAAATCACAAAAACGGGCATAACTCGGGAACGGTGCGTCGTAGCCCATTTTTGACGATTCCCTAATATTCTTGTACAGGGTACAAGAATATTTGAAACACTCCCAGTGCCACCCTCAATCGATTCCCCCCCCTTACATAAATAATTCAATATTTTATTGACTCCCCCTCCACACAATCACCCTCTGTGGCCCTCAGCCTAACAAACATCGCATAAGTTCTAAAGGCCCCCTATTGAATTAAAATATTTAACGGATATCTATTTATTGCCCCCCTAGAACCCCCCTTTTAACTTTATTATTTAAATTTTTTATTAAATTGTCCCCTCTAAAAATTTTATTTTATTAGCCCCCCAGACACCCCAAAATTTACTTATTTATTAAATTCTAGATTATTGCATCCCTTAATATATTTATATTTAGCCCCCCCTTTAATTTATTACTTAACTAAATTTTATCTTAAATTGCCCCCCCTCTATTTAAACTTAGTGCCCCCTTTTCATTATTATTTCAATTTAGACCCCCCAGTTACTTAATTAATTTACAAAATCGTGGTCTATTGTCCCCCTTGTTAATAATTAATTTGCCTAGACCCCCCTTTAATATATTTATCCAAACAAAATTTTAGATTATTTGCCCCCTTTCTATTATCAGCTTTTACTTGTCCCTTAGACCCCCTTTGTTATTTATTTACTTAAATAAAATTTTAGGTTATTGCCCCCCTTTAAAATTAATTCAAATTACAAAATTAATTAATACTAAAATAGTGTGGCTTATTTTAAATATATTTAAATTTATGTAATACTTGAAAAATAAAAATTATTTAGTCTATTCTTATATGCCCCCCAAAAAACTCTTAAAGTCCGATTATCTCGGGAACGGCTGGGAGTATCAAAATTTCGACTGAATTTTTCACCCCCCTTAGTATCCCCCCTCCCCGTCGGGATCTAGTTTCCGATAAGACCCCAAGACCCCCCCTTTTTTGACCCCCTAGGCTTGACCCCAAAATTTATAAAAACATTATTTTATAGAAATTATTTATATATATCTATATATCCATATCTTTTACACTTCCCCCACTTGTCCTCAGCCCCCCAGCGCGACCCCACCCCCACTCCGTGCCCTAACTTTGGTCCTAGAGGTCGTAGACCCACCAAGTTTGGGTTCGTTAGAATCGGGAGGACTGGGCCTTTACGTTAGAATCAACAGAATTGGAGAATTTATTCTATTTTAAATAATTTATTTTATTTTATTTTATTTTATATTTTAATTAAACACATCACTGGGTAGTGTTTTGTTATACGCGTCTTTTAATTAGGGATTTTTTAGGTTATTAAAATAAGTTGAACTAGGTAGAGCATTGCTCTACAGATATTTACTTCTTCTTTTATCTTTTATTTTTATATTGTAATATACACCTTGACACTGACCCCCCTATACAGGGCCAGACAGACTTTATACAATAGACAACTTTCCCCGCCTTAATCGCACCACACACTACATCACACCCTCTCACACACCATGTTCCACACACCAGCAACATCTGGCGCTGCCAGAAAACCCACCACTCCCAGCCCCGCCACCTCACCCTCGACAACGCTGGACGCTGCTAGAACTTTTATTAAAAGACCAGAAGCAACACGGAGGTCGTTAGACAACATGAACGCATATAAAAAGGCGCCGCAAACTTACGCTGAGCCGTCGACCGAAAAGTTACTCCAGGAGGTGATGATGACCTTCGAAGAAATACCCTCAAAGGTATACCCTCAGATGAGGCGAGATATAAAGATCTACCTGGAGACTATATCGGACAGAAGCATGCGCACGCTTTTTGAGCTGAGCAAGCGTATAAAAAATTTAGAAACAGCAGCGTCCAAGACCACACACACTGCAGCTGTGTCATCTGTCACCTCTGGTGAAGGAGGAAAACTGCTGGAAAGACTGGGAGAGGTGGAGAACACACTCACCATGCGGCTAAGCCAAATGGAAGCGGAAATTAAACAGGACATATTTAAGCTCGGAGCGATGAACGACGATCGAGGCGCTAATATCACCGATACCCTCCACGACAAAATAGACAGTACCAAGGCTGAAATCGAGAAAGCGACCGAGGGGATTGCGGGACGTGTGCAAACCCACCTCGTAGAGCTGGTCGGTACGGTCGCCGGAAATGTCGACCAAGTAAAAACGCTGATAAGCGGTATGTCAAAGGAGATGGTGTCAGATAGCAGCCTGGTTCCAAAAACGTACGCCAGCGCCGCAGCAGCCAAGCCCGGGCGTCGCCCGGCTCTTCACTCGATGGCGGTGACCTGCGAAGGCAGTCTTGAGACTGCCGACGAGGTACTCGCGAGAGTGAAGAAGGCGGTCGACGCCAGGGTTACTGGCTTGAAAGTAAACAAGGTGAGGAAGGCCAAAAACCAGACCGTTATATTGGGCTGCGACACGGAACAGGAACTGAAAAGGGTGAAGGAGAGACTGGAAAGCAGCGGTGTCGGATTGACTGTAGCGCCCATGAAAAACAAAGACCCACTCGTCGTCCTGAAAGACGTCTTCATGGACAACGACGACGAAGGAATAATAAAGGCCCTTCAGGCACAAAACACCGATATATTCATGGGCCTACCACAAGAGGAGACTGACTTTACGATCAAATATAAGAAGAGGACCAGAAACCCGAAGACCTCCCACGTCGTCTTACAAGTAGGGCCAAAGATATGGCAGAGGATGACGGAGGCTGGAGCATTCTATCTGGACCTGCAAAGGGTAAGGGTAGAGGACCAGTCTCCGCTCATCCAATGCACGAAGTGCCTAGCTTTTGGTCACGGCCGCAAATTCTGCACCGAGAGTGTGGACAAGTGTAGTCACTGTGGAGGCCCGCACCTGCGCGAGAAGTGCGCCGACTTTACCGCGGGACTTGAGCCGCAGTGCTGCAATTGTCTGCACTCTAGGTTGCAGAAAGTAGAACACAACGCCTTCAGTGTTGAGTGCCCAATCAGAAAAAAGTGGGACTACCTGGCGCGAGCCAACACAGCCTATACATGACTCACACACAGTAAAACACGCACACATGACACTGATCACACATACACACACACATAAACACGATTTAGAAGTATATAGTAAATATATATGGATACATCAAACATGCACGCAAACACAGACACGTACAAATAAATAAAATAACAGCCTAAGAAATTACCTCGCAATAAGAAATGGCAATATGTATGTATATTAGAGAATATATGTACTATTAACAAAGTAAAAGTAGAAATAATGAGAAAATAAATGCATTAATTAATCACAGACTAAACAAGTACTCAAAACACAAACAAAACAAATAAAATAAAAAAAATATAAAAAAAAAACAGCTTAAGAAAAATCCCGCAACAGAAAAATGGCAATAAGCATATATATTAAAACATATATATATATTATTGACAAAGAAACGATTGAAATAACGCAAAAATAGAAACAAACACGATGAGTCTTAGTTGTCACTATCTCTAGATGAAATTATAATAATCTAAAAGAATCTTAGATAAAGGTATATCGTAACGAATTGTAAGACTAAGTTTATTTTTACCATAGAACCATAAGAAATTTTGTAAAATAGTATAAGAAAAATTGTTTTTAGAAAGTAAGAATAAAAAGTGTTAACAATATAGTATAGTTTATAAGAACATTGTTAAAGCCAGATTAAGAAACAAAAAATTGTAAATAGCATAAATAGAATAAGTTTAGATAGAACAAAATAAAAACTGTACTAAATATAAATAGAATTAAGAAATGTTAAGGTAATTATGGTATAAGGTATAAATGTAATATAAAACAATATTGTTAGTAATTTAACATTAGAGATAACATGGTCAAAAATAAAGAACCCTAAAGAGTAAAATTATTCCCATAGTAAACAATAAATAAAGTATTTAGACACAATAGTTAAAGCAACGGGAGTCCCACCCGGCTAAGTAAAAAAGATGATGGATGAAAGAAAGAACAAGTATGAGGCATATAAGTGCGAGAGGCATAAAAGAAGGAATTAGAATGAATGTGGTATTTAGAACAATAAGGTCCCGGCGTACCTATGGCTGGGGAAAGGCAGAAAAAAAAAAAAAAAAAAAAAAACCTAACCTAACCTTTTTTTTTTTTTTGTTCCCGGGGTGGAAAATCCTCATGGATGTCCTCCGCCCTGGGGCGGGCGGAGGGGTCTGTCAGACTCTTACTGACTAAAAACCACCCCGGTGTTCCTTCTCACACCTACGCCGGGGTCGCGGGAACACATTATTCTTCCACAACCCCGGCTGGTGCCGGCCCGCTTGCGCGGGCCCCGTCTCGGGCGGGGGGAGTGAGGTGTACTCCCCCCGCAACGTCTGTGGTCGGCGCGCGAGGAACACTACGCGCGCCGCCTTCTCGGGTCCTGATGTTGGGGGGCGACGGATGTCCCCGAATCCGTCGTCCCTGGACCCATTTAGGGGGGCCGGAAGAGGGCGTTGTCCGCCCTCCTCCGACGCCCGGTGCGTCTGCTGCGGGCCGGGTCGAGAGTCGAAATCTCTCTCTCCCTTTCCGCAGCCTCCTTCTGCGAGATGACCGTTTCGCAAAAGGAGACCACTGCGTCCCAGGACTCTGCGCCGCCGACCATCGCGTTCACGACGGCCGGCAGCGACAGGTCGTTGCCTACTTCGGTGATGAGGGCACGGCGCGGCTCCTCCCAAGCGGCACACTCTGCCAGCGTGTGCCGCGCCGTGTCCTCCCGGCAGTCGACGCAGTGGTGACACCGGGCGTCCGGCTCCCTGTTTATGCGACACAGGTACTTCCCGAAGCAACCATGCCCCGAGAGCACCTGCGTCGCCCGAAACGTCAGGGAGCCGTGCCTTCTCCCGAGCCAGCGGTCGAGCACTGGCCGGATCGCCTCGATGGTGCTGAGGCCGGCGGTAGGGCGTGAAAGCCTCACCCGCCATTCCGCCACCAGGACCTCGCGGAGCTGCAACCGATGCTGCTCGATATGTTGCTGCATCGGTCGCTCGCCCCGCTCCCGCGCTGCCTCGCGCCACCGGTACAGTGACGCGAGCACCTTCGCCTCCAGGTCCCAGGGCGATGATCCGGCCAGTGCACAACCCGCCTCGAAGGAGATCGTGCGATACCCCCGAATGACTCTGACGGCCATCGCCCGCTGCGGCTTGCGCAGGACAGCTATGCTGCCGGCCGTCAGGTCAGACGCCCAGATCGGCGCTCCGTAGAGCGCCATGGATCGCACGATCCCCATATAGAGCCGCCTACAGGCGGCGCTCGGGCCCCCCAGATTGGGAAGCAGCGTTGCCAGCGCCCCGGCCGCGCCCAACAACTTGGGCGCCAGCCGCCGGAAGTGGGGTCCGAAGTCCCACCGGCTGTCGAGCACCAATCCCAGATATTTCATGGTGGGCTCGACAGCGATCCGGACCCCCCCGACCACAATGTGTGATCCGGCCGGCGGCGCCCGCCGGGGGCCATGAAACACCATGGCCTCCGACTTGTTGAGGGCCACCTCCAGGCCGAGGCGCCGTATGCGGCTCACCGTGAGTGAGACCGCCACCGTCGCGAGCAACGCTGCCTCCCTGTGCGAACTCCCCCGGGCCGTGACCAGCGTGTCGTCCGCGTAACACGTCAGGTCCGCGCCCGGCGGGAGCTCGCCCCTCAGCACCCAGTCGTACCCGATGTTCCACAGGAGCGGTCCCACGACCGATCCCTGTGGAACACCGCACGACACTTGGCGCTGGTTTCCGCCATCACGTCCCATGTAGGTGACACACCTCCCCGCCAGATAAGCCCCAACGATGCGGCGGAGGTAGAGAGGCACCCGATGATAACGCAGTGCCTCCCGTATGCAGCTCCAGGGCAGGGTGTTGAAGGCGTTGGAGATGTCCAAGGACACCGCCACCACCACCCCGCCCCGGGACACTGTTTCCTCCGCCAGGACTCTCACCCTCGACACAGCGTGGATGGTAGAGCGCCCATGCCGAAAGCCGAACTGGCTCTCGTCCAGGTCCGGCCCCTCTCTGCACAAGTGGCCTACGAGGCGGGCTGCGAGTATGCGCTCGAACAGCTTGCCCACCTCGTCGAGCAGCACTATGGGCCGGTACGCAGACGGCGAGTCGGCAGGGCGCCCCGCCTTCCTGAGCAGGACCAGACGTCCAATCTTCCACAGACTGGGAAACTGGCCCCGCTCAAGGCACGCTGTGTAGAGTCCTCTCAGTTGGGGCTCCAACTCCTTCAGAGAGAGGGCCAAAGCCAGGCCGTGAATTCCGTCGGGCCCCGGAGCCACGTTCTTGGCCCGGAGCCGCATCACGGCCGCCCTCATCTCTGCCTGTGTCACCTCTGGGACGCTGATGGCGTTCTCCTCGTCTTCCTCTGCAGACTCTGCGGCTGCGGGCAAAGCCATCGACGGCGGAACATGCTCCGCTCTCACCGGGAAGAGGGCTGCTACAACTTCCTCCAGCAGCTCGGGATGGAGACTCTCCGTAAGTGGGGGCGCCGCGGCTCGAAGTTGCCCTCGAACCGCTTTATACGGGCGCCCCCACGGATCCCCGTCCAGAGTCTCCAACATCCTCTCCCGGGATCGAGTCCTCGCCTCGTCGATGGCCAGCCACAGAGTCTGCTTTTCGCGCGGTACACCTCGTACAGCGCGGCCTCCTCCTCGGGTACCCGACGACGTCTCCTCCGGTAGCGGGTGTACCGGCGTCTCACCGCCACGCATGCGACGCGCAGCTGCGCGATCTCGGCGGACCACCAGTACACCTGGCGCCTTGCACCCTGTGCGTGGGCGCGGGGCATGGACGCGTCGCATATCTGCGTCATTGCCCCGCGGAACCACAGCGCCTCCAGCTCGACGTCATCGGGTCCGGTCGTTGCCGACCCCCGGAACCAGGCCTGAGCAATGGCTGCCTCCTCGAGAAGCTCCCTGTCGATGCGCTTACGCGCCCAGCGCGGGCCGTCCGAACGCGGGACTGATGTCCTGCGGCCGCCAGCGGTCTGGGCGGAGACGTCGAATCGGATATATCGGTGATCCGACAACGTCTCCACCTCCGCGGCGACACGCCAGTCGCGGACACGGCTCGCGACAGCAGGGCTTGCGAACGACACGTCCACTATGGACCCGCCCCGCTGCCGCACGCACGTGTAGACCGAGCCCCGGTTCAGGACGACCAGGCCAGTCGTGATCGCCCATTCCTCCAATGCCTCACCCTTAGCATCGGTCACCGGGGATCCCCACGCCGCAGACTTGGCGTTGAGATCCCCGAGCAACAGCACCGGGCGAGGATGGAGCTGGCCCACGACGGCACCCAACTCGACAAGGAACCTCTCGAAGTCGGCGAGACTCTTGTTGGGCGAAAAATACGCCCCAACGACGCCAACGCCATCTGCGAGGGCGGCTACCCAGCCGTGCCCCCGAGACGGGCTGACGAGAGCCCCGCCAATGATGGCCACCAAACCATCCAGATCTCCCACCCAGTTATCCCTGGGCGGGACCCAGTACGGCTCGGCGACCACGGCCACGTGAATCGACCACTCTGCCATGCTCTGGAGCAAGAGATCCTGAGCTCTGGCAGAGTGGTTGATATTGCCCTGGAGGAGATGGAACAGCGCCATTTATGCGCAGTCCATCCCCCCCTCTGCAGTATTCTCAGGCCGGGAGTCGGCCGAAGAGGAGCCCTTCTGGCCCCTTCCCCTCCTTCTGTTTGCGGGCACGCCACAAGCTTTCGCCCCCCATCTGTGCCCGGCGGGCCTCCCTGCAGCCGTGCAGAGGCTGCAGTTTGGCGCCGCGGAGCACTGGGCCGCCTTGTGGCCGGGCTGGCCGCAGCGATAACATTCATCGCTGCGGTCCGTTTCGGCGGTGCACCGGCACCTGACATGCCCGACGTCCAGGCACCGGTAGCACCGCATGGCCCTGGGCTGCAGCAGTTTGACTCTTGCTGCAACCCATCCCACCAACAGACGCCCAGCGTCGGCTACCTTGTTCGCGGCCGCCACCGGGCACCTCGCCCAAATCGAGCCGAGCCCGGAGGCGTCGGCGCGGATTTCGCCCGCCCGCACGTCGTCGGGCGGGCATCCACCGTCACGGGCGATGGCCTCCACGACCTCAGTCGGGGTCGTCGAATCATCCAGGCCGTCGACTCGCAGCTCCGCGGTCTTCATCGGCCTGGTAATCCGTACGTCCTCCGGGCTGAGGACCTCCCTCAACTTGGCGGCCAGAACGTCCGCCCTTTCGCGGCTGGAGGCACCGTACACCTCGAGCAGCCGCGCCCCCGTAACCGCCGCCTCAATCTGAGGCCAAAATTTTTTTCTGAGGGTAAAATTTTCTCAACTGACTGTTCCATTTTAGTTTTTTCCTTTGAAGGGTGCGGTCCCCTTGATCTCCCTGGATCCCCCCCCAGCGCTAACGACCGGATACCCTCCGGCCATACACCCCCTCGGCACGCTCGACCTTGGAGTTGGGGTTATTTTTTTAAGAGGTTTTCTTCCTCTCCTCCCACAAGACCACGCCCACACAACTCACTCTCTGTAAGCAGAGGGGGGGTGGGCGTACGACCTACACCAACGACCCTTCCCTAGCCCGGTTCCCTTCCACGACCATCAAAGATGATCGGGGAATGGAACCGTGCCGTTCCCCGTTTGTTGAGATTTGCCGCCAGCGCCAATTGTCCACCAGAACCGGTGGGCGATTGGAGCTGACGTTGCCCAGGATGCGCCACGAGGAGGCTCTTCAACTGCACCCCAACCTAACCTTTTTTTTTTTTTTTTAATTTTTGTTTTTTAGTTTTTTTTTTTTTTTTTTTAATTTTTTTTGCGCTGGGAAAAAATGCATTACGCATACCCTCCCATTGGGGGAATGGGGGGCTATGTGGGACTCCCCGGTCTGACCCGGTATACCCACTAAAACAACCCAGCGGCACTCCCGCCTCGTCTTGTGTGGAGGGGACTGGGAGATTGGCGCAGCCTGTACGTCCAGTCCTCCTCCGACGACCGTCCGCCTTTAAGGCAGACGCTTCACGCCCTTCCCGTGGGGGGAGGGCCGGGAATGACCGACGAAGGTGATGACGGGTGCAATGCGGGCGGAGGCGCCCCCGCGCCTGTCGCCCGCCTGTCACCACCATGAGGAGGGAGGCGACGACGCCCTCTCCGACCTCTTCTTCGTCTGCGGAGCGGCGCAGCGAGAGGATCGTCCTCCCGCTCGCGCTCCGCCGCCTCCTTTTGCGAAATAACGTCCTCGCAAAAGGAGGCGACCTCTGCCCAGGCCTCCTCGCTCTCCAGCATGGAGCGAACCACGCCGGGAAGCGAGAGGTCCTGCCCGACCACCGCGATCAGACTGCGGCGCAGCTCTGACCAGGCTGGGCACAGCTCTAGGGTGTGCTGTGCCGTGTCCTCCGGCGCACCGCAGTCATGGCACGCCGGAGTCTCCTCCCTCCCGATCCGGTGCAGATGCGATCCAAAACAGCCATGGCCGGACAACACCTGCACCAGACGGAATGAGAGGAAGCCGTGGGACCGCTCGAGCCAGCCTCGCAGGACCGGACCGAGCGCGTCCAACGTTCGCCGGCCAAAGGTGGCGGCTGCGAGGTCCTCCGTCCAATGGAGGACGATGGCGTCCCTCGCCTCTTGCCGCACGGCCTCCCGCTCCTCCGCGACGGGGCGCTCCCCGAGCGCTTTTCGCCGCGCCGTCCACTCGTACACTCTGGCGAGCACCCATGCCTCCAACTCCCAAGGAGGGGTGCCAGCCAGAGCGCATGCCGCCGAAAAGCCCACCGAGCGGTAGGCCCTTGCCACCCGTTGTGCAATGGCCCTTTGGGGCCTGCGGATCGCCGTTGCGTTCTCCCGCCTGTGCAGGGAGTCCGCCCAGATAGGGGCCCCATATAGAGCCATGCTCCGCAGGATGCCGGCATACAATCGCCGGCACTGCGCGTTGGGCCCCCCCAGGTTCGGGAGGAGCCACGAGAGAGCGTCCGCGGCTTTCAGCAGGCGCGTTGACAGCCCGCTGAAATGCGGGCCAAATCGCCACCTGCTGTCCAGCACCAGGCCCAGATATTTCATCTGGGTCTGGACCCCGATCCTGACGCCCTCCACAACTATGTGGGCGTCGGGAGGGCAGCGCTGCCGAGGCCCGTGAAAGAAAACGGCCTCGGTCTTGTGCAGCGCCACCTTCAGTCCCAAGCGGCGGATCCTCCCTGCAACCAAGGATCCGCCAGCCGAGGCCAGGCAGGCCGCCTCCCTGTAGCTCCTCCCCCGGGCAGCGAGGAGAGTGTCATCCGCGTAACAAATGACGCTCGTGCCCTGGAGGAGGGCTCCCCGCAAGAGCCAGTCGAAACCTATGTTCCACAGGGGCGGCCCCAGCACCGAACCCTGCGGAACACCGCACTCTGCGCCGTAACGCCTCACCCTGGCCGTCTTGTCCACAAGGAGGATCTCTCGATCCTCCAAGTAGCTGGCCAGGAGGCTCCTCAAGTATTGAGGCACTCCGTGATACCGAAGTGCCTCCAATATTGTCGAGTGGGGCACGGAGTTGAAGGCGTTGGCTATGTCGAATGACACCGCCAACACTCCGCCCCCCGCCTCCACCGCCTCCTTCACCTGACCCTTGAGTAGGGCCAGCGCGTCAATCGTCGAACGCCCTTGTCGAAATCCGAATTGGGCGTCCGACAGATTCGGCCCCACCCCCCGCAACAGGCTATTGAGCCGGGAGGCGACAATCCCCTCGAACAATTTACCGACCTCATCAAGCAGAACGATGGGCCGGTATGCCGAGGGGGAGTCCACCGGGCGTCCCTCCTTTCGGAGGAGGCACAGCTGCCCCTCCTTCCAAAGTTTCGGGAACCTGCCAGCCGTAAAGCACGCGCTGAACAGGTCCCGAATTCTGTCCTCCATTTGGGCGGCAGCAATGGCCACCACCCGTGCAGGGACGCCGTCCGGTCCAGGGGCCGTCTTCTTCGCGCGGAGGCTGAGAACCCCCGCGTACAATTCCTCAGCCGTCACCGGGGGGACCTCCTCCTCCGGCGAAGTTGCGCCTTGCGGAGGGTCCATCGTTGGTGGGGTGAAGTCGGTCCTGCGCGGAAACAGGGACCGGACCACCCCGTCCAGCAACGCCGGCTCGAGAGTCTCCGTCAATGGGGGACCACAGGGGCGCAGTTGGTTCCGCGCCGCCTTGTATGGTCTCCCATATGGATCCCGGTCGAGCCCTGCCAGCATCTCGGCCCTCGCCGAGTCCTTGGCGGCGCCAATCGCCGACTTGAGGACCGTCCTCGCCTCTTGGTAAGAAGCGTAGAGGCGGTCCTCGTTTTCCTGACTCCGGGCGCTGCGTCGTCGGCTCCGCGTGAAGGCCCTTCTGGCCGCCACGCAGGCGGCTCGGAGCCCCGCCAGTTCCTCCGTCCACCAATAGACGGCACGACGGGGAGGCGGACGGCGAGAGCGAGGCATGCTGGAGTTGCACACCTCGGTCAGGGACCTCCTGAGCTGCACCGCTGCGGTGTCCACGTCCAGGACCTCGACAGGGGGCGACAACCAGTCCTGGAGAAAGGCCGCCTCCCGAGCGGCCTCCCGGTCCAGGCGGGTGAGAGCCCACCGTGCGAAGGAAGATTTGCCCGAGCGGGCCACCCTCCCCTGGGCGGAGATGTCGAACCGCACGTATCGGTGGTCCGACAAGGTCTCCACCATCTCCACCCGCCAATTCACGACGCGGGCGGCTAGCGCGGGGGTGGCAAACGTGACGTCAACCACCGACCCTCCCTGCTGCCGCACACACGTGTGGACCGCCCCCCTGTTGAGGAGGGACACGCCGGATGAGGCCGCCCAAAATTCGACGGCGCGTCCTCGGACGTTGCACGAGGCAGCAGGGTTGCCCCAGGCCACCGACTTGGCGTTCAGGTCACCCAACACGACGACCTGGCGCGGCGCCGCCCTCCCTACGACTGCGGTGAGGACTTCGAGGAAATCCTCAAAGTCCGAGAGAGTGCGGTTTGGGGAGAAATAAACCCCCACCACACATACGTCTCCCCACGCGGCGGCCACGTATCCCGGTCCTCTCTCTAAAAGCGAGAGGGGAGGGGAGTCTGTGGAAGACCGCGTCACCAACGCCACCAAGGCGTCCCGATCGCCCAGCCAGTGGCCGGGGACCGAGTAAGGCTCGGCAACCACCGCCAAGTCCACCAACCACTCAGCCATGGTCTGCATCAGCAGATCCTGGGCTGCCCTGCAGTGGTTAGTGTTCGCCTGGAGAATTCGATGTTGAGCCCTATCCATCGATCGTCATTGCCTCCGTCATCGCCTCCGCGGCCACCGCGGTTCCTGCCTCGGGAACGACGGTGCTGGCAGCCGGACCCATCGGCGCTTTGCCCCTCTTAGGGGGAGGATTGCAGTTCCTCCCCTTCATGACGTGGTCTGCCGGGCGGCCACTGGCGGCACACACTGCGCAGTGCGGAGTGGCAGCCGTGCAGGAGCTGCTCTTGTGGCCCTCCTTGCTGCAGCGATAGCAGCTGTCCGTCCTATCGACCGTGGACGGACAGAGGGCTCGAGTGTGTCCGATACCGAAGCACCTGTAGCACCGAAGAGGCTGGTCTACAAGTGCCCGGACTGCACCCGAGCTGAAGCCGACGGTAAGCCGTCCCTTGTCGAGGACGGCTTTGGCAGCCGCGACTGGGCACTCGAGGCGAATGGTGCCCATCCCACCGCGGCCGGGCCTGATGACCCGGCCGTGCACCTCTACGACGTCACAGCCCCCCATTGCTGCGACCGCAACCACCACCTCCTCTTTGGTGACCGAGTCATCCAGGTCGGTCACCTCGATGGTCGTCGCTTTGACTGGACGGGCCACCTTGGCCGCGTCCGCGATGACCTCCTGCAGCTTGGATGCAAAGAGGTCCGCATGGGCTTTGCCCTCTGCCCCCGGGAACTCGAAAATTCGAGCCCCGGCTTGAGTTCGCCGGCAAGAGACTTTGCCGATCCCCAGTTGAGTGGGATCGGCATTGGCACGCGCCCGCAACAAAATGGACGCATATGTCTCGCCTCGCTCCGCAGCCTCCGCGGTGAGCGTTACCACAACGGCTGCGGTCTTTGGGGGGACGAGTTTCGCCTTTCCCTTCCCTCTCCCTTTTCCCTTTCCAGTCGCAGGTGTGGTGGCGGGCACGGCAGGAACGGCCGTCGCGGCTTTTTTGGCCTTTTTGGCCTTGCCCTTGCCCCTCCCGGCAACCTCGGTCCACCCATGCTGGTTGGACGGGGTTGTAGAAGGGAGAAAGGCGTCTTCCCCCTGGGAGGACGGCGCCGGCTCACTTTGCCTCTTGTCCGCCGCAAGCGGCGGTCGGAGGCGGTTCTCCGGCAAGAGCCGGTCCTCAATGCCTGCTAAACAGGCTCTTGTGAAGGCCCTCTCCTCCATGACGACCTTGCGGATGATATCCTCAAGGTTGGAGGTGGGGCCCTCTGCCGCAGGTCTTTCTTCTGGTTGGCCTGGCCGAGCCGTGGCTTCGGCCAGCTTCTGATGAAGCTGGCTGACCTCCGATTGCAGGCGATCGACTTTCGCCTGCAGTTGCCGCGTTTCGTCTGTCGCCTTGCGCTGGACCATCTCCTGTATTATGCCACGCATGCTCGCGGCCCTGCATTTAAGGGCCTTTTGGAAGGTCCCTTTCAAGTTGGAGGATTTAGAGGCGATCTCCACTATCTCCTCCTCGTCCTCCTCAGCCATCCGCTCCAGCTCAGCCAGTGAGTGGTCCGCGTACAGAACGCGGGACGCTCCGTACCCGGACTTGGCCCGGGCAGCGCGCGCCCGTTGCTCCTTGGCAGCAACCCGCTCCTCCAGGTCTTGTTGGTGCTGCTCCCGCCGAGCTAGGTCCAACTGACGCTGAGCATCCGCGAGACCAACGTCGTGGGTGTCCGCGGCTGTCGGAGGCTTTTTGGCCTTTGGACGTCCCGCCGAGCCCGAAGAGCCCTCGGACCCGTTCCGCAGGAAGGCCCGCTTCCGCGACTGTATATCGCCCCCGTCCGACACGCCAGCTATGGACTCTTTGTCGGAGTCAGACAACGAGTCCAAGTCCAATGGGCTCCCAAAGAAGCTAGCTGCAGACGGCGCACGGCTAGCCTCTGACACCGAAGCGTCGGACTGGCCCTGAGAAGGGCCTTTTGGTTGGCCCTGAGAAGGGCCTTTGGGTTGGCCCTGAGAAGGGCCTTTGGGTTGGCCCTGAGAAGGGCCTTTGGGTTGGCCCTGAGAAGGGCCTTTTGGTCGGCCCCGAGAAGAGCGTTTGGGTTGGCCCTGAGAAGGGCCTTTGGGTTTTAAAAACTGCCCGAAGGCATCCCGCGTGGGTTTAGGCATAGCCACCGCAGGTTCGTACGCTCAACGCAATAAAATAAAATTCGCAACGAAAGCACAGTGCACTTTGGCCGAGCCCAGTCTGCCACTCCGTTACGGTGGTCAGAACTGGGTCGTTTCCAGGGGACGCGACGTGGACGCAAGCACTGTGGGGTGGTCCCCCAACCTAACCTTTTTTATTTTTTGTTCCCGGGGTGGAAAATCCTCATGGATGTCCTCCGCCCTGGGGCGGGCGGAGGGGTCTGTCAGACTCTTACTGACTAAAACCACCCCGGTGTTCCTTCTCACACCTACGCCGGGGTCGCGGGAACACATTATTCTTCCACAACCCCGGCTGGTGCCGGCCCGCTTGCGCGGGCCCCGTCTCGGGCGGGGGGAGTGAGGTGTACTCCCCCCGCAACGTCTGTGGTCGGCGCGCGAGGAACACTACGCGCGCCGCCTTCTCGGGTCCTGATGTTGGGGGGCGACGGATGTCCCCGAATCCGTCGCCCCTGGACCCATTTAGGGGGGCTGGAAGAGGGCGTTGTCCGCCCTCCGCCTGCGCCCGGTGCGCCTGCTGCGGATCGGGAGAGTGGACCAGATCTCTCTCTCCCTTTCCGCAGCCTCCTTCTGCGAGATCACTGTTTCGCAGAAGGAAACCACCGCGTCCCAGGACTCGGCGCTAACCTAACCTTTTTTTTTTTTTTTTTTTTTTGTTCCCGGGGTGGAAAATCCTCATGGATGTCCTCCGCCCTGGGGCGGGCGGAGGGGTCTGTCAGACTCTTACTGACTAAAAACCACCCCGGTGTTCCATCTCACACCTACGCCGGGGTCGCGGGAACACATTATTCTTCCACAACCCCGGCTGGTGCTGGCCTGCCTCGGCGGGCCTCCTCGTGTTGGGAGGGGGAGTGAGGTGTTAGACTCCCCCCGCAACGTCTAAGAGGGGCGCGCGTGGAACACTACGCGCCGCCACCTCGGGTCCTGATGTATGGGGGGCGGTGGACGTCCCCGAGTCCGCCGTCCCTGGACCCATTTAGAGGGGCTGGAAGAGGGCGTTGTTCGCCCTCAGCCTACGACCAACCCCTTGCCCCTTGCGACGGGTCTGATGAATGGCCCCGTCGCCTACCATTTTTCGGCCGCAGAGGATAGGGAGAGCGGCCAACGACATACCGTCACTCCTCTTCCCCTGCGGCCCCACCGCGTCAGCCATCGTACGGTGGCGACCCCGTTAAGGCCGCGGAAGGTAGGGAGAGCGGCGCACCGCAATACCGGCACTCCTCTCCCGCCGCGGCCCCACCACAGTTGCGATGTCGCCCAACAACACCGCAACCTTGGCCGCTACGTCGTCGGCTTGTCTACTAAAGCCCTGACGAGCGGCCCCTCCTCGGGTTCCTCTTAGCTTCACCGTGGGGTCCAAACCACGGCTACTGAGCCCCCCCGCCTCGTCAATGCGGGAACCCATTGGGGGGGGCGCTAACCTAACCTAACCTAACCTTTTTTTTTTTTTTTTTTTTTTTTTTTTTTCCACCCCGGGAACTTCAGTACCTGCCCCTTCTGAAAAAGAAGAAAAAATGTTGGGGAAACTGGGAGAGGTGGGAGATACACTCATGACGCGCCTTAATGAGATGGAAGCCAACCTAAATAGCCGAATAGAGCAGCTTGACAAGGACAACGACGATCGAGGCGCTGACATCCTCGACAAATTGTTTGACAAACTCGATGAGGCCAGGGTCGCGATCGACGAAACGACGGAGGGGATCGTGGGACGCATGCAGGCGGAAATAGAAAGCCAGGTGGGCACTGTCGCCCTAGGCGTCACTGATGCCAACACGCGACTATGCAAGATGGAAAGGCAGACACCGGAGAGCAACCCGGTCCCCAAGACGTATGCCAGCGCCGCAGCAGCCAAGCCCGGGCGTCGTCCGGCTCTTCACTCGATGGCGGTGACCTGCGAAGGCAGTCTTGAGACTGCCGACGAGGTCCTGGCGAGGGTGAAGAAGGCGGTCGACGCCAGGGCTACTGGCCTTAAGATAAGTAAGGTAAGGAAGGCGAAAAACCAAACCGTCATTCTGGGCTGTGACACCGAAGTGGAGATGAGCAGCGTGAAGGAGAGGATCGAAAGCCGTGGCAACGGACTAATAGTAGCACCCATGAAGAATAAAGACCCACTCGTCGTCCTTAAGGATGTCTTTATGGACGGCGACGACAACGATATGACAGAGGCACTTTATGCCCAAAACGCGGACATCTTCATGGGCCTACCTAAGGATGAGATAGATTTGACCATCAAGTACAAGAAAAGGACGAGAAATCCGAAGACTTCACACGTTGTGATCCAGGTGAGGCCGAAGGTATGGCAGAGGATGACGGAGGCTGGAGCCCTGTATCTGGACCTGCAAAGGGTAAGGGTAGAGGACCAGTCTCCGCTCATCCAATGCACGAAGTGCCTCGCGTTTGGACACGGCCGCAAATTCTGCACCGAGAGTGTGGACAAATGTAGTCACTGTGGAGGCCCGCACCTGCGCGAAAAATGCGCCGACTTTACCGCGGGACTTGAGCCGCAGTGCTGCAATTGTCTGCACTCTAGGTTGCAGAAAACGGACCACAACGCGTTCAGTACAGACTGCGCAACCCGGAAAAAGTGGGACTATCTAGCACGAACAAACACAGCTTATACATGACTCACACACACACACAGCAAAACACACACACATACACACTGATATAAAAGTATATATTATATATATATATGGATATACTAAAACATGCATACAAATACTGACACGTACACACATAACTAACAAGAGCTAAGAATAATCCTGAAATAAGAAAATTAATAAGTATATATATTATTCGAATATATGTATACATTATTGATGAAAATATAGATAAAATGTTCAAAGAGATATTATATTGAGTCATGAACTTCACCATCCTAAAGCTTAAATAAAAGTAATTAAAAGACGAAATAGATAAGATCATTACCGGAAGGAACCATAATAGAGCTAAGATCAAGATGTAAAATAGAGTAAGAAATATTGTTAAAAATATAACTAGATTTTAGAACTGGTAAAATAAGGATAAAAAATTGTAATAGTATAAGAAATAGATAGTAAGCTCATTAGATTTAACAATAACATGTTATTATAAGAAAATAGAATATAAGATAAAATTGTAGCTTATTGTATTATTAAGTGGTAATCTGTAATGTTGTAACTTGTTAAATTAAATGGTCACATAGTTAAAATTATTCCCCGTAGAAAATAAAAATAAAGCCTTTTATTAGAATAGTTAAGTAGCGGGAGTCTCACCCGGATAAGACATGAAAGTGATGAATGAATGAAAGATCAAGTATGCGGCATGTAAGTGGGAGAGGAATAAAAGAAGGAATTAGAATGCATGAGTTATTTCGAGTAATAAGGTCCCGGCGTGCCCCGCCGTGGGTTGCGCTAAGCGCGTCCGCCACTCCGCCACTAGGACCTGGCGGAGCTCTGCCCTGCGTGCCTCAACCTGTCGAGGCACCAGGCGCTCGCCCCGCTGGACCGCCTCCGCGCGCCACCAATAGAGCGACGCGTGGAGCCTTGCGTCGAGGTCCCAGGGCGGGGATCCGGCTAGGATGCTCGCTGCCTCAAAGGAGATCGTACGGTATCCCCTTACGATCCTGACGGCCATCGCGCGCTGCGGCCTTCGCAGCGCGGCGACGTTGTTGCGGGCCGTCAGGGCGTCCGCCCACACTGGCGCGGCGTATAGCGCCATCGACCGTACGACCCCCATGTAGAGCATCCGACATGAGGAGTTGGGCCCCCCCAGATTGGGCAGCAAGCGCGAGAGCGCAGAAGCGGCGCCCAACAACCGGGGGGCGAGCCGTGTAAAGTGCGGCCCGAAACTCCAAGGTACTTCATCGTCGACTCGACAGCGATGGAGACCCCTCCTACTATGATGCTGGAACCCGGAGGCGGCTTCATCCTCGGCCCGTGAAAACACAGGGCCTCAGACTTGTGCAATGCCACCTCTAAGCCCAGCCGCCGGATCCTACCCACGACGTGCGCGACACCAGCAGTCGCGCGTATGACCGCCTGCCGGTACGACTTCCCACGCGCTGTAACTAGCGTATCGTCGGCGTAACAAATGACGCCGACGCCGTGGAGAAGCGCACCGCGCAGAGCCCAGTCGTACCCTACGTTCCACAGGGTCGGCCCCAACACCGAACCCTGCGGAACGCCGCACGACGTCTCTCGCCGACCCCATCCTTCTCGACCCGGGTACACCACCGATCTTTCCGACAAATAGGCCCCGACAATGCGTTGGAGGTAGAGCGGCACCCCGTGGTATCGGAGTGCCTCTCGGATGGTACTCCAGGGCAAGGTGTTGAAAGCGTTGGCGATGTCTAGCGACACCGCCAGGACCACCTCACCCCGGGCGACTGCCTCCTCCGCGACGACCCTCACGCGCATGATCGCATCCGTCGTGAAGCGCCCCTGGCGGAAACCAAATTGGTTGTCCGCCAAATCCGGACCCACCCTGGTCATGTGGCGGACGAGGCGATTGGCGATGATTCGCTCAAAGATCTTACACACCTCGTCCAGCAACACTTCAACAGCAGATTGGCCTGTACGCAGATGGTGAGTGCGGGGCGCCCCTCCTTCTTGAGCAGGACCAGCTTTCCGGTCTTCCACCGGCTTGGAAACTGGCCCCGCTCCAAACATGCGCTTAAGAGGTCCACTAGTCGGGGCCCGAGAGCCTTCATGGCCAGGACCCATGCACGGCCTGGAATGCCGTCGGGCCCTGGGGCGGTGTTCCTGATGCGAGCCACCGCCACTCTCAACTCTACCCGGGTCACTTCGGGCACGTCGTCGTCTATGTCGTCTTCCGCGTCGGGCACATTGCGAGGCGGAACCATAGCCGGTGGTGTGTGCTCTGGTCTCGACGGAAACAACGCACACACCACCTGCTCCAGCAGCTGTGGCTGGAGACTCCGGGACAATGGGGGAGCCCATTGGCGCAGCTTGCCCCGTACCATAAGGTAGGGGCGTCCCCACGGATCTCGGTCCAGAGTCTCCAGCAGCTCTTCGTTGGCCTGGGCCTTTGCCCGGCCAATGGCCAGCTGGAGGGCGCTCTTTGCCTCTCTATAGCGATCGTATAGTTCCGCCTCTTCCTGTTCGGCCGCCGCTGTAAAGGGGCGGCTGCTACGTCTTCTTCGGCACCTTGCATACTGGCGTCGCTCCTGCACACAAGCAATGCGCAACTGCGCAATCGACTGCGACCACCAGTACACTTGGCGCCTGGATGGTAACGGCTGGACTCGGGGCATGCCAGCGTCACAGATGTGCGACATGCTCTCCCGGAACCACTCCGCCTCCTCGTCGATGTCGGTTGGCCTGCTTGGAGAGTCCAACCAGGCCTTGACGATAGAGGCCTCCAGGAGAGCCTCTCTGTCCAGCCGCTTCAGTGCCCAACGCGGGCCGTCTCCAACGCCCACCGGGGCCGCTTGGACCGGCCCAACCGAGGTCTGGGCGGAGACGCTGAATCGAATGTATCGATGATCAGACAGCGTCTCCACCTCCTCCAGGACGTGCCAGTCCTGGACAGTGCGCGCGAGAGCGGGGCTGGCGAACGACAGGTCCACTATAGACATATGTCGGCGCCGGTATGCTGCGTTGGTCTGCAGCTAGGGGGGGACGTAGAATCCTCCCCTCAAGCACCGAGAAACGCGCGTTGAAACTCGCCATCTCCTGACGGATCAGGCGAGTCAACTCCGTCTCCTGTGACGGCTGCTGCTTCGACGGCTGTGACGGCGACTGCGGTTGCGGTTGCGGCGATGCGGGTGGAAGGCCCACCTCCCGCCTGAGGTGCTCGCGGCGGAAGTTGGCCATCTCCTCCTTGATCTCCTCGTGCTCCTTGCGGAGCTCCGCCATTTGTGCTGCGAGCTTTGCGTTCTGGGCCCGCAGCAGCGCCGTCTCTTCTGTCGTGGTGCGTGTCAACAGCACCTGAGCACTTCCCAGAATAGAGGCCGTGGCCTCTTTGAGTGCTTTCTGGCTGCAGCCGCTAAGGCCCTTTGAGACCTTGCTCACCCTTTTAATTACTGCAACCGCGTCAGCCATTTTTTGGTGTAGGTCAGAGGCAGGTAGCTCTTCTGACTCGCCTCCTGTATCAGAGATGGCAGACGACGACTCCGACTGGCGAGTGACTCTCCCTTCCGTCACCCTTTTCGTCAGAGCCGCAATCTGCCGCTCGTCCTCATTAAGGTTTTCGGTGAGTGCTGCGGCCTTCATTGCAGCCGCAGCCTCACGCCTTGATTGACCGATACCGGCATACTTGCCGGTAGTAGCAGGTCTACCTCTCCCTCCTTTTTTGGCACCGACCTTGGGGGGGGGCGGCATCGCTGTATCGCTCAGGGCCGAGTCCGACCCTGAGTCTGCATCCTCTTTCGAGCGTTTGCGTAAATATTTTGTTTTTACGCTCCCCGCGCTCGCCACACTCATAATACTGGTCGCGCTGTCGCTGTTGTACCAGAGGTACTTTTACTCCCACTACGTCATTTTTTGTTTTATTGTTTAGGTTATCCATATAATTCCCACGAGTATAAAGCAAATAATCGTCAACACCGGGCAGAGGCTTAATTACCCGGGTAAGCCTATATACTGCTGGGGGCGGCAGGTACCAGCAGGTGGGAGCGCTAACGACCGTACCCCCTACGGCCATTCATCCCCTCGCCGCGCTCCCGAAACTTGGGATTGGGTGGTTTTTTATCTTAGAGGTGTCCTTCCTCTGGGGCCGGGCGGTTAAGCCAAGCCCCCCGACGGCGGCATTGAAGCATGCCTCCGTCCGCTGTCCGGCCGAGCCGACTCAGCGGACCCGTCGAAAGGTTTGCTCCTCAATGAATGAGGAGACAAACGAACCACGCTTAGATGCGCCTGCACCCAAGCGGGTCTGGTCGCGTCCACGCCTAATCGACTACGTCGACTGGTCAGGAGCGACCCCTCCTGCAGAAGTTAGCTCCGGACAATAATACTCCTCTACCCTACCCCCCGCGAAGTGAATATTGTCCGTGACCCAGGGTGCACCAGGCCCAGCGACTGCTCTTCCCCCCGGACGTATCCGCAAAGGACCAGCAGCCGCCGAGCGCACGGGGAGGTCTTCTGCTCGCACCCCAACCTAACCTTTTTTTTTTTTTTTTTTTTTGCGCTGGGAAAAAATGCATTACGCATACCCTCCCATTGGGGGAATGGGGGGCTATGTGGGACTCCCCGGTCTGACCCGGTATACCCACTAAAAGCGGCACTCCCGCCTCGTCTTGAGTGGAGGGGACTGGGAGATTGGCGCAGCCTGTACGTCCAGTCCTCCTCCGACGACCGTCCGCCTTTAAGGCAGACGCTTCACGCCCTCCCCGTGGGGGGAGGGCCGGGAATGACCGACGAAGGTGATGACGGGTGCAATGCGGGCGGAGGCGCCCCCGCGCCTGTCGCCCGCCTGTCACCACCACGAGGAGGGAGGAGACGACGCCCTCTCCGACCTCTTCTTCGTCTGCGGCACGGCGCAGCGAGAGGATCGTCCTCCCGTTCGCGCTCCGCCGCCTCCTTTTGCGAAATAACGTCCTCGCAAAAGGAGGCGACCTCTGCCCAGGCCTCCTCGCTCTCCAGCATGGAGCTGACCACGCCGGGAAGCGAGAGGTCCTGCCGTCGCCGCAGTCATGGCACGCCGGAGTCTCCTCCCTCCCGATCCGGTGCAGGTGCGATCCAAAACAGCCATGGCCGGACAACACCTGCACCAGACGGAATGAGAGGAAGCCGTGTGACCGCTCGAGCCAGCCTCGCAGGACCGGACCGAGCGCGTCCAAGGTTCGCCGGCCAAAGGTGGCGGCTGCGAGGTCCTCCGTCCAATGGAGGACGATGGCGTCCCTCGCCTCTTGCCGCACGGCCTCCCGCTCCTCCGCGACGGGGCGCTCCCCGAGCGCTTTTCGCCGCGCCGTCCACTCGTACACTCTGGCGAGCACCCATGCCTCCAACTCCCAAGGAGGGGTGCCAGCCAGAGCGCATGCCGCCGAAAAGCCCACCGAGCGGTAGGCCCTTGCCACCCGTAGTGCAATGGCCCTTTGGGGCCTGCGGATCGCCGTTGCGTTCTCCCGCCTGTGCAGGGAGTCCGCCCAGATAGGGGCCCCATATAGGGCCATGCTCCGCAGGATGCCGGCATACAATCGCCGGCACTGCGCGTTGGGCCCCCCCAGGTTCGGGAGGAGCCACGAGAGGGCGTCCGCGGCTTTCAGCAGGCGCTTTGACAGCCCGCTGAAATGCGGGCCAAATCGCCACCTGCTGTCCAGCACCAGGCCCAGATATTTCATCTGGGTCTGGACCCCGATCCTGACGCCCTCCACAACTATGTGGGCGTCGGGAGGGCAGCGCTGCCAAGGCCCGTGAAAGAAAACGGCCTCGGTCTTGTGCAGCGCCACCTTCAGTCCCAAGCGGCGGATCCTCCCTGCAACCAAGGATCCGCCAGCCGAGGCCAGACAGGCCGCCTCCCTGTATCTCCTCCCCCGGGCAGCGAGGAGAGTGTCATCCGCGTAACAAATGACGCTCGTGCCCTGGAGGAGGGCTCCCCGCAAGAGCCAGTCGAAACCTATGTTCCACAGGGGCGGCCCCAGCACCGACCCCTGCGGAACACCGCACTCTGCGCCGTAACGCCTCACCCTGGCCGTCTTGTCCACAAGGAGGATCTCTCGATCCTCCAAGTAGCTGGCCAGGAGGCTCCTCAAGTATTGAGGCACTCCGTGATACCGAAGTGCCTCCAATATTGTCGAGTGGGGCACGGAGTTGAAGGCGTTGGCTATGTCGAATGACACCGCCAACACTCCGCCCCCCGCCTCCACCGCCTCCTTCACCTGACCCTTGAGTAGGGCCAGCGCGTCTATCGTCGAACGCCCTTGCCGAAAACCGAATTGGGCGTCCGACAGATTTGGCCCCACCCCCCACAACAGGCTATTGAGCCGGGAGGCGACAATCCCCTCGAACAATTTACCGACCTCATCAAGCAGAACGATGGGCCGGTATGCCGAGGGGGAGTCCACCGGGCGTCCCTCCTTTCGGAGGAGGCACAGCTGCCCCTCCTTCCACAGTTTCGGGAACCTGCCAGCCGTAAAGCACGCGCTGAACAGGTCCCGAATTCTGTCCTCCATTTGGGCGGCAGCAATGGCCACCACCCGTGCAGGGACGCCGTCCGGTCCAGGGGCCGTCTTCTTCGCGCGAAGGCTGAGAACCCCCGCGTACAATTCCTCCACCGTCACCGGGGGGACCCCCTCCTCCGGCGAAGTTGCGCCTTGCGGAGGGTCCATTGTTGGTGGGGTAAAATCGGTCCTGCGCGGAAACAGGGACTGGACCACCCCGTCCAGCAACGCCGGCTCGAGAGTCTCCGTCAATGGGGGACCATAGGGGCGCAGTTGGTTCCGCGCCGCCTTGTACGGTCTCCCATAAGGATCCCTATCGAGCCCTGCCAGCATCTCGTCCCTCGCCGAGTCTTTGGCAGCGCCAATCGCTGACTTGAGGACCGTCCTCGCCTCTTGGTAAGAAGCGTAGAGGCGGTCCTCGTTTTTCCGATTCCGGGCGCTGCGTCGTCGGCTCCGCGTGAAGGCCCTTCTGGCCGACACGCAGGCGGCTCGGAGCCACCCTCCCCTGGGCGGAGATGTCGAACCGCACGTATCGGTGGTCCGACAAGGTCTCCACCATCTCCACCCGCCAATTCACGACGCGGGCGGCTAGCGCGGGGGTGGCAAACGTGACGTCAACCACCGACCCTCCCTGCTGCCGCACACACGTGTGGACCGCCCCCCTGTTGAGGAGGGACACACCGGATGAGGCCGCCCAAAATTCGACGACGCGTCCTCGGACGTTGCACGAGGCAGCCGGGTTGCCCCAGGCCACCGACCCTACGACTGCGGTGAGGACTTCGAGGAAATCCTCAAAGTCCGAGAGAGGGCGGTTTGGGGAGAAATAGACCCCCACCACACCTACGTCTCCCCACGCGGCGGCCACGTATCCCGGTCCTCTCTCTAATAGCGAGAGGGGAGGGGAGTCTGTGGAAGACCGCGACATCAACGCCACCAAGCCGTCCCGATCGCCCAGCCAATGGCCGGGGACCGAGTAAGGCTCGGCAACAATTTTTTTTTTTTTTTTTTTTTGTTCCCGGGGTGGAAAATCCTCATGGATGTCCTCCGCCCTGGGGCGGGCGGAGGGGTCTGTCAGACTCTTACTGACTAAAAACCACCCCGGTGTTCCTTCTCACACCTACGCCGGGGTCGCGGGAACACATTATTCTTCCACAATAGGCTCGGCAACCACCGCCAAGTCCACCAACCACTGTGGTTGGTGTTCGCCTGGAGAATGCGATGATGGACCCTATCCATCGATCGTCATTTCTCCCTCCTCCGCGGCCACCGCGGTTCCTGCCTCGGGAACGACGGTGCTGGCAGCCGGACCCATCGGCGTTTTGCCCCTCTTAGGGGGAGGATTGCAGTTCCTCCCCTTCATGACGTGGTCTGCCGGGCGGCCACTGGCGGCACACACTGCGCAGTGCGGAGTGGCAGCCGTGCAGGAGCTGCTTTTGTGGCCCTCCTTGCCGCAGCGATAGCAGCTGTCCGTCCTATCAACCGTGGACGGACAGAGGGCTCGAGTGTGTCCGATACCGAAGCACCTGTAGCACCGAAAAGGCTGGTCTACAAGTGCCCGGACTGCACCCGAGCTGAAGCCGACGGTAAGCCGTCCCTTGTCGAGGACGGCTTTGGCAGCCGCGACTGGGCACTCGAGGCGAATGGTGCCCATCCCACCGCGGCCGGGCCTGATGTCCCAGCCGTGCACCTCTACGACGTCACAGCCCCCCATTGCTGCGACCGCAACCACCACCTCCTCTTTGGTGACCGAGTCATCCAGGTCGGTCACCTCGATGGTCGTCGCCTTGACTGAACGGGCCACCTTGGCCGCGTCCGCGATGACCTCCTGCAGCTTGGATGCAAAGAGGTCCGCATGGGCTTTGCCCTCTGCCCCCGGGAACTCGAAAATTCGAGCCCCGGCTTGAGTTCGCCGGCAAGAGACTTTGCCGATCCCTAGTTGAGTGGGATCGGCATTGGCACGCGCCCGCAACAAAATGGACGCGTACGTCTCGCCTCGCTCCGCAGCCTCCGCGGTGAGCGTCACCACAACGGCTGCGGTCTTTGGGGGGACGAGTTTCGCCTTTCCCTTCCCTCTCCCTTTTCCCTTTGCAGTCGTCTGCGACTGAGTGAGAGGTGTGGTGGCGGGCACGGCAAGAACGGCCGTCGCGGCTTTTTTGGCCTTTTTGGCCTTGCCCTTGCCCCTCCCGGCAACCTCGGTCCACCCATGCTGGTTGGACGGGGTTGTGGACGGGAGAAAGGCGTCTTCCCCCTGGGATGACGGCCCCGGCTCACATTGCCTCTTGTCCGCCGCAAGCGGCGGTCGGAGGCGTTTCTCCGGCAATAGCCGGTCCTCAATGCCTTCTAAGCAGGCTCTTGTGAAGGCCCTCTCCTCCATGACGACCTTGCGGATGATATCCTCAAGGTTGGAGGTGGGGCCCTCTGCCGCAGGTCTTTCCGCAGGTCTTCGTTCTGCTTGCTTTGGCCGAGCCGTGGCTTCAGCCAGCTTCTGATGTAGCTGGCTGACCTCCGATTGCAGGCGATCGACTTTCGCCTGCAGTTGCTGCGTTTCGTCGGTCGCCTTGCGCTGGACCATCTCCTGTATTATGCCACGCATGCTCGCGGCCCTGCATTTAAGGGCCTTTTGGAAGGTCCCTTTCAAGTTGGAGGATTTAGAGGCGATCTCCACTATCTCCTCCTCGTCCTCCTCAGCCATCCGCTCCAGCTCAGCCAGTGAGTGGTCTGCGTACAGAACGCGGGACGCGCCGTACCCGGACTTGGCCCGGGCAGCGCGCGCCCGTTGCTCCTTGGCAGCAACCCGCTCCTCCAGGTCTTGCTGGTGCTGGTCCCGCCGAGCCAGGTCCAACTGACGCTGAGCGTCCGCGAGACCCACGACGTGGGTGTCCGCGGCTGTCGGTGGCTTTTTGGCCTTAGGACGCCCCGCCGAGCCCGAAGAGCCCTCGGACCCGTTCCGCAGGAAGGCCCGCTTCCGCGACTGGAAATCGCCCCCGTCCGACACGCCAGCCATGGACTCTTTGTCGGAGTCAGACAACGAGTCCAAGTCCAACGGGTTCTCAAAGAAGCTAGCTGCAGACGGCGCGCGGCTAGCCTCTGACGCCGAAGCGTCGGACTGGCCCTGAGAAGGGCCTTTGGGTTGGCCCTGAGAAGGGCCTTTGGGTTTTAAAAACTGCCCGAAGGCATCCCGCGTGGGTTTGGGCATAGCCTCCGCAGAATCGTACGCTCAACGCAATAAAATAAAATTCGCAACGAAAGCACAGTGCACTTTGGCCGAGCCCAGTCTGCCACTCCGTTACGGTGGTCAGAAATGGGTCGTTTCCAGGGGACTGTATCTGGTGAGTAGTTTTTAAGATATTGTGTTTGTAAATTTTTAAAAATTCAAGGGTTGTTTATTTCAACCCTAAAAATTCTAATTTTAATCTTAAAATAAGTACAGTGTGCCTATCTTAGAGAGTATATAAAATTCATAATTCTTTTCTTTTCTTTTGAATACTCGACTTTGTCCCTAAAATAGTGCAATTAAGATTTTGAAGTGACGTTTCTTATTTTATAGTCTCAAAATTAACCCCTTCCGGGTAATACTAAAATCTAAATTTAACACCACTGGAAAGGGGAAGTCGTCCTCTTTCTCGTGTGTAAATTGGAATCCACGTGAAGTTTGAAAATACCTAGATATAAGACAATTAAGACGGGGATACCGTGGTTTATTTACCAAAATTATAGTGATTTACGATATTGCCGTCCCAAAATAAACCCCTTCAGGGTGTTTAAAAAATCCTAAATTAGTACCACTGGAAGGAGGAGCTCTTCCTCTAACCAGTAGAAAAAACCAAAACCCACGCGTAATTAATAAATACTTAGATATTAAGAAAATAAAACTCGAAAATAAGACCTATCTCTGATTAGTTAAAATCCCCTCCAGGGTGAAATCCGGTAAATTAAATTAAATTAAAAAATTGTTATAGACTAGAGCTGGTTGCGCTCGATAAAATTCCTTAAGAAAGTTTTTTATTATTAAACCCTTACTTAATAAATTGCATTAAAAACTGTATTATAAGGGTTGTACAGAAGATTTTTCAAAAATTTTCAATTAAGTAATTACCAGACACACCAGGCCAACCCGACAGCAGAATTTTAGAATTTACGGTGCAGGGGCACACCCGATACCACACCATTTGCGGTTGTGAAACCGCATTTTAAATCTTTGCGGTCACCCCCAACGCACAACCCTTATTTAGGAAATTCAAAATTTGGGTGGAGGGAAAGGCCAACTCTCCTTCTTTAAATTAAGATCTCAAAAACCCACGCGTCTCAAAAGGAAGAAGAGTTTTAACCCCTGGAAGGCAAAAACTGCATAAGAAAAACTACAAAGTTTACTTTAAATATCTATTTCATCTGCCCCCCTTTTAACATCATTATTTAAATTAATTTTTTATTGCCCCCTCTCAAATTTTATTCTACTAGCCCTCCAGACTCCCCCAAATTTACTTATTTATTAAATTCCGGATTATTGCATCTCTAAATATTATTTATATTTAGCCCCCCCCCCCCTTAATTTATTACTTAACTAAAGTCAGCTTAAATTGCCCCCCCCCCTCTATTGTTTAAACTTAGACCCCCTTTTAATTTATCTATTTAATTAAAACTTATTTAAGTGCCCCCTTTTCATTGTTATTTCAATTTAGACCCCCCAGTTAATTAATTAATTAACAAAATCGTAGTATATTGTCCCCCTTTGTTAATAATTAATTTGCCTAGACCCCCCTTTAATATATTTATCTAAACAAAATTTTAGATTATTTGCCCCCTTTCTATTATAAGCTTTTACTTGTCCCTTAGACCCCCTTTCTAATTTATTTACTTAAATAAAATTTTAAATTATTGCCCCCCTTTTAAAATTAATTCAAATTACAAAATTAATTAATACTAACATAGTTTGTTTTATTTTAAATATATTTAAATTTAATTAATACTTGAAAAATAAAAAATTATTTAGTCTATTCTTATACGCCCCCCAAAAAACTCTTAAAGTCCGATTATCTCGGGAACGGCTAGGATTACCAAAATTTTGACTGAATTTTCCACCCCCCTTAGAATCTCCCCTCCCCGTCGGTACCTAGTTTCCGATAAGACCCCTAGCCCCCCCCCCTTTTTTGACCCCCTTGGATTGACCCCAAAATTTATAAAAACATTATTTTATAGAAATTATTTATATATATCTATATATCCATATCTTTTACACTTCCCCCACTTGTCCTCAGCCCCCCAGCGCGACCCCACCCCTCACTCCGTGCCCTAACTTTGGACCTAGAGGTCGTAGACCCACTAAGTTTGGGCTCGTTAGAATCGGGAGGAGTGGGCCTTTACGTTGGAATCAACAGAATTGGAGAATTTATTTTATTTTAAATATTTTATTTTATATTTATTTTTATTTAAACACATCACTGGGTAGTGTTTTGTTATACGCGTCTTTTAATTAGGGAAATTTTTAGGTTATTAAAATAAGTCGAACTAGGTAGAGCATTGCTCTACAGATATTTACTTCTTCTTCTATCTTTTATTTTTATATTGTAATATACACCTTGACACTGACCACTGCCCTGTATATACAGGGCCAGACAGACTTTATACAATAGACAACTTTCCCCGCCTAAATCGCACCACACACTACATCACACCCTCTCACACACCATGTTCCACACACCAGCAACATCTGGCGCTGCCAGAAAACCCACCACTCCCAGCCCCGCCACCTCACCCTCGACAGCGCTGGACGCTGCTAGAACTTTTATTAAAAGACCAGAAGCAACACGGAGGTCGCTAGATAACATGAAAGCGTATAAAAAGGCGCCGCAAAATTACGCTGAGCCATCGACCGAAAAGTTACTCCAGGAGGTGATGATGACCTTCGAAGAAATACCCTCAAAGGTATACCCTCAGATGAGGCGGGATATAAAGATCTACCTGGAGACTATATCGGACAGAAGTATGCGCACGCTTTTTGAGCTGAGCAAGCGTATAAAAAATCTAGAAACAGCAGCGTCCAAGACCACACACACAGCAGCTGTGTCATCTGTCACCTTTGGTGAAGGAGGAAAGCTGCTGGAAAGACTGGGAGAGGTGGAGAACACACTCACCATGCGGCTAAGCCAAATGGAAGCGGACATCAAAGAGGACATAGTTAAGCTCGGAACGATGAACGACGAGCGAGGCGCTGACATCACCGATAACTTCCACGACAAAATAGACAGTACCAAGGCAGAAATCGAAAAAGCGACCGAGGGGGTTGCGGGACGTATGCAAACCCACCTCGTAGAGCTGATCGGTACGGTCGCCGGAAATGTCGACGAAGTAAAAACACAGATAAGCGGTATGACAAAGGAGATGGTGTCAGATAGCAGCCTGGTTCCAAAAACGTACCAGCGCCGCAGCAGCCAAGCCCGGGCGTCGTCCGGCTCTTCACTCGATGGCGGTGACCTGCGAAGGCAGTCTTGAGACTGCCGACGAGGTACTCGCGAGAGTGAAGAAGGCGGTCGACGCCAGGGTTACTGGCCTGAAAGTGAACAAGGTGAGGAAGGCCAAAAACCAGACCGTTATATTGGGCTGCGACACGGAACAGGAACTGCAAAGGGTAAAGGAGAGACTGGAAAGCAGCGGTGTCGGGTTGACTGTAGCGCCCATGAAAAAAAAAGACCCACTCGTCGTCCTGAAAGACGTCTTTATGGACAACGACGACGAAGGAATAATAAAGGCCCTTCAGGCACAAAACACCGATATATTCATGGGCCTACCACAAGAGGAGACTGACTTTACGGTCAAATATAAGAAGAGGACCAGAAACCCGAAGACCTCCCACGTAGTCTTACAAGTAAGGCCAAAGATATGGCAGAGGATGAAGGAGGCTGGAGCCCTCTATCTGGACCTGCAAAGGGTAAGGGTAGAGGACCAGTCTCCGCTCATCCAATGCACGAAGTGCCTAGCTTTTGGTCACGGCCGCAAATTCTGCACCGAGAGTGTGGACAAGTGTAGTCACTGTGGAGGCCCGCACCTGCGCGAGAAGTGCGCCGACTTTACCGCGGGACTTGAGCCGCAGTGCTGCAATTGTCTGCACTCTAGGTTGCAGAAAGTAGAACACAACGCCTTCAGTGTTGAGTGCCCAATCAGAAAAAAGTGGGACTACCTGGCGCGAGCCAACACAGCCTATACATGACTCACATACAGTGAAACACGCACACATGACACAGATCACACATACACACACACATAAACACGATATAGAAGTATATAGTAAATATATATGGATACATCAAACATGCACGCAAACACTAGACACGTACAAATAAATAAAATAACGGCCGAAGAAATTACCTCGCAATAAGAAATGGCAATATGTATGTATATTAGAGAATATATCGCACGCTGAGAATGAAAGTGACCCAAGTCGAAATTTAGGATTTTTGGGAATAGAGGAAAATGTGTTCGGCGGATTGAACATTTTTATTCATTCTACGATAACTTTTTAATATAAAAATGAAAGTTACGAATTTCATTTGCATAATTTAATTCGGTTTTATCGCTTTATTTATACGAACAAACCCAAAAAAAAAGACATTATTTTTCTATATTAAATAACTTTAGAAAAAAACTGAAAATTATAGGTCGCTTTAGTACTAGAAATATTGTAATTGCTACTGACTTATTGTGTTAAAGGTCTTTTTATTTCTTGCAGTACTAAAAAAAATATGTTCCTATTCCAAAATATGTCAGTTTCTTTCTTATGATTTTACGCTGTTTCCGTAACAAGGACAATAGAACAGTAAAAAAATAGTTAAAATGAAATTTATTACATCACTTCTACGTCATAATAAGTATCTGTAACTAACACGCCAAACAAAATATTACATCAAAGTAGTATAAAAAAATTGGTATCAAACCAAACGGTGAGTATTCTTTTACCTTACACTGGTTTAGATAAAGTAATTCTAAAATACTCAATACCCAATATCTTTATTGCTATACCGTAATGTGTACTTAGGTGGTAACTATATAATAGAGATCATTATAGACCCTGTAGGGCACAGCAAAAGTTTAGGAGAGAGGAAGCCCTGTTTCAGGAGACAATCAAGTAGTATTTATAATACCAAATTTTAACTACAATATAAACAAAGTCAGGAGGTCGCGAATAAGATAATAACATTTCGCTTAACCATTATTTTGTACTTTATCTGCAAAATGTACTACAATATATTAGATTATTTTTAGATACCTGTACATGTATTATATCCTGGAAAGAAATATAAATAAAAGGAAACAACAAAAATATGTCATTTCTAAGTCTTTCATTTACGATTCAGTTTTATAATCAAATAGGAACATTGTGCTTACTCCACTAATTCAGTTCTTAGCCTGTAATAATCACTTAATCATTGGATTTTGTTATTACATGTACCCACTGTCATTTTTATTTTTTGTAAGTTTGCTTATCTTCAAAGAATGAAAAAAACTGGCGTAAATGCTAGGAATAAAAAAAAATCTAACCAAATCTTTGAGATCTCTTTTTTTGTTTTCTTTTAACTTACATAATTTTTGTTGTTTTAAGGACATTCCACAATATTTATGTTTTCCTTGAAATTATATGCCCATTGTTCTTGTAGTTTTTTGACATCTAAGAATTCGTAACTAAGTTCTTTGACTATGAAAGTCTTTCCGGATTTCCGAGCGCTTTTAATCAAGGTAGCAAATTGAACAGGTATGTGTAGAGGACCAGCTTTGATGTTTTTTTAATATCTTTTCCGATCAAGCTATGCACATTATCGGCTTAATTTTGAGTGTGTAAGAGTATAAGCTTGCAATGACTTTGTTTTAATTCTGGCCAGTGCAATTGTACTAGGACATAACATGACGGACTGTAAATCATAAATTGCGCAAATAGAGACCCATATTTTGTACCAACCAATGCTTGACGGTCCATTCGTTTTTCTTTGCGACACAGTTATTTTTCTTCGAGGCGTTTATAATAGTTAGATTTAAGTAGTGCTTTATTATTTTTATAAGTTGATACGCTACAAACGTTTCACATCTGTCTTTTTTCGGTTGAAAGAAACCTATATTAAAATCTTTGTTAAAAAGTGTTCAAGAATAACCAATAGTCGCCCTGCGGCATCTTTTTTCATTTTTTTCGTTATTAAAATCAGTCCAGAGGTTCCTAATAGTTTTGCTGTCAGTTATGTATTCCCAGTTGGTCTTAAATAATGAGATTCGACTCTCGGTATAGATTCTATGTGATTCCTGATGTATTGTAGCAGATCAGGGTCTACCCTCTTTTTGTTTTCGTGCTTTCCTCTACACTCGGGCCCTACGAAACCATAGCTGCTAGTTTTACTTTTAACTGTTCTAAGCTGTTTGTCCGATATGTCAAAAGTGTTTTTAAAAACAATTTACAAACCCGGATCCTATTGCCATTTACGGTGAAATAAAACGCGTTGTTTGGCAGGCTAATGTAAGCCCGTTTTAATTCCAAATTTGACAAACTCCAATAGTTTTTAAACAGATTTGATCTCTCATTCTCACTAACTTTATCAAAACATTGAAGTCTACACTTACTTGTACTAATTTCTTTCACATGCCTAGCTGGAATGACTTTTTTAGATTTCGACAAAGACCTATAGCATACTCCGGAGTTTCTTAATATTTTAGTTCGGTTTAGCTTCCAGATACCAGGGTTCCTTTTCCGCTTTCTATCTTGGATCTGTATCACTTAGATCCACATCACTTTCATTCGGGTTGATTGGTGATTGAGCGTATGAACGTTGTTGGCCCGGGATAGCTGTATTTTCAAATTCATATGTAAAATAACTACTTGAAGATGATGAAGTACTCCTTCTACTTAATGATGAAGATGAACTGCTCGTACTCGAACTTCTTGAATGCGGTCGGACGGTGGATATGGTACTAGACATCTTCTCAGTACCTTCTGATTCATTATCTATTTCTTGTTGAGCTTTTTCAAAGTCCTGAAACAATAAATAAGATGAATAAAATCAAAATATAATTAAGGTTTCAAACATCACCCACACGATTAGAGAATCACTTACATTCAAAGGTTTGGGTTTAGGAATATGTGATGTGTGTGTGCCCCCGACGTGGTGGTGTATTTTCGATAATGGAAGGACTAGATGGTATATTTTCGTTGTCGATTTCACAAGCCTCATGAGTATTCTGTTAACAAAATATTAATTTACAACCTTTCGGTACATACGTAATAATATGAAACATGAAAAAACGATTAAATATAAAGTATTTAGCAACTAAATACAACAAGATGAAAGTGAAATCATAATATATAATATACTTAATTACCTTATTTTTCTGTTTGACTTTCACCATTTGAAGAACTAAAGCACTACTTTTCATTTTAACTTTAACATTAATCAATATGTCAGTCATAAAACACATCGTAAAAATTTTAAACAGACTTTTTTTCAAATAGCACAAATAATTAAGAATTTATTTAAAATTAAAAAGACCGGTTTCAAAATGGGTATATGAGTTTAATTCATGCCTTAATAAATAAGTGACCGAATTTGATTTATGTCACCCATGTTGCTAATATTAGAAACAAGAAAATGACCTTAACCTAAATCAGTCACTTTATGATTAAAAATTGTAGCAAAACTTACCCACACTAATTGGCACAAAACTGACGTAAAGTGTAATCGGTCACTACGGTACTAAACTTGACACGTCTTGCAACAACCACTCTCGCTGCAGAACTGATTGCGTCCTTTTCACTCTGGCGCGAGGAGCGTGAAGCGCTCAAAGACAAAGAGACCGAAAATACCTCTATCCCTCTCTGACCATAAATGGCCTGTTTTTTAATAAAATTGTGATGGAGTGTACTTTTTTGAGTCATTTTGTATATTTAACTCATTTTACTAAAATTTTGAGATAGGTCACTTTCGTTCTCAGCGTGCGATATGTACTATTAACAAAGAAAAATTAGAAATAATGAGAAAGTAAATGCATTAATCACGGACTAAACAAGTACTCAAAACACAAACAAAACAAATAAAAAACAGCTTAAGAAAAATCCCGCAACAGAAAAATGGCAATAAGCATATATATTAAAACATATATATATATTATTGACAGCAAAAATAGAAACATACACGATGAGTCTTAATTGTCACTATCTCTAGAGTAAATAATAGAAATCTAAAAGAATCTCAGAAAAGGTATATCGGAAGGAACTGTAAAACTTAATTTATTTTTACCATAGAACCATAAGAAATTTTGTAAAATAGTATACGAAAAAATTGTTTTTAGAAAGTAAGAATAAAAAGTGTTAACAATATAGGATAGTATATAAGAACATTGTTAAAGCCAGATTAAGAAACAAAAATTGTTAATAGCACAAATAGAATAAGGTTAGATAGAACAAAATAAAAACTGTACTAAATATAAATAGAATTAAGAAATGTTAAGGTAATTATAGTATAAGTTATAAATGTAATGTAAAACAACATTGTTAGTAATTAAACATTAGAGATAACATGGTCAAAAATAAAGAACCCTACACAGTAAAATTATTCCCATAGTAAACAATAAATAAAGTATTTAGACACAATAGTTAAAGCAACGGGAGTCCCACCCGGCTAAGTAAAAAAGATGATGGATGAAAGAAAGAACAAGTATGCGGCATGTAAGTGCGAGAGGCATAAAAGAAGGAATTAGAATGAATGTGGTATTTAGAACAATAAGGTCCCGGCGTGCCTATGGCTGGGGAAAGGCAGCAAAAAAAAAAAAAAAAACCCTTTTTTTTTTTTTTTTTGTTCCCGGGGTGGAAAATCCTCATGGATGTCCTCCGCCCTGGGGCGGGCGGAGGGGTCTGTCAGACTCTTACTGACTAAAAAACCACCCCAGTGTTCCATCTCACACCTACGCCGGGGTCGCGGGAACACATTATTCTTCCACAACCCCGGCTGGTGCTGGCCTGCCTCGGCGGGCCTCCTCGTGTTGGGAGGGGGAGTGAGGTGTTAGACTCCCCCCGCAACGTCTAAGAAGGGGCGCGCGTGGAACACTACGCGCCGCCACCCCGGGTCCTGATGTATGGGGGGCGGTGGACGTCCCCGAGTCCGCCGTCCCTGGACCCATTTAGAGGGGCTGGAAGAGGGCGTTGTTCGCCCTCAGCCTACGACCAACCCCTTGCCCCTTGCGACGGGTCTGATGAATGGCCCGGTCGCCTACCATTTTTCGGCCGCAGAGGATAGGGAGAGCGGCCAACGACATACCGTCACTCCTCTTCCCCTGCGGCCCCACCGCGTCAGCCATCGTACGGTGGCGACCCCGTTAAGGCCGCGGAAGGTAGGGAGAGCGGCGCACCGCAATACCGGCACTCCTCTCCCGCCGCGGCCCCACCACAGTTGCGATGTCGCCCAACAACACCACAACCTTGGCCGCTACGTCGTCGGCTTGTCTACTAAAGCCCTGACGAGCAGCCCCTCCTCGGGTTCCTCTTAGCTTCACCGTGGGGTCCAAACCACGGCTACTGAGCCCCCCCGCCTCGTCAATGCGGGAACCCATTGGGGGGGAACCTAACCTAACCTTTTTTTTTTTTTTTTTTTTTTTTTTTGTTCCCGGGGTGGAAAATCCTCATGGATGTCCTCCGCCCTGGGGCGGGCGGAGGGGTCTGTCAGACTCTTACTGACTAAAAACCACCCCGGTGTTCCTTCTCACACCTACGCCGGGGTCGCGGGAACACATTATTCTTCCACAACCCCGGCTGAACCTTTTTTTTTTTTTTTTTTCTTTTTTTTTTTTTTTTTTTTTTTTTTGCGCTGGGAAAAAATGCTTTACGCATACCCTCCCATTGGGGGAATGGGGGGCTATGTGGGACTCCCCGGTCTGACCCGGTATACCCACTAAAACAACCCAGCGGCACTCCCGCCTCGTCTTGAGTGGAGGGTACTGGGAGATTGGCGCAGCCTGTACGTCCAGTCCTCCTCCGACGACCGTCCGCCTTTAAGGCAGACGCTTCACGCCCTCCCCGTTGGGGGAGGGCCGGGAATGACCGACGAAGGTGATAACGAGTGCAATGCGGGCGGAGGCGCCCCCGCACCTGTCGCCCGCCTGTCACCACCATGAGGAGGGAGAAGACGACGCCCTCTCCGACCTCTTCTTCGTCTGCGGAGCGGCGCAGCGAGAGGATCGTCCTCCCGCTCGCGCTCCGCCGCCTCCTTTTGCGAAATAACGTCCTCGCAAAAGGAGGCGACCTCTGCCCAGGCCTCCTCGCTCTCCAGCATGGAGCTGACCACGCCGGGAAGCGAGAGGTCCTGCCCGACCACCGCGATCAGACTGCGGCGCAGCTCTGACCAGGCTGGGCACACCTCTAGGGTGTGCTGTGCCGTGTCCTCTGGCGCACCGCAGTCATGGCACGCCGGAGTCTCCTCCCAACCCCGGCTGAACCTAACCTTTTTTTTTTTTTTTTTTGTTCCCGGGGTGGAAAATCCTCATGGATGTCCTCCGCCCTGGGGCGGGCGGAGGGGTCTGTCAGACTCTTACTGACTAAAAACCACCCCGGTGTTCCTTCTCACACCTACGCCGGGGTCGCGGGAACACATTATTCTTCCACAACCCCGGCTGGTGCCGGCCCGCTTGCGCGGGCCCCGTCTCGGGCGGGGGGAGTGAGGTGTACTCCCCCCGCAACGTCTGTGGTCGGCGCACGCGGAACACTACGCGCGCCGCCTTCTCGGGTCCTGATGTTGGGGGGCGACGGATGTCCCCGAATTCGTCGCCCCTGGACCCATTTAGGGGGGCCGGAAGAGGGCGTTGTCCGCCCTCCTCCGACGCCCGGTGCGTCTGCGGCGGGCCGGGTCGAGAGTCGAGATCTCTCTCTCCCTTTCCGCAGCCTCCTTCCGCGAGATGACCGTCTCGCAGAAGGAAACCACTGCGTCCCAGGACTCTGCGCCGCCGACCATCGCGTTCACGACGGCCGGCAGCGACAGGTCATTGCCTACTTCAGTTATGAGGGCACGGCGCGGCTCCTCCCAAGCGGCACACTCTGCCAGCGTGTGCCACGCCGTGTCCTCCCGGCAGTCGACGCAGTGGTGACACCGGGCGTCCGGCTCCCTGTTTATGCGACACAGGTACTTCCCGAAGCAACCATGCCCCGAGAGCACCTGCGTCGCCCGAAACGTCAGGGAGCCGTGCCTTCTCCCGAGCCAGCGGTCGAGCACTGGCCGGATCGCCTCGATGGTGCTGAGGCCGGCGGTAGGGCGTGAAAGCCTCACCCGCCATTCCGCCACCAGGACCTCGCGGAGCTGCAACCGATGCTGCTCGATATGTTGCTGCATCGGTCGCTCGCCCCGCTCCCGCGCTGCCTCGCGCCAGCGGTACAGTGACGCGAGCACCTTCGCCTCCAGGTCCCAGGGCGGTGATCCGGCCAGTGCACAACCCGCCTCGAAGGAGATCGTGCGATACCCCCGAATGACTCTGACGGCCATCGCCCGCTGCGGCTTGCGCAGGACAGCTATGCTGCCGGCCGTCAGGTCAGACGCCCAGATCGGCGCTCCGTAGAGCGCCATGGATCGCACGATCCCCATATAGAGCCGCCTACAGGCGGCGCTCGGGCCCCCCAGATTGGGAAGCAGCGTTGCCAGCGCCCCGGCCGCGCCCAACAACTTGGGCGCCAGCCGCCGGAAGTGGGGTCCGAAGTCCCACCGGCTGTCGAGCACCAATCCCAGATATTTCATGGTGGGCTCGACAGCGATCCGGACCCCCCCGACCACAATGTGTGATCCGGCCGGCGGCGCCCGCCGGGGGCCATGAAACACCATGGCCTCCGACTTGTTGAGGGCCACCTCCAGGCCGAGGCGCCGTATGCGGCTCACCGTGAGTGAGACCGCCGCCGTCGCGAGCAACGCTGCCTCCCTGTGCGAACTCCCCCGGGCCGTGACCAGCGTGTCGTCCGCGTAACACGTCAGGTCCGCGCCCGGCGGGAGCTCGCCCCTCAGCACCCAGTCGTACCCGATGTTCCACAGGAGCGGTCCCACGACCGATCCCTGCGGAACACCGCACGACACTTGGCGCTGGTTTCCGCCATCACGTCCCATGTAGGTGACACACCTCCCCGCCAGATAAGCCCCAACGATACGGCGGAGGTAGAGAGGCACCCGATGATAACGCAGTGCCTCCCGTATGGAGCTCCAGGGCAGGGTGTTGAAAGCGTTGGAGATGTCCAAGGACACCGCCACCACCACCCCGCCCCGGGACACTGTTTCCTCCGCCAGGACTCTCACCCTCGACACAGCGTGGATGGTAGAGCGCCCATGCCGAAAGCCGAACTGGCTCTCGTCCAGGTCCGGCCCCTCTCTGCACAAGTGGCCGACGAGGCGGGCTGCGAGTATGCGCTCGAACAGCTTGCCCACCTCGTCGAGCAGCACTATGGGCCGGTACGCAGACGGCGAGTCGGCAGGGCGCCCCGCCTTCCTGAGCAGGACCAGACGTCCAATCTTCCACAGACTGGGAAACTGGCCCCGCTCAAGGCACGCTGTGTAGAGTCCTCTCAGTTGGGGCTCCAACTCCTTCAGAGAGAGGGCCAAAGCCAGGCCGTGAATTCCGTCGGGCCCCGGAGCCACGTTCTTGGCCCGGAGCCTCATCACGGCCGCCCTCATCTCTGCCTGTGTCACCTCTGGGACGCTGATGGCGTTCTCCTCCTCCTCCTCTGCAGACTCTGCGGCTGCGGGCAAAGCCATCGGCGGCGGAACATGCTCCGCTCTCACCGGGAAGAGGGCTGCTACCACTTCCTCCAGCAGCTCGGGTTGGAGACTCTCCGTAAGTGGGGGCGCCGCGGCTCGAAGTTGCCCTCGAACCGCTTTATACGGGCGCCCCCACGGATCCCCGTCCAGAGTCTCCAACATCCTCTCCCGGGATCGCGTCCTCGCCTCGTCGATGGCCAGCCACAGAGTCTGCTTTGCCGCGCGGTACACCTCGTACAGCGCGGCCTCCTCCTCGGGTACCCGACGACGTCTCCTCCGGTAGCGGGTGTACCGGCGTCTCACCGCCACGCATGCGACGCGCAGCTGCGCGATCTCGGCGGACCACCAGTACACCTGGCGCCTTGCACCCTGTGCGTGGGCGCGGGGCATGGACGCGTCGCATATCTGCGTCATTGCCCCGCGGAACCACAGCGCCTCCAGCTCGACGTCATCGGGTCCGGTCGTTGCCGACCCCCGGAACCAGGCCTGAGCAATGGCTGCCTCCTCGAGAAGCTCCCTGTCGATGCGCTTACGCGCCCAGCGCGGGCCGTCCGAACGCGGGACTGGTGTTCTGCGGCCGCCAGCGGTCTGGGCGGAGACGTCGAATCGGATATATCGGTGATCCGACAACGTCTCCACCTCCGCGGCGACACGCCAGTCGCGGACACGGCTCGCGACAGCAGGGCTTGCGAATGACACGTCCACTATGGACCCGCCCCGCTGCCGCACGCACGTGTGGACCGAGCCCCGGTTCAGCACGACCAGGCCAGTCGTGATCGCCCACTCCTCCAATGCCTCACCCTTAGCATCGGTCACCGGGGATCCCCACGCCGCAGACTTGGCGTTGAGATCCCCGAGTAACAGCACCGGGCGAGGATGGAGCTGGCCCACGACGGCACCCAACTCGACAAGGAACCTCTCGAAGTCGGCGAGACTCTTGTTGGGCGAAAAATACGCCCCAACGACGCCAACGCCATCTGCGAGGGCGGCTACCCAGGCATGCCCCCGAGACGGGCTGACGAGAGCCCCGCCAATGATGGCCACCAAACCGTCCAGGTCTCCCACCCAGTTATCCTAACCAGTCGCGCGGCACCCCTCGCCGCGAGCAGATCGTTTTTTAAGTCGCTCCGCGCTCGAAAAATCCCTTAAAATAGTCAAAGTGCGAATTTCAAATCGAAATTAGTACCAAAGTGAGTGTCTATGTGAGTGTTATAAAAGGAGTGCAGTGTCTCGGTGAAAACCCTGTTGGTTTTCCTGGGAAAATCCGAAAACCGTGTTTTTTGAGGTTAATTCTCAACAAAACACGTGTGGAGACGATTTTTTGCGTGCAGCGCCGGATTTATCGCGGTACCCCCCCTTTTTTATATTGCTGATTGGAAGGGACCACTTTGCCCAAAAAGTTCTGGATTTTTCCCGCCACACCCCTCGCTGCTAAGGGGAAAAACCTGAAAAACACGTGCAGCGTGACCTCAGAATTAGCGTTTCCAGGATCTCAGTCACCATCACATCTGGAAGAGGACCACGTAAGCAACATATTCCTGTTTTTTGCTTAACGCTAAGTAGCCTGGAAGCGAAGATAAAAAATTTTGAAAAAATTCCAACATACACAGTTTTGTGGCATCCCTAGCTCGAAGGAACGATCGCTGACCCCTATTTTTTTATTCAGTTTTAGACTCTTTATTTCATATACAACATATGTAAAAAAAAACAGATTTTTCTGCCTAATACTTTTCGTGTTATTGATTTTTAAAAATACCTACTGAAATACCTAACTTTTACCTACTCTTTACCTATCGTTTTGACAGAAGGGGGACAAGCGCTATTTGACGCGTTATCAGTCCCTTAGTTTATAATAAATAACTCATTACCGTCCTGAAAAGTTGCCCATAGAAAAAATTCCGAAACCTATCTTTTTGCGTCTGTTGGTTTTGGTACTCTGGTTTTCAAGTGGGTATTACTAAAAATTAATGTACGTAATATTATACATATTTTATTATAATTAATTAGAATAATTCATTAGCTATAAACACTATTTTTTTCAAAATTATTAACCCAATAATTAATTAGCTCTGATTTTTTAACTAGAACGCGGGCAGCCCTGAAAACCGCACGATAACTGTGTTTTCAGTTTACAGGAAAACCAAGCGTCCTAGACCAATTCTGACCTTTTTTCCGGGGTCCCCCCCCCCCTAACAACCTCCCCCACGGTTTGTACCGGAGACAAACCCTTTGGGCCCTAACCAATCATTTGGACCAAGTTTCATCCCCCTACCCCAAAATTTGGACATTGACTTAGTCTCTGGGGATGAAATTGCCTCAATAGAGAATTTTGGCCATAACTTTGACACCCGTGGTCCGAATCAAGAGGGGTTTTTTGCTTAGGATAGAGCAGACACCAAGCTCTCTACAGAGAGCTAGAGAGAGTGGCGTCTCTAGGTAGAGTCTCTCGTAAAAAATAAAAATAGAAATTAGGTATTAGCTACTAAAATTGACGTAGGGACTTATATAGCCCTCGACCACTACCCAGAATCTTGGAACCCTAGGTAGAGTTTAGTAGAGACAGAATTACAACTCTGTTGTATGTAACTTTATTATAGTTTTAAGGTTTGGTGCGGTTTTATTATTTTACTGTGTATTTTATGTTTTAACCTTACATTATATTGTATTTTCTGCGCTCATCGACTTGTAAAAACTTCAACAGGAATGTTGAGAAATATATTGGGACTGGCTCCACATTGAGTTGATGAGAATCATTACGGAAAAAAGCAGTTTTACCCATCTTGACGCAAAATTGTAAAGACAAGGTGGAGATCGACTCTACCGAAGTTAATTATAATTCTGCTGTATTTTATTGTATTATATTGTTGTGTTTTATATTAATTTAAATTTAAGCCAAATCACGAAATCCCCCGGTAATATGTTTCGCACTCCTGGCAAGGAGAGGAAGTCTGCTTCCGACTCAAGACTATCACCGGAAAAGGATGGTCCGGTACCGGTAGGTGAACTTGTCAACGTGGCCGGTGATCGACAGGAACTCACACCATCGAAATCTCAGAATAGTCCGAATAAGGGCGCAGGGCCATCAAGACAGGTCGAGGCACTTAAAACCAAAATGTTACCAGAAACCAAAACTGGATCGCAAAAGACCCAGATGACGGGTGGTGTCCTTGATAAATCACCAAGAAAGGAAAAGGAGTATGTTAGCCGAACGGCCGAAGCCAAGGGATGGTTGATGAAAGCAAAGCTCCAAATAAATAACAGTCGAAACTTAAAGACTGAAATAAAAGCAGACGTACTAGAAGCAGTTGAACGTTTGTTCAAACTTGTAAAGGACGCGCAAGAAGGGAAACCGTATAAAGGGATAGGAGAGGGTACAGCAATGAGTGAACGATTAAAGGAAGTAAATGATGACAGCACATTAGAGCGAAACAAGAAGGGACAAGTAGTAGAAACTGAACTTATTATGAAGATGGAAGAACATAGTAAACTACTGAGAGAAAATAAGGAGGAAATGGAACAATTGAAACAAATCATTATGAAACAGCAAGAGGCTGTGAAAGCCACGTACGCCAGTGTAGCGGCCGGCCAACCCAAAAGGCAGAGTCTGGAAGCTACGGCCATGCACTCCGTAGTGGTGACATCCAAGGATGAAAACGAGACAGGAGAACAGGTTCTGGAAAAGATTCGAAAAGCCGTAAATGCAAAGGAAAAAGGACTTAGGATCGACAAAGTGAGAAAGGCAAAGGATAGGAAAGTTATAGTAGGATGTGGGACTCAGGAGGAAATTGAAAAAGTCAAAAAAGGAATAGCGGAAGCCGGGGGTGATTTAAAGGTGGAAGCTGTTCAAAATAAAGACCCACTTGTCATTCTCTACGACGTCTTCCAATACAATACGGACAAGGAGATAGTGGATGGGCTATGGATCCAAAACTCACATATTTTAGCAGGAATCAGCAGAGGTGACGAGCGCATGGAAATTAGGTACAGAAAGAAAACCAGAAACCCGCACACTGCGCACGTTGTGGCTAGAGTGTCGCCCCAGGTCTGGACGCGACTTACGGAAGCAGGGGTGGCACACATTGACCTGCAAAGAGTCAGAGTAGCGGACCAGTCACCCCTGGTTCAGTGCTCGCGTTGCTTGGGCTATGGGCACACAAAGCGGTTTTGCAGTGAGGCACTTGACCTATGCAGTTATTGCGGGGGTCCACACCTGAGGTCGGAGTGCGCAGACATGCTGGCTGGGGGGCCACCAACTTGTTGCAACTGTCAGAGGGCAAAGATGGACAGGGTGGATCATAATGCATTCAGCACTGACTGCCCCGTGAGAAGAAGGTGGGACACTATAGCCAGGTCTTCCATAGCATATTGCTAAAGTGGTACCAGGCAACAATGGATCATGCAGCCAGAGCATAGCACCAACGGAGCGGTATCACGTTGTCCAGGCGAACCTACAGAGGAGTGAACTGGCGACTGCTGAACTGATTATGGAAGCAGTGAAGAGGAAAATAGCTTTTGCCTTAGTACAAGAGCCCTACATAGGGCGGATTAGAGAAATGCGGAATTACTCAGGGGCGAGAATAGTGCAGTGCATAAGAAAGACTGAACGGGTCAACAAGTCTGCCATTGCAGTGTTCGATGCCGAGATCGACATCACTCAGTTCCCAAATCTTACTACAGAAAACATTGCAGTCGTTAAGCTCAAAACCAAGGCGTGGGAAGTGGCAGTGGTGTCTGTCTATATGGAATGCGATCTGCCGATAGAACCTTACATGGAGCAAGTGAGGACAGTCCTAAAGAATCTAGGGACTGACAATGTGATATTGGGGGGTGATGTCAATACATGGAACACATGGTGGGGGAGTCGCAAAATGGACCATAGGGGAGAAGTATGTGCGGGAGTGCTGGAGGAACTGGACTTGCAAATTTTGAACCGTGGGTCTGAGCCCACCTTCGACACTGTCAGAGGAGGATTGAGATTTACAAGCTGCGTCGACATAACGACTTGCACCATGAGCATGCTCGGAAAGATTGACAACTGGAGAGTGACCGGTGACTTAACTTGTTCGGACCACAAGGCAATTCTCTTTGATTTAAATATAGAAAAATCATCAGGATTAGATATCAAAAGAGTAACGAGGTTGTATAACACAAAAAAGGCAAATTGGCGCCAGTTTCGTGAGAAACTGGCCCAACGTTGGATAGTAGGTAATTTAAATAAGGAAGAAATAGATAAAATAAGAATTCAGGAAGATTTAGAAAGTACAGTGCTAAAGTATACAACTGCAATAACCGAAACCTGTAAGGAAACCATACCGGGAATAAAAAACAAAAAACTAGCACAGTTGCCTTGGTGGAACGACGAGCTTGAAAAACTTAAAAAAGAGTTTATTACGAAGAAGCGCAGAATAGCGTGCGCCGCGCCAGTTCGTCGAGCGTGGGTTGTGGACCAGTACCTCCTGGCAAAAGAAAATTACCTGTTGGAGGCAAAAAAGGCTCAGGCCATCAGCTCCAAAAAATTCTGTGGGAAGCAGGACAGGGAGAGTATGTGGGACGGTATTTACAGGGTGATAAGCAGAACAACCGCAAGACCAGAGGATCTACCGCTAATGAAGGATGGAAGAACTTTGACGGGCGTGGAATCGGCGAGTTTATTAGCGGAAACCTTTTACCCAGAAGACAACCCAGACGAGGATAAGACAGAACACAGGGAAGAGCGCGAAACAGCAAATCTTGTGAATGATTGGACACATGGGGAATCATGTGATCCTCCATTTACAGTGGAGGAGCTGAGGTGGGCTTCCTCGAGCTTCAACCCAAAACAGGCGCCTGGACTCGATGGCTTCACATCTGATATCTGCAGAGAGGCTGTTAACTTGGATACGGAACTATTCTTGGCCATCGTAAACAAATGCCTGAGCCTCTCCCATTTTCCTAGGCTCTGGAAGGAAGCCGCAGTAGTAGTGCTGCGAAAACCTGGGAAGGACGATTACACGCATCCCAAGTCCTATAGGCCGATTGGACTATTGCCTATACTGGGAAAAATTCTCGAAAAAATGCTAATTAGGAGAATTAGATGGCACACATTACCGAAGATGAGTAACCGCCAGTACGGGTTCACGCCACAATGCGGTACCGAGGACTACCTGTATGCCATGATCCAGCATATAAGGGGTAAGCTCAAGGAGAAAAAACTAATAACCCTGGTATCATTAGACATAGAGGGAGCCTTTGATAGTGCGTGGTGGCCAGCGATAAGGTGCAGGCTGGCGGAAACTAAATGCCCTGCAAATGTCAGACGTCTCGTAGACAGCTACTTGACAGATCGGAGGGTGCGGGTAAGGTACGCGGGTACGGAATGTGTGCAACCCCACAAAGGGATGCGTGCAGGGGTCAATAGGGGGCCCAACTTTCTGGAATGTGCTTTTGGACCCCCTGCTAAAGGAACTGGAGGACAGGGGCGACTACAGCCAAGCCTTCGCCGATGACGTGGTCTTGATTTTTTCGGGAGACACGGCACTGGAAGTACAGAGACCGGCCAATGCCAGCCTCGAACATGTTCGGAGCTGGGGAGTCAAAAATAAACTCAGATTCGCGCCACATAAAACCAAGGCTATGGTAATAACCAATAAATTAAAATACGACTCACCAATTCTGAGCATGGGCGGCGTAGGCATTGGACTGTCTCGGGAAATAAAGATACTGGGCCTGACAGTGGACGATAAACTCACCTTCAACTTGCACGTCACCAATGTTTGTCTCAAAGCCCTTAACCTCTACAAGCAGCTGTCTAGGGTTGCGAAAATACATTGGGGGTTAGGACCTGAGGTGGTCAGGACTATTTATGTGGCGGTAGTTGAACCGATTATATTGTATGCGGCATGTGCTTGGGCACCGGCTGTGGATAAACTTGGGATTAAGAAGCATCTGGCGGCGGTACAGCGTGGGTTCGTGCAGAAGATCGTAAAGGCGTATAGAACGGTTTCTTTGAACTCGGCCTTGCTACTAGCGGGGTTGTTGCCTCTTGACCTTAGGGTCAAGGAGACAGCCTGTCTTTTTGAAATAAAGAAAGGTTTTTCCCAGCGGGTGGTGGGAGACCGGGAAGTAGAAACCCCAATAGCTTACATAGATGCCCCACATCCTGCGGAACAGGCGGAGTTAAGATTTAAATGCGTGGTAGACAGTGAACAGATGGCTCAAAATGATAGAGAAGGCCTGAAAATATTTACCGACGGCAGCAAAATAGAAGGGAAGGTTGGGGCGGCACTGTCCCTATGGGATGGTGGCGTTGAAACCAAAAACCGGAAATTTAAATTGGAGACGTTTTGCACTGTCTATCAAGCCGAACTCTTGGCCTTGCTGGGTGCCACCGAACTAGCCCTACAGGGCGTGGCATCCAATTTCAATATTTACTGCGATTCAAGATCAGCACTGGAGACAGTAGTAGATGGAGTTTCCCTCCATCCCCTAGCGGTAAGAATTCGAGCAAACATAAATACACTGACGGAACGCGGCAAAATAATAGAATTATTTTGGATAAAAGCTCACGCAGGGTTGGAGGGGAATGAAAGGGCGGATGAACTTGCAAAGGAAGCCGCGCTCAAACTCAAAAAAAGGGCTGACTACAGCAGCTGTCCAGTGTCGTTTCTCAAGCGGCAAATTCGCAATGATTATCTGGATGAGTGGAACAAGCGTTATACAATGGGTGAAACTGCTTCTGTCACTAAGACTTTTTTTCCTGATGCCATTCAGGCATCAACTTTGAAAAAGATCCAATTGGATCCGGTCCTTGTGCAGGTTATGACGGGACACGGCGGGTTTTCCGAGTACCTAAATCGCTTCAAGTGCAAGGAGAGTCCGGCGTGTATATGTGACCCAGAGGTCAGTGAAAGCATTCTGCATGTTCTGACTGCGTGTCCTGTGTATCAAAGGGACAGAACAAACGCCGAAAACGAAATTGAAAGGCCCATTGAAATTGTAAATATACCGATATTGATAGAAAATAAGTTCACTAGAGATAAGTTCATAAAGTACTGTGTAAAAATTGCAAGTAAGGTAGCAAATAAGAATAAATAGCAATAAGGATAAACTGTGTTATGTATCGTGGCATATGTAAAAACAGTTATCATGAATCAGGTAAATATTATGAAACTTAAAAATAATGAAAAAAAAAAGAGAAAAAAAAAAAAAAAAAAAATTGGTGTACATACACTTTTAATTGTTATACTATTAGAATTGGTCAACTTATAAACGAAATTAGGATTTGGTATACTGTAAAAGTCCCATGACCTTCTCACCAAATACAAAATAAAATGGAAGCAATCAATGGTAGATGCAAGAAAACCAAAGTCTCTGACTCGAGTCAGAGACTTTGGTTTTCTGGAGCCGGTAAGAGTCCGGCACTGCCCAGACTATCTCATAATCCGTCAGAATCTGTCTCAGAATCCGTCGCCCCTGAACCCATTTAGGGGGGCTGGAAGAGGGCGTTGTCCGCCCTCCGCCTGCGCCCGGTGCGCCTGCTGCGGATCGGGAGAGTGGACGAGATCTCTCTCTCCCTTTCCGCAGCCTCCTTCTGCGAGATGACTGTTTCGCAGAAGGAAACCACCGCGTCCCAGGACTCGGCGCTGCCGACCATCGAACTCACTACGGTCGGCAGCGACAGGTCACTGCCTACTTCTGAGATGAGGGCACGGCGCGGCACCTCCCAAGCGGCACACTCTGCCAGCGTATGCCACGCCGTGTCCAACCTAACCTTTTTTTTTTTTTTTTTTGTTCCCGGGGTGGAAAATCCTCATGGATGTCCTCCGCCCTGGGGCGGGCGGAGGGGTCTGTCAGACTCTTACTGACTAAAAACCACCCCGGTGTTCCATCTCACACCTACGCCGGGGTCGCGGGAACACATTATTCTTCCACAACCCCGGCTGGTGCCGGCCCGCTTGCGCGGGCCCCGTCTCTGGCGGGGGGAGTAAGGTGTACTCCCCCCGCAACGTCTGTGAGCGGCGCACGCGGAACACTACGCGCGCCGCCTTCTCGGGTCCTGATGTTGGGGGGCGACGGATGTCCCCGAATCCGTCGCCCCTGGACCCATTTAGGGGGGCCGGAAGAGGGCGTTGTCCGCCCTCCTCCGACGCCCGGTGCGTCTGCTGCGGGCCGGGTCGAGAGTCGAGATCTCTCTCTCCCTTTCCGCAGCCTCCTTCTGCGAGATGACCGTTTCGCAAAAGGAGACCACTGCGTCCCAGGACTCTGCGCCGCCGACCATCGCGTACACGACGGCCGGCAGCGACAGGTCGTTGCCTACTTCGGTGATGAGGGCACGGCGCGGCTCCTCCCAAGCGGCACACTCTGCCAGCGTGTGCCGCGCCGTGTCCTCCCGGCAGTCGACGCAGTGGTGACACCGGGCGTCCGGCTCCCTGTTTATGCGACAGAGGTACTTCCCGAAGCAACCATGCCCCGAGAGCACCTGCGTCGCCCGAAACGTCAGGGAGCCGTGCCTTCTCCCGAGCCAGCGGTCGAGCACTGGCCGGATCGCCTCGATGGTGCTGAGGCCGGCGGTAGGGCGTGACAGCCTCACCCGCCATTCCGCCACCAGGACCTCGCGGAGCTGCAACCGTTCTTCTCCATAGGTACCTACTTCGCTTTGGAATGGGCAACTAGCTTCATATTTCTGACTGACCGACCCCTTGACAATTCAAAAGTGCCTGTAATGGGTTTATTTGAAATAAATGATTTGAGTTTGAGTTTGAGATGGCTAATGAAGACCAGTCTTTTCCGCCTATTGCTAAAGACCACATAGAATCTGATGGCGCTTGCGCAGATCCTAATGTTGCACAAACTGCTACGGACATGATTAATTTGACAGAAGTACCACACCCTTTTGATCATAATGAAAGGATTGCACACTCTTCCTCAGCTTTTGCTAAGCACGCTCTGCCTTCGTTTAATTCTATGAATGTTTTGGTTAATCATCGTATTAAGAAGAATTTGCCATCTGCAATTAAGTTGCCTGATTTGAAAAAGAGTAGAATTAAATTCGATGGGAAATCACAAGATTTTAAGATATAATAAGAACAATGTAGTGATTTTTATCCTACTGGCAACTTCGCACTGGTAAGGAGTAATTACTTTACATTTTTTTGTTTTGTTTCTGCCTCCGGGTAGGTACTATGTGGGCTCGTCATTATTTTTTGAGATATTTTTCAAAATTTTCATTTTTGGGTTAGTATTGGGAGGGTGGGAGTCTATATCTTCGAATGAAACGTACTCATATAATATCGATCGAACTTCACTTTTGCAAGTTCGTTTGATCATATATTATATTTCGACGTTTCATTCTTCAGATATAATAACAACAATGTAGATGTTCAGAGATGAAAATTTTGTGAAATAAAAGAAACAGATTTACAAAACAAGAAAAAATCTTTTAGTTTCTGGTAATTAATACTCTGACTATTAATCTACATATTTCAAATAATGATTATTAATAATTATGTTTATAATTATAAACACATAATTTTTGTATCTAAATAATTATAATAAAATTCTGTTCTAATTAGTTGTTTAATAAATTTACAAAGTTTTATTGTTATTCTGTAATATTGACAGAGCAAAATTACCTTTGTCCGCTATCTGGCGGTGGTAGAACTTTGCGAAGGTTTGAGAAGTACTGGTCCAGCCAGCTGTATTCCTAATAGCATCTAACGAGATACCAGAGGCGGACGCCGCGGACGTGGCTGCGTGCCGCGCGCTGAACTTAGATACGTCCACGCCGCTCGCACACAGCACCTGCTTGATCCATCTGCTGATGGTTTGAGCAGTTGCTGGTTTGTGCGGACGCTTATAAGTTAATATAGAGCCGTTTGTCGCTTCAGATCTTCTATCTTTTGTGACGAACATATAGTCTTCTATGATGGTGGCGGGGCAGATTTTCCTATTCTCATTAAAGTACGGTAATATCAGTACAGGTTGTTCGCGCCCAGCACCGGATGTTTTGATAACACCAGGAATACCTATCTGAAAACTAGATGGACCTACCACAATATTTTCTAATTTTATTAGAGAAAACGTCTGGACTCTATGCGCTGTATATAACGCTAGAAGAACCACCAGTTTCTTGGTGATTTTTTCAATTGACAGCTCTCTGTTGGGCGTCCATTCTGCGACAAAATTTAGAACTACTTGTGGATCCCAGGTGCAAGTGTATTTTGGAGTGGCAGGTCATAATTTATAAACGCCTCTTGGAAGCCTTTTAACTTGGTCGTTAGAAATTACAATACTGCCTAAAAGCACGGAAAGAGCTGAGCTATGAGAATTCAGAGATCCGTAAGTGGCACCTTTGTTCAATATTTCAGTTAAAAATAACATAATATGTGATGGTGAACCAGTGTAAGGGTTAAGACTGTTTGCATCACAAAACTGCCACCACAGTTTATAGGTGCTGTTGTACTGGGACAGTGTATTCTGGGAAAGCGAAGCCGTCGTTAAGTCGAGCGCAACGCTTGGTGTTCCTCTGGACTCGAAGGCAGACCTGAGAGCACCGCTGCAGCCAGGGTAAACTCTCTCAGAGGGAGTTGGGCAGTCCTGAAAGAGGACAAGGAAATATTTGAATCAGGCGTTAAGTATAAAATATCAGACTGACGTATTTTATTAAGTAATGGAAACCAAGGCTGTGACGGCCAATAAGGGAAAATAATTATACCTATTGCTTCGTCTTGAATAATTTTCTGTATGCATTTGAAAACCAAAGAGCAGGGTGGAAATGCGTAGAAGTACCCTGTGTGTTTCCAATTTATTGTAAATGCATCTACTGTCATGGCGTCAGGGTCTGGTTTCCATGAGACATAGGTTTTGCATTTTGATATTCCGAGTCAGAGAGGTTCCATTCGATATCGGGATTAATTTTTCTCGACTCTTGATCTGCTTCTATGTTATCTTTTGTATTTATATACGACGCAAACCGCCAGATATTCCGTTTCTCGCACCACTGCCAGACAGCTTTGGTTAAGTTGGTTAAATGCGGGAATTGAATCCCTCCCATTTTATTTATGTAACTAATAGCAGTGGTGTTGTCCACGCGTAGCAAAATATTACAATCATTGTACTTTTGGTCTTGAGCGAAGCATTACAGACCAAAAAAGACAGCAAGCAACTCTAAATAATTAATATGAAAGTTGCGCTCGCTGTCTTTCCAACCACCGTTGACACGACGATGTGCAAGCTAGGGCTGAATCTACACTGACTTCCGTTATGACCTGGCTTAATCTGAACTTGCTGACGCTAAACCTGGATAAAACCTTTTATATACCCTTTGCGATCCGACGTAACAACCTACTCCCGAATACTTTTTCGATCACAGCTCACTCATGCCAAAATCGGCAAATGTCGTGCTCTTGTCCTGCAATTGTTAGAACTAATCACGTAAAGTATGTGGGGGTGCACATAGATGAGGGCTTGAGATGGGACAAGCAGCTTGATACTCTTACTACTCGAACTATCCGTCTGATACACATCTTTAAATCTCTGCGAGAATTGGCTGATTTTAACAATCTCAAGATGGTTTATCTAACTTTGTGCCAATCTATCCTGGGATACTGCATAACCTTGTGGGGTGGAGCAGCGAAGACTTTTATATTGAGAGCAGAGAGAGCTCAAAGAGCTGTACTTAAGGTTATGACCAGGAAACCGTTTAGATACCCCACAGTACTACTATATTCTGACTGCAAAGTTCTGACGGTACGTCAGCTGTTTGTTCTTCGATCTGTCCTCAGAGTGCATGGCTGCCTACCCCTTCCTGACCTAAGGAAGCGAACATATGTCCCCTCTGGGGTACAGCACAAAACCTCGTTTGCAAAACACCAATACTACGTTTTAAGTATTCATGTATATAAAATTATACAAAATAAATAAACTTAAATAAATTCAATATCAAATCTAAAATTACAGACTGGCTCATACAACAGGACTACGATAACACCGAATCTCTACTGGCATACATCGCTTAACAAATCAATATTTATTATTCAATATTTCATTGGAACACTAAACGCTACACAAACAAACACCTCATAACACTCAACACACCCATACAACACAACTAACATTTCACTCACAAACACGAACACGTTATAAAGGGGCTGCTAATGTGTTAAAAGAATTGTATGATTTGCAGGCTTTCTCAAGTCATCAAGACACTGTAATAGATTTCTGCAATACAGAAAGAATATGCTTTCATTTCATACCAAGTTATTCCCCTGTGTTTGGTGGTTTGTGGGAGGCAGGCATTAAAAGTGTCAAATAAAATATGAAACGGGTAATAGGCAATATAGTGTTAACGTATGAGGAATTGTATACTGTTATTGTGCAGATTGAAGGCATTCTTAACTCGCGGCCGTTGACGCCTCTGTCTAGAGACCCAGATGATATGCGCTACTTGACACCTGGACATTTTTTAACGGGATCATCCTTGTCTTCATATCCTGAATCAAATCTAAGTAATGTACATGTTGGAAGATTATCCTTTTGGCAACAGTGTGAACAAATGCAACAATTATTTTGGAAAAAATGGCATAAATATTATTTGGTGCTTTTACAAAATAGACCAAAATGGAAAACTATCCAACCAAACTTGAAACCAGGTGACATGGTAATTTTAAAGTATGATAACATAAGCTCGCTTAACTGGCCAGTAGGAAGAATATTAAATGTAATACCTGGTAAGGATGGATGTGTTCGGGCTTTAGAGGTTAAGACTGCTAAGGGATCTGTCATCCGCACTAGTGTTATGAAGGTATGTCCTTTCCCTATTAATGAAGATAAAGGTTAATTATTAATAATTAGGTTAGACTTGTGTAATTTTGTGGTTCAACTGGTTTGTTAAGAAGGCCAGAGGCGCCCCCAGTATGTTCGTATCCGAACCTAGATTTAAGTTTAATTTTGTTTTTATTATGCCGGCTACATTCTAAGGTGGTTTTTTCTACTAGCAACATTGTCGATACTGGAAATATGAAATAACGTAAGGGACATTTTGTCGAAAATGAGTTATATATATCGTTGGATTCGGAATTTCTTGCTCTATCGATTGGTATATTTAAAATCTCTATATCTCAAAGAAAATGTCCTTTACGTCATATATTTTTCGCAGGCCTAGACCATTTTTGTTCTAGAAACGTGCTGTATATGACATTTCAAATTATTATTTTTATAAAAACTACTGTAAGTCTCTCTAGACACAGTATTTGGTATTTACGTTTAAACAAAATCGAGTACATTTAACAACAGGTCACATAAGTTATTCCATAATTTGAGATGTTTTAGTGTTAGTACATTACATTAGTGTTTCCTGAGAAGGTACAAATACCATGTCCCTTACATTAAATTGCGACTCAAATTATTATAATCATTTTGACCCTTACATTAATTTCTCAGCATCAAAAATAATTGACCTGTCCTTTACATCACACTGGACTGCGTGATCCGTACAATTTCTCAAAACTTATCTAAACGAATAGTCGTCGATAACATTGTTTACGGGCGTCTAAATCGCCGTCTGGATTATAAATATGATTGATTAAAAGTTATCTTCACTTCTAAACAGCGCGCAAAAATTGATGAAAATTAGAAACCACATAGACAGATAATTATTTCTTAATATGTAGTTTCGGTAATTATTTGTATATTAATTGTTGTTTAGGCAGGAATGGAGATAAAAAAATGATATATTTAGATAGAATAATCCTAATAAAAACAAACCTTCCATTAGGCAAAATATTTGTAAGTATGATGTATCATTTTTTGTAGTAAGAAGGTCATGAAAAATTTACGCAGGATGAATGAGTGTAGAAGGCGTTCTATGTTAGAGGGTTTGGTTTCCGCACTTAGTCCTTCATGTGGACCATTGTGCGTGGGCCATGGCGGCCGTCGGTGGTTAATATTCCACCCACCCCACCTCCCTCCAGAAGCCGATCAGAGCTTCTGGTCTGTCGAGAACATCTGTGAAAGATCCGGGTGTCCCGAGGGTTTCTGTTCTTATCTGGGTAACGCCTGTGCACTCAAAGAGCACATGCGCAATGGTTTCGTCCGACTCCATGCAAGCTCTGCACAGTGGACTATCCGTAATGCCTATTGTGTGAAGGTGTTTGTTTAGCGAGCAGTGTCCTGTGATGGTCCCCGTCATCAGGCGCAGGCCATTTCTGTCCAGGCGTAATAACCGTCTGGTTAGCCTGCCATTTAAGGATGGCAAAGCTTCCTTGGACTGCCTGCAGCCTGGTGCCGAGGTCCACCACCTCTCGGCTTGTGTGTGGGTGGATTCCCGCAGCCACCTGCGTATTTGGTTGAAAGGGATGGGTATGACGGGTTCAGGCCCGCAAGCCGATGTGCTGGATGCCCTCCTGGCTTATTCGTCAGCTGCGTCGTTGCCTAGTGATCCGCTGTGTCCTTTTATCCATTGAAGTGTCACCTTGTTGCGGTTAGATACCGTAACTCGTTCTAGGGCATTGTGACATTCTAGTGTTAGACTCGAGGTAATATTTTCTTTCCCTAATGATTTGAGGACTGAGGCGCTGTCGGAGAGTATACGTATGTGGGTGTCCGTAACTCTTCTGGCTTCTATGGCATACACCGCTTGTATGATGCCCACACACTCCGCTTGATAAACGGTGTTGAACATTCCCAGCGGACTTGATATGTTTATGTTGAGGTCATTTGAGAATACTCCGGCTCCTGTACCGGATCCGGTCTTTGAGCCATCGGTGTATACTCTCAGTTCATTCTTGCCTGAGTAGTCACACTTTTCTTCTGAGAGTATGATATTGTAGTGCTTTTGAAAGTAATGTCGTTTCGGGATTTTGTCGCAGGGTGATGCCATCATTGGTTGTCGGTTGACCGCATCTTCCTTTATGCGTATGTGCTTGACCCTAGAGTCTTTGCTTAGGGTTCCCGATATGTGGAGCCTGAAGGCAGCTAGGGTCGCTTCCTCCCTCACGATGAGGTGTAGGGGTGGTAGCCCAAGCATCGCCTGTAGGGCAGCAGTGGGTGTGGTTCTCATGCAGCTAGTGATTGCTACGCAGGCAAACCGCTGCAGTTTTTCGAGATCTCTTTGGGCTGTGCTCAGATCTGTCCTAGGCCACCAGACCAACGAGCCGTACGTGATAATTGGTCGAATAACAGTAGTGTATAGCCAGTAGGTGACTTTGGGGCTAATCCCCCAATTTCTGCCAAGCATTCGCTTGCACTGCCACAGAGATATGCTGGCTTTTGTAGTGATATATTTGGTGTGTTTCGACCAATTAAGCTGTTTGTCCAAATAAATGCCTAGGTATTTGGTTTCGGTCGACAGGCTTAGGGTAGTACCAAAGAAGCGTGGTAGTTGTAGTGTCATTTGTTTTCTCTTTTTTGTAAAGAGAATCAGTTCAGTTTTTGTGGGGTTGACGGATAGCTGGTGTCTGTCGCACCAGTCCTCTACTATTTTCAAGGCTTGGCGCATAAGGTTGCATAAGGTATTTTCGTGAGTGCCGTTTATTATTATGGTTATATCATCGGCATAGCCTACAGTAAAGTAGCCTTTGTCATTTAGTGTTCTGATGAGGCTGTCTACAACCAGGTTCCACAGAAGCGGCGAGAGGACGCCCCCTTGCGGGCAGCCCTTCGCCACAATGGCCCTTGTGGTGTCGTTTACTTTTACCTGTACAGCTCTCAGTTTGAGCAAATTGGTGATCCACCCGCTCATGGTCGGGTCGATGCTGTGTCTGTCGAGGGCCTTGCTGATGCTACCAAAAGTGGTTTTGTCAAAGGCGCCCTCGATATCGATGAAGACGGCTAGTGCTGAGCATTTGTGATCCACGGCGCATTCAATTTTGGATACTACGCTATGTAACGCAGATTCCGTTGACCTGCCTGTGGAGTACGCATGCTGTTGTTTGTGAAGTGGTTTTTCCTGGAGAGGTCCGTCACGAATGTATCTATCACAGAGTCTCTCGAGGGTTTTCAATAAGAAAGATGTGAGGCTTATGGGCCTGTAGGCCTTGGGTTGCGTGTAGTCGGATTTGCCTGGTTTGGGTATGAAAATGACTTTCACTTCGCGCCAAGCTAGGGGTATGTGTCTGAGTGCTATGCAGGCCCGATAGGTCTCCACCAGGCATGGTGCTAGTAAATCAGCCCCCCATTGTAGAAGGGCTGGGAATATGCCATCCAGCCCTGCAGATTTAAAGGGCTGGAAGGTGTTGATGGCCCACTTTATCCGGTCTTCTGTTACTATATCGTGTGCTCTAGACCAGTCTTGGTCTGTTGGGGCCCAGTCTGGTTCAGCTTCCCATGCCTTGTCCTCTAGGAGTTCGCAGTCTGGGAAGTGAGTCTCTAAGAGAAGTTTACTGGTTTCGTGGTCAGTTAGTGTGTATGAGTTATCGGGTTTTTTCAGCGTGCCGAGGGTTCGGTCCTGATCAGTTGATAGGATTTTCCTTACCCTTGCGGCTTCGTTGTTGTTTTCGATGGATTCACAGAATTTCCGCCATGCTGTTCTTCTGGCAGTTCTGATTTGCTTTTTGTATGTATATTGGGTCTCTTTGTATAAATCCCAGTCGTCCGGGAGTCTAGTGTTTTTGGCTCTGTTAAATTGCTTACGTAATGCATCTCTGAGTTTACTAAGTTCAGCGTTCCACCATGGGTTCCTCTCACTGTTGGTTTTTGGCGCTTTTAGTTTGCAGCATGCATGGTATGCTTCGGTTAGGTATTCTGATAGTTTATTCACGGTGTATTCTAATTGTGCAGGGTCTCTTATGGTTACTTTTGATAAGTGCCTGTCTAGCAGAGAGGCTAGGAGGCGTTAATACCCGGGAATATTAGTGCGCCGCGGGTTTCGCCTTGGCACTGGGTTGCTTGTATTGGCAGCTAGTGTAAAACGAATCCTTCTGTGGTCTGAGCAGGAAGGCTCGTCGGATACATGCCAGTTTGTGATAAGATTTGTCGCATTTTCTGTTGCAAGGGTTAGATCAATGATTGTTTGTCCACGGGCTGTGACCCAAGTGGGTTCAGCGCCACGGTTAACAATGTTAAGGTTAGTAGAGAATAAATAGGTGGATAGTACCTCTCCTCTGGAGTTCGGTGCGTCGCTGCCCCAGAGTGGGTGGTGAGCGTTTGAGTCAGTGCAGATGATCAGGTCTAGTTTGGCTCGCTCGCAGTGTTGTACCAGGTCGGTCATCTCTTTTGGCGGGCAGTTTGCGTCCTCACCCGGCATGTATACCGAGGCCAGTACAACGTCGGGAACGTCGCCTGCGGTCTGGAGCCTGACAGCTGTCAGGTCCCTGGAACAGAACTGAGTAAGTGATGTGGTAGGAATACCTTTGGGTATGTAGGCGCAGGTTCTTGGTTTGTCTGAGTTTTGTGTGCTGAGAATTAGCTTACCTCCGATGTTGCTGAGGCCGCATATTCTGTTGTTCCTGATCCATGGTTCTTGGATCAGTGCGATGGTTCGGGGTTTTACCTCCAGTGCCCTGCGTAAGCTAGCCGTGGCAGTTTGGCTATGCTGGAGGTTGGTCTGTACGATGCTTAGGGGCGGTGAAGGCAGTGGGGTGGGGTTAGTCGGAGATTGATCCATTGGACAGTATCTCCGCTACCTCCATTCTGGCCTGGTCACTGTGTGGGTCACCCGGCGACGAGGCTAGGAGCTGCTCGTTCCAGCCAGGTGATTCGGGCGAAGTGGTGTTCTCGGCATCAGCCATAGCCGCACGGGCCATGACCTCTTCGAGATGGGCGATGTCTGAGTCGGTCGTCTGTGTCGGTGTCGGTGCTGTCGTCTTCGGTTCCGTACTGTCGGTCTTTGGGTCAGCGGGCTGGGTAGTGGGCCAGAAGCGTACGTATATCGACCCCAGAAGGTACGATATCCGTCGCTCCCGGGCCAATAACTTTTCGGCTTCCTCCGGTGGCACCCCCAGGGTCAGAAAAGTCCCGCTGTTGTTGCCACCGACGGTAGTAGCCCTGTACAGCGACCACCGGGCAATGTCATACCAAGTGTTCTGACGGATCAGAACACTTTGGAGCCGGGCCACGTCACCTCCGTAGCGAGGGACGAAGAGCGAGGCTCGGACACGGGTGGGCACGTCAGACTGTCTCAGTACTGTTAGTGTGAGGTCGGTGTTAGGGAGTCGTATCTTGGGCGCATTTTGCGACAACCAAGTCAGGGCGTAGTCATCTTCGCACCACATCTGCACGGTGCCTTCCGCTACCCGTGGGTAACCGCGGAAGGCAGGGAGTGGTGTCGTCGAGTCTGTGTTCATTAGGAGGTCTTCCAGGCCTGACTTTATGAGCTCTGCCTCTTCTCTTGTCAGGTCCCTGGATGGGGTAGGGAAGCAGATCGCCACGGCCAGCCGCGCAGGTATGTCCTTCGTGGCTCGCGCGTAAGTTCTCTGCTCCCCCTGAGCGGAATGGACCCTCACACGTTTGGCGTCGCCCTGAAGTGCGCTCGGTGAGGCTGTGTCGTCAGGGCGCTCCCTCTTCGCCGGCCCCGTCCCGCTTGGTCCAGGCTGCGGCTGTGAGGTGCCTGGCAAGGTGTTGTCCGCCGGCTGCGCCTGTGCGTGTGAGGCTCTAAGCCGCTTACCCCTGTGCTGTCTGGGTCGAGTTCTGTGAAGTGTCCGTGAATAGTCTGGGTTCTGGGGTCGACTAGCGGCCCTGGCAGACTCTGTTGCGTTCGGGGGCTTTTCGCGCCGGGTTTCCCCTTCGCGTACTTGTCCCTGCCCGCTTGGTTCCGCGTCCGGCCGCTTTTCGCGCTGGGTTGCCCCTTCGCGTACTTGCGGCTGGTCGCGTGGTTCCGCGTCCGGCCACTTTGCGCGCCGGGTTTCCCCTTCGCGTACTCGTGGCTGGTCGCGTACTGCTTTTTCGGCGTCCAATCGCATTTCGCGCCGGCTAGTGCCTTCGCAGTCCTGCTTTTGGTCGCCTACTTTCTTCTCCCGGGTCATGATTTTTCCGCGCTTCTTCAGCAGTCGTACTTCATCAGCCGGGAGGGTGGAAGAGCTACCAGGCCCGTCATCCTTCCCCGTCGCCCTCTGTCTGTGTATGTCTGTGTCATAATCGGGGTTGGTGATGCTGTTCCGCACAATGCTCTGTTGCCAGAAGCTCGTGGGAGGCATACGCTGAGTTGTGGGTACTGGCGCGTTAGTCGCGGCCGAGTCTATGTGTGTGTAGAAGGCGTTTTTTGTGATCGATCAAGGTTAACGCTTGCCACGTGTGTTCCGTTACCATCCATTACATACCAAGACCCCTCCGTGCCTGGGAAAGCACGAATAAGTCGTCGGTTCTAGATGTAATTGGTAGATCATTTCATTTTTGACAGTCGTAGCCACAAGACATTAAACAGATTTTTTTGTAAGGGACTTTCTGGCTTACCTTACCTAGGTAAGTCCCTTACGTTAATTTTTGCTGTTATAAAAAAACATTATTTCATTATTGTTATGACTAGAATTGTTGTAGGAAATGCAAATATGTAGCTACAAAAAATAACATTTAACACTATCCATTTCATAACGATAAAATGTGCTATTTTTTGTTGAAGTTACTTCAAATCATTTGAAACTCACAATAATAAGGTCCCTTACATTAAAATTTTAACCCTAGTTTAATTCACCGCTGTCCTTTACGTTGTAAATTACGCTTTTAGACGATGGTATTCAATCTTTTTTTTTTTTTTTGTTAACTGGTGTAATTCTTCTGCAGACATGAAAAACGTGCAGTAAATTAATTGAAGAGTATAATAGAGAATAACAATATAGAAATGGAGACGAAACCAACTAAAACAAAATGTCGTTATCCCGAATAGTAGTAATGAGATGAGTGTAAAATATAAAATTATAAATACGTCAATTGTTTCTCTATCTCCATCACATTCAAATGAATGTAAAGAAAATTGTGACAGTTTTGGATTTTTTTAATGGAAAAAGGTATGTATCAAATAGTTCTACGTGTGGTTCTAAAATACCCTATTCTTACAAATCAGATGTTAATACCATTATGAAAAAAGGAACCTTTTAACAAAATATTTGTAAGAAGAAAGAACGAAAGAAAAAACGATTATTTAGCACAGACTAAAAGGCACACAAAGCAGGTAACAATTATTAGAGTAACAATCAAAATAAAGATAATAAATAAAAAAAGTGTACAGTGCGAAGTATGAAATTAGCAGGGTAGTGTGCCTCACGGCTGCGCCAAAAAGGGCCATTTCAGCAAAATAAATGCCAGACAATTAGTGCCTGACGCTGGTTTTCAACTGGACCTGAATTTTGAGATAACGGATGTAATAATAGTGATGATTAAGTACATAAATAGAGTAAAATTGCAAAAAATAGACTGATCAATAAGTGAGACGGAAATAAAGAAATACTGCGAAAACGAGCACAACAAACCAGAAGTAACAGACATCACTTCCAATACTATTAAAAATCCGAAAATTCCAAGCGATTTACATCAACAGGATAAAGACGCGGCTCCTGACATAGCGTTGACATTGATATCGCTTGAAAATCATATTCCATTTACACTACCACACAATACATAAAACACTGCAGTATTTTTTTAATGCAATGAGAATGAAACGAATCATCGCGTTACTTCAGAAGCAGCCAATATGCATATGTTTGAACCAGTTGCATCTTCTGCTCATTTGATTCAGGAAGATGATATTTTAGGAAACGAAGATCTAGATGTAAGACCGAAGAAAAAATGTTGTGAGACCTCAAAATTTACAAAATAATGCATGGATTTTAAATTTGACGAAGGACAAAACGATTTTTCTTCAGGAAGCTCAGACCTTTGGTCAGAAAAAGAAGAATTTTCAGATAGTTCAGTTAATAATAAGAAAAACAATTCATGAAGGAGGTTAAAGCAAGCTGTGAAAACAAATAGTAACAATAGTCAAGAAGATGTAGTACCGAAGAAGACAACAAAACCAGAAAAAAAATGAAAGAAAATGTTCTTATGTAACACACATGTGGCATACAAAAAGAACACACAGGCTAAACTTCTAAGACAATGTTACGAAATATCTAATGAAAGAAGGCCGTCCATATTTGATTATTACTGGTCATCAAGTAATGAATAGAAACGCGATTGCAATCCTGTAAACCTACACATAACATCACGACTTGTTTTCCGAAGGGTTGGGCAGAGGTGTACCTATAGTGGCTATAGTACACCCACATTTCGCCAGTTATTTTTAAGTCCCATGTGATAGGGGGCGAGCCTATTGCCATCAACCGAGCAAAAATCCAGACTCCGGGCTGCTACTGAGAAATTCCAGATAGAAAAACCCAATAACACGTTGCCCGACCTGGGAATCGAACCCAGGACCTCATGTCATAAACCTGTAATAAGAGTGTAATGACATCGACGATGATGAAACTGATAAAGATTATAACTAAATTTTGAGGCTTTTTCAATTTCACTGTAGGCTTTCTATTGAGGAAGAAGTTAATTTGTTTTTTTTTGTTTGAATATTTATTATTTACTTAGGAAGACTGATACGTTGATTTAGTTTTTTAATGTGCATTTTACGTTTTGTTTTGACAATAAGTCTATTTTAAGTAAACCAAAATAGCATTTTTTTTTTCGATTTAAAAAATAATCTAATAATATTGTAATTTACACTCAATTATTAAATAATTCTTTTAAACTATATTGTTTTGCTACAATAGGTCATGAATGTATTAAATTCACTTTTTTTAATTTGTTAACAGCATAAGCGAAATAGAGTACACCATTAGGAGACCTTTACTTTGAAGAACTCTTAATGTTTATTTCCTATAATGTCCCTTACATCAATGCTGTTCATTTACATCTCAAATTTTGTTAACGTATGCCAAACGTATTCATTATTATTTAACGTAAGGGACATGCTATCTTTAAAACTATAGGACTTATTGAATTTTTGCTATTTTAGCTTAAAAGAGTAAAGAAATCTAAGAAACTTTGTCCTAGACACTGTTTAGATAAAACATATAGTTAAAAAATTATAGTCAGTTTGGTTAAGAAAAAAACTTATTCTTGCTCTCCTGAAAACCTTAGTTTTGTCCCTTACGTTATTTCATATTTCCAGTATCGTTGTTTAGAATAGAATTTTTCTCTCTCTCAAAAGAACGTGTATTTTTTATATAATACGATCATATCAAAATAAAGTGAATTATTAATATATCACAAGTATAATTTTATTTATGTTTCTACCAAGAACACACACCTCTCTCCCATTCACATCCCTACTCTTTCTAAATTCCTGCATCCATCCATCCATCCATCCATGCTCATATAAATCTAAAATTACTTACTCAGCTAACTCACATCTTTTTTTTTGTTATAGTAGATTGGCATCGACACTCGTCCATCATTCATTTAACTTACAGTACAGCTCGGTTGAATAACTGTCTCCTAAGATACAGGCCACCCCTAGTTTAGGAGACAGAATTTAATGTTTTTGGTAATATAGACAATTATTTCTTTCTCCCTTTGTGTCCATTGTTAGTTGATTAAGTCTTAGCATATACTACTATACAACCTGTGTCTATGTATATATTTTTGGATCAATAAACTTATTACTATTACACGTTCATTGTTACAAAATGCACCCCAACCTGTTTGAGAAGCATCAGTAAAGATTTCTAACAAACGAGAATATTCCCAAGTAGTACAAATCGGTAACTTTAAATATTTTTGCACAAATTGTAATATTTTGTGTCGTTTTTCTAACGGCAATGTTATTAACATGTCTGTAGAGTTGTACGTAAATCCTAGAAATTTGCAACATTGTTGTGGGTTTAGACTACTTTTATCAAAGTTTACTACAAAACCTAAACAATTAATACATTTAAGAGTTTCGGTCACATTTTTATGACACTCGTCGTAGGTATCTCCTAGACATACAAATCGTCGAGAAATATAACAGATTTAAATCCACGATGCCTTAAATAACCTACAACTTCTTTCATGATTTTTGTGAAAGTTCGAGGTGTGGAGGATAGTCCGTAAGGCAAAGCGTTAAATTCATAGTGTATTTGCGTAATTTTTCGTCTTCAAATTGACATCTTAAATATTTGCGGTGAGATCTAGCTACAAGGGCAAGAAAGTATAATTCTTTAAGATCTATGGTTGCCATGAAGCCATTTCTTGGTATCATTTTTGATGCAGTTCTATGGTCTTCCATCTTAAAATGCTCATTTGAAACAAACTTATTTAATTGTTTAAGATTTAGTATAAATCTATAGCAGGGATGCACAGACTTATTAAGACTAGGGGCCACTCGGGCAAATTATGAACTGATGGCGGGCCGCCAGAAGTATAGGTATTTAAAGACAATAAAGAATTGATAATAATGTATTAAAATTGAAAGAGAATTTATTAATTTGAAGCGTGGCACTGCATAGTGCTTACAATCTTTTTTATATTTGGCTCAAATTTACTTGTAGCAACACGTAAAACTGCTTCCAAACTTTCGTTTGCAAGGCGGTTTCGATTTTTTGTTTTATTATTATTTAGTATTGAAAAGGTTTGTTCACATATATAGGTAGAACCAAATAAGCTGGCCCATTTCAGAGCGTTTATGCGCAACTCTTTGTACGTATTTTTATCAATGCAGCGGTAAAAGTTCAGCAAGTCTCCTTCGTTGAATTTGTTGCGTAAATCTTGGTCGTTTTGAATGTCGATAATTTCTAACTGCATTGACTCTGGCGCATTTTCAACTGAAATCGTGAAAGGATTGGATGGAACAAGCATGTGCGTGACACTCACGGGGTAGCTCGGTGTAAATTTATAGAATGGGTGCAGTGGGGTAAACCGAGTCAAGGACGTGTTTGGGAGGAGATGCGGGAGAGTCGTAGAATCTTTAAATCGCGCCTAAAGTGGTGCCAAAATAATAGGGAGCAGATAAAGATGGATATCCTCGCTTCTCACCATTCGAAACATGACTTTCGTAAATTCTGGAAAACCACTGGTAAGCTAAATAATAAACCAGGCTTACCCGTGAGCGTCAACGGGTTGAGTGAACCGAAATGTATCGCGGAAATATTTAAGGATCACTTTATGGTGAAGTCGCCATTGGGATTATCACGGTCATTCAGTGTGGAAGGCTCAAATGGACAGGAGATAAACACCATTTTCACAGCAAAGGATGTTAGAGGAGTTATAAAGTCAATGTCGCGTGGAAAGTCTCCTGGCCATGACAGCTTGAGCATTGAGCATCTAAAGCATGCCGGCGTCCACCTGCCTAGAGTTCTGGCCATGTTATATACATTTTGTATAGGACATGCGTACTTACCAGTAGAGATGATGAGGACCGTGGTGGTGCCAATTGTGAAGAGTAAAACCGGTGACCTAAGCGACACGAGCAACTACAGGCCAATCTCACTAGCTACAGTGCTTGCTAAGGTTCATGACAGTTTGCTTAATACACTGCTTGACCGGTATTTAAACACTCATGACAACCAATTTGGTTTTAAACCGGGACTGTCTACTGAGTCAGCTATTTTGTGTTTGAAGCAAACTGTCAGGTACTACTCCGATAGGAGCACACCTATTTATGCCTGTTTCCTCGACCTCACGAAGGCATTCGACCTGGTTAACTATGACATCTTATGGCAAAAATTAAATAACATCTCAATGCCCCTCGAACTTATAGACATTTTCAAATACTGGTATCTTAACCAGGTCAACGTCGTTCGATGGTCGAGTACTCTGTCGGAGCCGTACAGTTTGGAGTGCGGGGTGAGGCAGGGAGGGCTGACCTCGCCGAAGCTCTTCAACCTGTACGTGAACGCACTGATAGAGGAGCTCAGCAGCACTCGTGTCGGCTGCCATATTGACGGGGTTTGTGTCAACAATATTAGTTATGCGGACGACATGGTGCTGCTGAGCGCCTCGGTGTGTGGTTTGTCCAAGTTATTATCTCTCAATTTAAAAACTCTGTTGTGTCATAGACTTGTTATTGTCAATCAAGTTTCTTTGTAATTACCCATATTATAAGCAGTGTATTTCTTGTAACTTCACTTCTGTTTAACATTTCTATGTAATTCCTTATAAATTTTATCTCACTAATTGTAATATTAACTCACTAACAATAAATTCTTCACTTATTTTTAACTTAATTAATATTTAATTTTTTTTTACATCTACCTCCTACTAATCTTAATAATAGAACACCTTTTCTTACACTTTTATTTAGCTGCTTATCTTTACACATTCCAGTTGACTGATATTTCAAAGAAAATGATGACCCGCAGTGCCACAATCAGGGAGATGGAAGCAAAATTAAGAGCTACATTGAAGGAGCTTGAGGCTTCCAAAGCTCTGTGCAACCAACTACTCCAGGAAAGGGAAGACAGCGAAGTAGAAGTGGAAAATATTAATTCAAAGAACACCTCCCTCAAGAATGAGCTGTCTCAGCTACACATAGAACACTTGGACTTAGCCAACCAGCACAGTCATCTACAACATCTTGTGTCAACATTTCAGGAGTGCAGTGACACCCATGAACTGGCTTTGAATCGCATAACAGAACTGGAACTGAAATTGTGTGAAGCTCAAAAGGCACTATCTCTCTTAGAGTGTACCAAGGTCAGCGAACAGGTCACTAGCACCAGTAATTTATTTCATAAGTTGGTAGGTAATAAATCAAAACCAGTGTGTGAGCCAGCTGTAACAATAGATTTGACTGGTGATGATACCATACCATTATGTCCTGTTGTTATGAGTCACAACAAATTAAAAAAATACATAAAAATTAAGAAGTTAATTAAACGGTCACAGAGAAGAAATAAAAAACAAAATCTCTTAAAATTAAATCTTGCGCTTAGAAAGGAACGTGTTGTCCTAACGAAAAGTTTAAATAGTTGTACTACTGAGTTAGATAAATGTAGGGAAAAGTATGACACTGATATCCAGCTCCTGTATAATGATATATTACAGAAGGAGCACTTGCTGAAGGATATTTTTGAGAAATATGAGACTTCACAACGGCAGCTAAGTGACCGCTTGTTTGAGGCTGGGGAACTACTGGATTTGGTGAAGTGCAATGCTGAGAGATACGAGTCTCTAACTAATAATCTCTCCAGCAGCTGTGCCAACCAATCACCACCTTTTCAGCCTCAGCCTAACTTGCCCCCTCCAGTGTTGGCTCTTCCAGCAGAGACCTGTGTTAATATAAAGGAAAACAAGACAATATTTTTTGGTGACGAATTAGGTTCTGGCTTTGGAAAAATTTTACTCAATTACCTTAGCCATAGTTTTACTAACCATAGTTATCATAACATAAGTTTTAAACAAATGATTAAAAGAATTGCAAATACAAACCTAGAAAATTATTCTACTATGGTTTTGCTATTAGGAAATAGTACTGGTATTACCAGAAAGGACATAGTGGATGGTGTGAACACCTTAATTAAATTAAACATAGGAAAGCTGATGTTGTGTGCTTTTCCTTATTCTGATTCTTTATCAGGTGACGAGAATAATTATATTTATAAGTTGAATAGTACTATTCACAAGCTGACATGTTGTCATAGTGACAAATTATTGTATTTTGACACTAACAAGTTTGTTAGTGGTTTTAAGTTAACTCAGAGAACCTTATCTCTGTCTTGGTATAATAGACATCGGATAGCTATGTTGATAGCTTATAATATTAATGAGGTTATAGATAATATAACAGATTGTAGTATTAGTGACGAGTCTGTGCTGCCTAGTTATACAAGCAACATAGAGATTAATTATGATTCATCATGTTGTACGAAGGAGGATCCAACCATAATACCAACATCCTTGGAGGGCACTACCAGTCAGATAGGTTATACTTTTCCTGCTGGAACCCATACCGCCATTGTAGACTCGTCAGTTGTAGTTGTGGAGGTCACTCCGGATAATACTTTAAACTAGTCAGTAAGACAACAGAAGTTACACCTTTAAATAAACAATTATTACTAGAGAATAATAATAAAGTATCTTCTGGCAAAATAACTCATAGTAATAAAAAAACAAAGGAAGTGCAACACACTTTAAATTTATTTAATCAAAATATCCAAGGTTGCGCTTCCAAATTATTGGAAATAGAATTGTTTCTAGAAAGTACTATGCTTGACGTTATTTGTTTAACAGAACATTGGTTAAAAGATCATCAAGTAATGTCAATTAATTATGCAAATTATTGTGTTGTTAGCCATTTTAGCCGAAAACGTATGATACATGGCGGGTCATTAATATTAGTTAAAAATTCAATTAAATCGAAAGAACGAAAAGACATCATCGGACTGTCTGTTGAGCACGCCATTGAATTGTCCTGTGTTGAGCTTGATCAGCATGTCATAGTATGCGTATACAGACCTCCAAGTTACCAGAATCTACCTGTGTTTGATTCTGTAATGGAAGATGTGTTAAAGAAACTTAGTGCTAGTAGTAAGTCAATAATAATCTGCGGGGACTTTAATATTAATTTATTAGAAAATAACTCTGGTACAGTCAGATTATTAAGTCTTTTTATGTCATTTGATCTGTCTAATGTTTTTATTGAACCTACCCGAGTGACAGCTTCTTCTGCTACTTGTATAGATAATGTTTTTTGCAATTGTGATTACTTACACAAACAAATAGTAAATAAGTTGCCATCTGATCACAGTGGACAAACAATAAAGTTTTGCTCATATACGCCTTTACAAAAAACTCAAATAATGTTTAGGCAAATTACATGTAAAGATTTAGAGAAATTTAATGATTCTTTGGCCAGTCAATTATGTAAACAAAGTTTTAATAATATACGTGACCCAAATGAGTTCTACGCCGAGTTCTTTTCACTATTAAACACGCAATTTAATAAAACTTTTCCACTAAAGACTAAAAGTATTAATACAAAGTTTTTATTTAGTGATTGGGCCACTCCTGGCATTCGTAAAAGTAGAGAAAATCTATTTGAACTTTACGGCCTAAAGCAACATGTGACTCATACAAGTTTTCATCAGTATGTTGCAAGATATTCAAAATTATTAAAAAATGTGTGCAAAATAGCTAAAGCTCTATATATTAGTAATAAAATAAAATCAGCTGATGATAAAATAAAAACTACCTGGCAAATAATAAATAATGAAACAGGTAGGAAAAAACAGCGTAATATTGAATTTAATTTAGTGACTGCACGTGGCCCCATCAACTCAAATGTAGATATAGCTCAGGAATTTGAAAACTTTTTTGTTAATGTTCCACTTAAAACTACTGAAGATTTAAAGTCCTCACCCGCGCTTTCTGCTGCTTTACTTAAAAATAATGTAAAACCATGCCCTTTGGCGTTTAGGTTTCAGCATACAAACCCCCAAGCTGTTATAAAAGCTTTTAAAGATCTTAAAATTAAATCAACAGAAGATCTCTGGGGAATGTCTGTAAAAGTCTGTAGATCTCTCATCGAAACCCTTGCGCCCTATTTAGCTTTCATATTTAACACCAGTGTAGACCAAGGAGTCTTTCCGGATCTTATGAAACATAGTAAAGTGATCCCATTGTTCAAATCCGGTGATAGTAAAGAGCTCAATAATTATAGGCCCGTGTCAATTCTGCCAGTTCTCAGTAAGGTGTTTGAAAAGTTGATGCTCAATCAAATGTTACGTCACTTTAATAAAAACTCCATCTTGCATGAACATCAGTACGGTTTCACTAAAGGACGTTGTACCACTGACGCCGGTGTCACCCTAATAAAGAACATTTTTAGCGCCTGGGAGGAATCACAAGATGCCATTGGAATCTTTTGCGATCTCTCTAAGGCGTTCGCTTGCGTAAACCATGAGACACTTCTGCTGAAAATGGAGCACTATGGGATTAGGAATGAAGCTCTTGATTTGCTAAGATCATACTTGAAAGACAGAAAGGTTAAAGTACAAATAAACGGCACAAACTCATTAGGGTCTGAAATATCAATGGGCGTTCCTCAAGGTTCGATATTGGGTCCATTCCTCTTTTTAGTCTACATTAATGATTTACCCCAGTTACTTCAAAATCAACCGAAGATGGTGTTGTTTGCAGATGACACTTCATTGATCTTTAAAATAGATCGAAGGTCACAAAATCTTGACGACGTGAACAACTCTATTCTTCAGGTCCAAGATTGGTTTACGGTAAATAATTTGGTACTAAATGAGAAAAAAACCAAATGCATTCGATTTAAATTACCTAATGTTAGAAGTAGCGAATGTGACATCATATTGAACGGAGAAAAACTGGAATTTAGTAATCAGACGGTTTTCCTAGGAATCACGCTAGACGAGAAGTTACAATGGGGACCCCATATAACATCTCTCGCGGGGCGACTAAGCTCGGCAGCGTATGCTGTTAGAAAGATAAGACAGTTAACAGACGTTGAAACCGCGCGTTTGGTTTATTTCAGCTACTTCCACAGCATTATGTCATACGGCATTTTACTGTGGGGTTCGGGCTGCTGACATTGAATCCATTTTTATTTTGCAAAAGAGAGCTGTCAGAGCCATTTACAATCTACGTCGCCGCGAATCTCTTAGGTAACTATTTAGGAAGATTAATATAATGACTGTACCTTGCCAGTTCATTTATGAAAATATTATGTATGTTAGAAAAAATCTGCATCTATTTAATAAAATAAGTGATAGACATAATATTAACACTAGAAATAAAAATAAAATAGATCAACCATTTTTCAGACTATCTAAAGTACATAGATCTTTTATGGGGTACTGTGTTAAATGTTACAACAAAATACCTGGTGAAATATTGCAATTAAATGAAAGAAAGTTTAAAACTCATGTTAAAAAAACACTTTGTAATCAAGCATATTACAAATTAGAAGATTATATCCTTGATAAGAATGCTTGGAAACATGCTGGTCCTGCTCCATAGGACGATCTAGAGGCTAGACAAAATCATACTATTTGCTTTTTGTATTGTATATTTGGTTATTTTTACTTTACTCACACACTGTATTATTCCAAGTTAATATTTTAGGAAAATCATATATTTTTACAATTGTTTGTAAATATGTGAGCACAATGTACCTATCACGTGATTAATTTATATACCTTTGCTTTATTTTTAATTTTTTTGTACCAATAGTGGTATAGTATTTTTATTCTTGGTGCATCGTCTTCACATATAGAAATATAATTAATGTATACAACATATTGTAAAACATTTTAAAAGAGTAACGGTGGAGTTTCTTGCCACTTCTTCTCCATACGAAACTACTTTTTGGAAGTGGCGCATATAATCAGTTCTACACTTGGGAGCAAATAAATCGAGCCACTTCCTTTTTCACGCATTATGGTTATTATTTTTGGTATTATGGAACGCATCGATTCGAAACATATATCGCCTAAAAGGGTATTTAATAACCTTTACAATGAGGGTAGTTAGTTGTCAAAATTTCATTTTAATTAAAGTTTAAAGGGTAGAATAAAATTATCGCATTTAATTTGCTTATGACATTTTTATTGTACTCTGTTATGAAAAGATTAAATTTGAGGTTTTTGTTAATCATACCCATATTACTTGTTATTGTTGTCTTTATCTGTGTCTGTGTAATCAAAATAACCTGATAAAATGGATACTACACCGACGGAAGCTGCCCAAGTTGTAGCTTTACTTGAGGTTGGACACGGACAACGTGAAGTGGCACGCAGACTTCATTTGAGTCGTTCAAAGGTACAGCGGGTATACCGCAGGTATCTGGAGACTGGTGCTTTTGTTCGGCGACCTGGAACTGGCCGACCACGGGCAACAACAGAACGTGACGACCGCTTTATTGCAACCAATTCGTTGCGCGACCGTGGACTTAATGCTGTTCAGCTACAGCAAGCGTTACGTGACGTTCGAGGTGTCGCAATCAGTAGGTGGACAGTGAGACGAAGACTAAAGGAACGAAATTTAACATCACACAAACCAGCAACTGGCCCAAAATTGACTGTAGCTCATCGCCGATCTCGCTTGGAGTTTGCTCGAGAACACATTAATTGGACGTTAGAAGACTGGAGGTCAGTTTTGTTTTCTGACGAGTCAAGAATCTGTCTTTTTAGCAATGACGGGAGAAACCGAGTGTATAGACGTCCTGGTGAAAGATTTGCCCAATGTTGCATTCGAGAAACTGTGAGTTTTGGTGGTGGTTCTTGTATGGTGTGGGGAGGAATTTCTCTAGACGGAAAAACGGAACTTGTCTTCGTCGACCCCGCCAACGATGGCAGTGGTAGACGTGGATTAACAGCTGACCGATACATAACTGACATTCTTGAAGACCACGTAATGCCGTATGCTGGTTTTGTCGGAGAAAATTTCTTGTTTATGCATGACAATGTGAGACCTCATACCGCGCAGATCGTTACGGAATACTTGTCTGCGATCGGGATTCAACAAATGGTATGGCCAGCACGAAGTCCCGATTTGAACCCGATCGAACACCTATGGGACGAGCTAAAACGGAGAGTCCGAGCCAGGGTTCCCGCTGTTTCATCCATTCCCGAGCTTAAAGTCGCTGTGCTTGAAGAGTGGGAGAACATACCACAATATGTCATCGTAACTCTGATCAGATCGATGACTAATAGGCTACAAGAATGCATCAGGGCACGGGGGGGTAATACCAGTTATTAAGAATATTTTTTTTGCAATAATTTTGTTTTTTATTGTTTTTATGGACTGTTTTAGCCCTACTAAATTTTCTATCAAAATTACCATTTTTCTTGCAGAGCCAATAATTTATCATTCAATAAGGTTATTATTCAATAATTTACCCTCATTGTTAAGGTTATTAACTTAACTTTTAGGCGATATATAGTTCGAATTGATACGTTCCATATTCCCAAAAATATTTACCATTTTACGTGAAAAAAGGTAGTGGCTCGATTTATTTGCTCCCAAGTGTATTTTTAATGTAAATGTTGACGTTCAAAAGTGCCTTTTTATGGGCCTATTTGAAATAAATGCTTTGACTTTGACTTTGACTTTATTGGGCATCTGCGAGCGTTACGCACAGGATCACGGTTTGCTATATAATGCAAAAAAGAGTGAATGCATGGTCTTTCGGGCCAGGGGTCGGAGCTGCCCGGATTCTGTTCCACCTATTAGGTTAAACGGTGTCAACCTAAACAGAGTTAGTCAGTTTAAATACCTCGGGCATTTCGTTACCTTTGACCTGAGGGACGATGCAGACATCGATAGGGAGCGGAGGGCGTTGTCTGTGAGGGCCAATATGATCGCCTGCAGGTTCGTTCGTTGCTCGGGGGCTGTCAAAATAACTCTTTTCAGAGCGTTTTGTACGTCCCTGTACACAGCCAGCCTGTGGGGGTCATATACCCAGAAGCGGTACAACGCACTCCGTGTTCAGTACAACAATGCGTTCAGGGTGTTGTTGGGGCTGCCCCGGCACTGCAGCGCCTCAGGGATGTTCGCCGATGCCCGTGTCGACTGTTTCTACACGACGATGCGAAAGCGGTGCACATCTCTGGGGCGCAGGCTCCGGACCACCTCCAACACCATCCTGAGCGTATATGCGAACAGGTTTGATTGTCATTACATTAACCACTGTTATATGATTAATGTAATGACAAACAAACAAATGACTCAGAGGCAGGCGTAATAAGTAAATAATATTTTTTTTTTTTTTTTTATTTGGTATTGCTATTTTTAATTTTATTTAATTTATTTTGACATTTTATTTTAGTTTTTTTTTTTTTTTTTTTTTATTGCTGAATATGTCCAACAGAGGTTTCACTTTTTTAAACTCCGAAAATCTGTCTTGAAAAGATTGAATCAAAATATCTAGCTTTTCTACATAACTGAAATTATTCGCAGTTTTGTTGAATTTTTCAGCCATTTTCTTATAATTTGGAAAATATTTGTAATTTCCAGAATTCAATTGCGATCTGAAAAGTGTCAGCTTGCATTCCAAGGATGATACATGAGCGTAGAGCTGGGATATCAGTTGATATTTTTAAATTGAAGCCGTGTGTTCAAGACATTCAAATTATTTGTAATGTCAACTAAAAAAGCCAAATCACACAACCAGTCATGATTTTTAAGTTCCGGGACATCCCTTTGCTTTTCCGCCAGAAAAGTTCCAATTTCTTCTATTAAATTTAGAAATCGTTCCAGTGTCAATCTACGACTTAGCTACCTTACTTCTGTATAATACAGTAAATCTCCATATTCGCTTTCGATGTCATCAAGGAATTGTTTGAATTGCCTGTGATTGAGTCCTCGTGATTTTATGAAATTTACAGTCGAAACTACCTACCACTTTCATAACATTTTGAAATTAATTTTTTTTAGAACAGAGGGCTTCTTGGTGTATAATGCAGTGAAACTGCATGAGATCTTCAGCGTTTATGTTTTTTTCTTGCAGATGCTTTTTCAGCAAAGTAAATAGCCCAGAATTGACACCAATCATTGAAGAAGCACCGTCAGTCGCAACTCCCGATAATTTTGATAAGTCCAAATCAGTTTTTGAACACTCATCCAAAAGTACATTGAGTATATCAAATCCTCTGGTTTGACCTTTCAATGAACACATTCCTAATAACTCTTCTAAGACTTCAAAATCTTGAGTAACACCTCGTATGAATATGAGAAGTTGAGCTGTGGAACTAATATCAGTGGATTCGTCGAGTGCTAATGAAAAAAATTCAATGATCTTAGTTTTTCCATTTAATTGTTCCGCAATATTACCTGATAAAGACATAATTCGTCTTTGGATAGTCATACGATTCAGTTGAATTTTCTCAAGCTTTTTTGCTGCTTCTGGACACATTTTCTTAGCGGCAATTTCTATGCATTCTTTAACAAAATCCCCATCATTAAAGGGGCGACTTCGCTTTGCTATCATTCGAGAAATTTCATAACTAACTTCTGTAGCTGTTTCTGAATCTTGAATGGGTTTTGTAAACATAGCTTGCTGACCAGTAAGCTCCCGTTTTAAAGACAACATTTTTTGCTTTTTTAATTCGCCTGTAAACTTGGTAAAAGTAGAATGCTGCGTTTCATAGTGCCTTTTTACATTATATTCCTTTGCAATCGCAACAGAATTCTTGCAAATTAAACAAACGACTTTGTTATGCGACCATACAAAAAAGTATTTCTCAGTCCTAATTTCTTGAAACTGCCGAATTTCATCTTTAACCTTACGTTTTTTACTAGGCCCTGGCTTGTCCATGTTGCGTTCTAATCCTGGCTATGATTAACACAGCACCTAAAAACAATTACATTACCTACTTAAATTACCCATCCTTTTTTATATTACCAAAAATAATTGATTAAATATGTAGGGAAACATTTATTAATAACAGAGTTTTACTTACGATTTCACAATACAATTATACACGGCACTTGACGGGAAATCTACGTTGAATGTGGATCAAAATATATGACACCGGCTAGTCGAGTTAAAATCTACACTAGAACTATTGACACTTCACTCAAATTAAAACCGAACTGTCGGTCGCTGCGGTTAGCGTGGCTTTTATACCGCGCGTATAAAAGCCACGCTTCACGTCGAAAACTGTCTGGAGAAATCTCGAAACCGACTCTGGAAGCTTCGTGTATCTACCTACGCGAGCAATCGGGAATTCGGGACTATTGCTATCTCGCTTGGTCTAACAATATAACCCGTGGATAAGCCACCACCGCGCTGCCGTCGTCGCCGTCGCCGCGCCGCCGGCCGCGGCGCTTTCTCAAGAAAAAGAATTTAACCGAGATCGGCACGAACATTACCGACCGCTGTTACCGACGCTTGCACGGCGCACCGATAAGCGCACTTAAGAGCGCGCGCGCGAGATTCAAATTACTTTTCGAACCTTTTTTTTTTTGGTTTTATTCTGGAATAGAATTCAATATTTTTCGAATGTATGAGAGTATTATTTTTGCTGTCGGCGGGCCACCATTATTCGACCGGCGGGCCGCATGCGGCCCGCGGGCCGTGGTCTGTGCATCCCTGATCTATACCTAGCTACCATTCGATTTTGGTGTCAAAAAAATTTTAGATATAAATTGATCAAATCTAGGCTTACGTTCCGTAATGGCGCCTAAATCTATTAAGTTACGAATAGCTACTTTCATGTCCCGTTTTTCCTTGACGGAAAATAAATTTCGGGGAACAGTTCTCTGTACAACTTTATGCGAAAAGGGAATGTGGTAACCATGATAAATCCAACTCGGAATAACTGTGTTCTTTGTAATGGCCCGCCAACAATCATAATAAAATTGTAATTGCCAGCATGTACCTGGGTTATTGCCTCGTAGGGGCACGCTTGTTGTAGCTCGCGGCCGCACTCGCTCGCGCTGACGTCGACGTCGGCGGCGCAGGCGGCGCCCGGCGGTAAGGTTGGTGTGCTGGTGCCCGGTACGAGGATGTCCGCCCCCCCTTGACGGGAAGCGAGGAGGCCCTGACCAGTTTCCCTGGTGCTAATAACGAGCACTCGACGTCGGAATGATTGATGTTGAAGGCTTCGGAATTTTTGCTTTTTTAATTTGCAGTCCTTGTTTCTGGATCGCTTTTGAGGCCTTGATTTTATCAGGCAATTTACTTCCGAAGAGGGTCTCATCTCTGTCTTGATCCTGTATTAAGGTTAAGAACGACTTGTCTAAACCTGGCGTCATAAGTTTTGTTCTTATTTGCGTCTCGGTAAAATGGAGATCAGTAAGTATTCGACAGCTGTCTGACAAAATTTTTACAGCTTGTACCTTGTCATCACCGGTCAGCAGGGTCATTGCCTTGTTCATGGCCGAAATGCCCAGGCCGAGTTGGTCCTGTTTGGTTTGAAGCTATTTGTCCCTGTTTCTTACTAAATCAGTGACAGCAGCCGATATTTCTACATTCAAAGTAGGTGCTTTGGCTTCGCTTTGAATACCTTTTTTAAGAATTGGTAGCCAGCTTGTCGTGTATGTCCGGGCCCTGGAATGTCGACAACAGCATCGCCCAAAGCTTCTAGTAGCTCTGGGTCGAGTTCAGGCTCCGTGTTTACTTGTTCTGAGGCTAGTGGCTGAGGATCGGGTGACTTGGGGGTTGATGGCACATCTGGTTGTGGTACATCGACAACAATGTGTTCCTCAACGTTTTGCGTTCCGTTATCTTCTTTATTTTTTGAGGGTAGTTAACAAAAAAAAATGTTAAGAAAATTCGTAAAATAGGATTATTTCGGTGTTTAATCGTATTATTTCGGTGTTTTCGGTGTCTTGCCCCAAGGGTCCTAATGGCACCCTATTTTGGTCGTTCTAACAAGATTTCAAAGCCTTTGTGTTAACCCGCAGTAGAACCTCCAGGCTGATATTTTTTAGCGTCATGCTAACCCATCGTGATAACCCGCAGTTGATCCTCCAGGGTAGCTTATAGACGCTTTACGCATAAATAAATTCCAGTAACTCAACTACAATTTTATCCTTTCACTTTGTAATGGAAGAATTAAACTCACCACGTATTTCCTCGGAATCAGATGATGAAGAGTACACTATTAAGCGAGTACACCTTTTTTTCGTTGCCTTGCTTTTGCAACTTTTTTAATTTCGCACTATAGTATTGTATTCTTTCGTCAGCACTTCGTTTGGGCATTTTATTTTATTTAACTTTTTTCTTTTTGGAGATTGATGTGCTTGTTGCCACGCACGAAAAAATAATGACAAGCCCACATAGTGCCTACCCGGAGGCAGAAACAAAAAAAAGTAAAGTAATTACTCTTTACCAGTGCGAAGTTGCCAGTACGATAAAAATCACTATATTGTTGTTATTATATCTGAAGAATGAAACGTCGAAATATAATGAAAGATGCTGGTTTGACAGTTAATTTGAAAAAGTGTAATTTTTGTAAAGATAGACTCCGCTATCTTGGTAGTAAGAATTCTAAGAAACCACTTTGTTGGAATGATGAAGCTGAGAATGCATTTGATGAGTTGAAGCAAGCTTTGATTACTGCTCCGGTTTTGCAATTCCCTAATTTTGAAAAAGCTTTCTTTTTACATTGTGATACCAGTTCTGTTGGCATTGGTAGTGTTTTGAGTCAAGAGGATGATAATGGAGATCAACATCCTATTGCGTTCTATTCTAGATCACTCAATAAATGTGAACGCAATTATAGTACTACAGAACGTGAATTACTTGCTATTTTAGCTTCAATAGAACATTTTAGACCTTATATTGAAGGAATTAAGTTTACAGTAATAACTGATCATGCTAGTTTAAAGTGGCTTTTAGGTCTTAGCAATCCTAGTGGACGCTTAGCACGTTGGGCTGTTAGAATTTCTCAATTTACTTTTGATATAGTTCATAAAAAAGGATCTCTACATTTAGTCCCAGACGCTTTGTCTCGTATTGAAATAGCTGCTATAGGAAGCTCTGAAAATAATTTAGTTTTACCCGATGATGATATTTATGATCCTTGGTATAAAAAAGTATTTCTTAATTGTCAAAAGTCTCCTTGCAGATATAAGAACTTTAGAGTAGAAAATAAAGTCTTATATAAGTTTTGTAAAAGTAAGTTTGATCCTAATAATTGGAAGATAGTTATTCCTAAAGAACACATATTAGATACAATTCGTTCTAATCATGATAATATTAATTCTGGACACTTAGGTATTCATAAAACTTTAAATAAATTAAAACAACACTATTTTTGGAAAGGGATGTTTAATGATGTTCAAAAATATATTCTAGCTTGCGATACTTGTAAAGCTTATAAACATACCACTCAACCTTCTTTTGGTATTATGGTCAACCCTAAAAAAGTTGATTGTCCTATGTTGATGCTTTCAGTATATATTATAGGTATACTAGCTGACCCCGCAAACGTTGTTTTGCAATATTTTTTTTTTTTTTTTTTGAAAAATAGATGTTGGCCGATTCTCATAGATACCGGATAAGCACAAAAAATTTCATCAAAATCGGTCAAGCCGTTTCGGAGGAGTATGGCAACGAAAACTGTGACACGAGAATTTTATATATTAGATTGCCTAAATCTTATTCTGGACATAAATATATTCTTTCAGTTGTTGATGTTTTTACTAAATACTGCTGGATTTTTCCTATGATAATAATTGTTTGTGATAATGGTACACAATTCACTTCTAAACATTTTGTAGAGTTTTTGAAGGGTTTTAACATTAATAAAATATTTTATAATACTTTATACACGCCTCAAAATAATACTGTTGAGAGATATAATAAAACTGTTGAAACTTGCATAGCTTGTTTTGTCAAAGATGATCATAGAACTTGGTCTAAATATTTACCTAATATTCAACTAGCTTTGAATAATAGTGTTAATCTGGCCACAGATTTCACACCTTATTTTTTGATGTTTGGTAGAGAACTTATTTTTGATGCTTCTTTACATCGTTTTAGTGATTCTATCGATAACATAGATGAACTGAAAATTTCCAATAGAGTTCACTTTGCCGATTCTCTTAATTCTCTTGGTAATATTTTTGTTAAAGTACAATCTCATTTATTAAAAGCTTATCAGCGTAATGCTCGCTATTATAACAAAGGTCGCAAAGTCATTTCTTTTGATGTGGGTGATGTCGTGTGGAGAAGAAGTTTCGTTCAATCTCATGCACCTACTTATTTTTCGGCAAAACTTGCTCCTAAGTTTATTAATTTCTTACATTTACATACTTTTTTTAGGAGATCACACACTCAGAAACACACACATATTGTCTATTTTTTTGTACTACAATCCATCCCAATCAGGGACCTCTTCTTCTTCTTCTTTTTTTTATATTACATACTGTATAATTATTATAAGCCATATGTGAGTACTATGTACATGCTTTAAAGCAACCATTTACTGGGATCGTCTTTCATTGACTTGAATGTGTCCTGGCGGCTGAGAGTATGTCATGCTCACTCTAATGTTTCGCGCGTGTGTTGGATCATATTTTAGCTCCCTTCAAAATGGTTGAGTTGAATGGTGCCAATCCATGTGTCATGTTCGTGAACGGGCGCCGTCAGTTGAGACTGGTCATCTCTTAGCTGCCACGATGTATTTTAATTAAATTTTATTTTTGAATGTTTTCATATTTATATAACGTACGCTTTAAACGTTCTGCATCGTTCTCACATGCATAATTTCAACATGAATGATGTAACCAATCTATTGTAAACATAATTTGATTTAAAAGAGTGTCCGCGAAGTTTCTTGCCCGTTCTTCTCCATAGGTACCTACTACGCTTTGGCATGGGCAACTAGCTTAATTTTTCTGACCGACCGACCATGACAAATCAAAAGTGCCTGTAATTGGTTTATTTGAAATAAATGCTTTGAGTTTGAGTTTGCTTGTCCAGCCGTTAGGTATGGCTGGCTCTATACAAAAGAACTAGAGAGACAAAAATATTTAGCTCTTAAAAAGTATCAAACATACGAAGCTAAATTTAGGCCTTCTGCGATAATCTTACCTGACTTAGAGTGGTGGATTAAAAATATTAATTTCACATCAAATCCTCTCGAATCTCAGAATTTTGTTTTAGAAATCTTATCGAACAGGTTAGTGCATTTTGTAACAATGAACGTGTCAACGGTGGTTGGAAAGGCAGCAGTTGAGCGCAACTTTCGTTTTAATTGTTTAGAGTAGCTTGCTGTCTTTCTTGGTCTTAAATGCTTCGCTCAAGACCAAAAGTACAATGATTGTAATATTTTGCTACGCGTGGACAACACCACTGCTATTAGTTACAAAAATAAAATGGGAGGGATTCAATTCCCTCATTTAACCAACTTAACCAAAGCTATCTGGCAGTGGTGCGAGAAACGGAATATCTGGCGGTTTGGGTCGTATATAAATACAAAAGCTAACATAGAAGCTGATCAAGAGTCGAGAAAAATTAATCCCGATATCGAATGGAACCTCTCTGACTCGGAATATCAAAAGGTAGTGGCATTTTTTGGCGAACCAGTAATAGATCTCTTTGCTTCTCGCATTAATGCAAAATGCAAAACCTATGTCTCATGGAAACCAGACCCTGACGCCATGACAATAGATGCATTTACAATCAATTGGAAACACACAGGGTACTTCTACGCATTTTCACCCTGCTTTTTGGTTTTCAAATGCATACAGAAAATTATTAAAGACAAAGCAAGAGACGTATAATTATTTTCCCTTATTGGCCGTCACAGCCTTGGTTTCCATTACTTAATAACATACGTCAGTCTGATATTTTATACTAAACGCCTGATTCAAATATTTCCTTGTCCTCTTTTAGGACTCTCCAACTCCCTTTGAGAGAGTTTACCCTGGCTGCAGCGGTGCTCTCAGGTCTGCCTTCGAGTCCAGAGGAACACCAAGCGTTGCGCTCGACTTAACTATGGCTTCGCTATCCCAGAATACACTGTCCCATTACAACGGCACCTATAAACTGTGGTGGCAGATTTGTGAAGCAAACAGCCTTAACCCTTACAATGGTTCACCATCAATTATTATGTTATTTTTAACTGAAATATTTAGCAAATGTGCCACTTACGGATCTCTGAATTCTCATAGCTCAGCTCTTTCCGTGCTTTTAGGCAGTATTGTAATTTCTAACGACCAAGTTAAAAGGCTTCCAAGAGGCGTTTATAAATTAAGACCTGCCACTCCAAAATAAACTTGCATCTGGGATCCACAAGTAGTTCTAAATTTTGTCGCAGAATGGATGCCCAACAGAGAGCTACAATTGAAAAAATCACCAAGAAACTAGTGGTTCTTCTAGCAGTATGTACAGGGCATAGAGTCCAGGCGTTTTCTCTAATAAAATTAGAAAATATTGTAGTAGATCCATTTAGTATTCAGATAGGTATTCCTGGTGTTATCAAAACATCCGGTGCTGGGCGCGAACAACCTGTACTGATATTACCGTACTTTAATTAGAATAAGACAATCTGCCCCTCAGAAAAGATATAAGACCTGAAGCGACAAACAGCCTTATATTAACTTATAAGCGTTCGCACAAACCATCAGCAGATGGATCAAGCAGGTGCTGTGTGCGAGCGGCATAGACGTATCTAAGTTCAGCGCGCACAACGAAGAAATACTGATAACCACGTTGTCGTTAACTGTATTGTCTAAAATTCGTACATATGTCACGTTACGAGCGCTTCTAGATCAGGGGTCCCAATTTAATTGTTTTCAGAAAACGCGACACAAATTCTAGGCTTGCAACGTCGACAGTATCATGCCTCCATTTCAGGAGTAGGTCTACTCTCCAAACAAAGCAAAGCATCTACGGAGATTACACCCTGAAGACTCAGGCGTTGGTTGTATCAAAGGTCATAGGCCTACCGAACTCATCATTCCGCAAACAGCCCTGGCAACATCTTCAATTAGCAGACCCGGAGTATAACGTATCAAGACCTATCGATCTTCTTCTGGATGGAAATTATACTCGTAATTATTAAGCAGTACCTTATGTAGGCAGACAAACTCACTAATGTAGGCAAACAAACTCACAGATACAACTTTTAAGTTAAGTCACCAAGCACACACAGAAACCCTCACCCTCACACACACATGCACACACATAAAATACTAAACACAACACTCACACGCACCACTCAAGAGCATGCATGCGTTAAAATCCCTTTTAGATTTACATTATTTTAATTTTATTGCATAAGTTGTTAATATTCCATATCGGGTGAAGACACTGACTTCCTGTAACACAGGTAACACCTAGCTCAGGAGTCAGGGCTTCTATTCAAAATATTACACCTTTTATGTCAATAAAACATTTTATTATTATGATAATACTAAGCGGTCTTATAAAGGGCCCGGCGCAGGCCCCAATAGCGCAACAAACCAAAATGGGTTGGATCTTATCAGGAAATGTCAAAAGGTTCAACTGTCATATAACCAAGTTTTGGGAGTTGGAGGATATTCACGACTCATCATCATCGAACATGACTATTGGTGTGACATGGTGATCAATTTTGCGAAGATTTCTACATACTCGTAACTACCACGAGGTGCTTAAATAATGGCACGTATGAAGTTCGATTCCCAGGTCGGGCAACGTGTTATTGGGTTTTTCTATCTGGAATTTCTCAGTAGCAGCCCGAAGTCTGGATTTGTGCGCGGTAGATGGCAATAGGCTCGCCCCCTATTATATGGGACTTAAACATAACTGGTGAAATGTGGGTGTATATAGGTACACCTCTGCCCAACCCTTCGGGGAAACAATTCCTGATGTTATGTTACCCATGATACCAGGCTCTGAGCAGCAACTCGGATCATCAAACCAGGAATCCAGAAAGACTCTTGGATTAAGATGGAAACCATCATCTGATTAATAAAATTAATGTTCCAAAGTCATGTAATCCCTAAGAGAAATGCAGTAATTGTAATGCATTGCAAGCGGCAATTATTGTCAGAAATATCAAAGCTATTCGATCCTCTTGGTTGGTTATCACCGCTTACAATCAGAGCGATACTACCGTCTCAACAAACGCGGTCCATTGAAACAAGAACTACCAAAGGACATGTAAGAATATTGGCTAAAATTAAAAGACGATATAAACTGCATCGACAAATTCCGCATACCAGGATTCTTAGGCAACTAAAAAAAACCTGTCGATTACAAGCATTTTGCGACGCATCAAACAAAGCTTACGCTTATGTTATTAACCTCGTCACGTCGTCACGTCGCGCGGATGCTTCAGCCTTTTCGTTTATAGGCAAAATAATCTTTTTCCAGAATTTATTGTAAACGATTTTTGAAGGTTCAACATTATGTTATTCTTCATTCTGACATCTCATCTGCCAATCATAAAACCAGCCTGTGTGTTCAGCCAAGATGTATTAAAACTTCCACGATCGAGTCTGAGCGTGTCCTTATTAATTATTTTAAATGTCGAAATTCAGTTAGCAATCGGTAATTATATAGAAAATACAATATATCAGCTACACCTTTTGATAAAAAATAATTCAAGTTATATAAACCAAAAAGCAATCTTCATAGACTAAAAGAGAAAAAGAAAAACAATGACTGTTTCAGACATTTGACTTATGTGTCACAACAATGGAAAATGTAAGAATAAATGTGAATGTTTTAAGATATTATAAAAGAAATCGTTTTAGAACGATTCATAAAAGTGGTGTAAAATGTCGTGCAAAATCTATGAAACGGAACGTAAAAAAAAACAAAAACCGAATCGGGGCCCCCCGGCTCTACGTAGTCTTTTGGCTCTTACCCCTAGAGTGTTTATAAAAATCTGGAGGCGCCTTTGCGCCTCCAGATTTAATCAATAGGGAGGGCAACCCCCGCCCGCTGTAACAAAGCATAGGCACCCGTGCGAGCCGTAGCGGCTGAGGTGAGCATGGGTGCCTATCCTTTGTAACGTAAGGGCGAAGTGGTTACACTTCCCGCAGCGCCGGAGATGTTGGAAAAGCGACATTAAAGTGTTTTGAGGTTAGGTTCCAATAATTGGTTTTTCTCAAGAACGGTGCGTTACCATTTCATGGGAGTGGTACCAGGGGCGACGGAGCATTTGTTTGAATTCCACAATGTGTACTTAGGTTACCACTTGAGTATATGATAATAACTTTAAATTAAATGTCATCATTATGGACCCTGCCGGGCACAGCATAAACAGTAGGAGAGAGGAAGCTTTGCAAAATTTTGCTAATCTCTTGTAAGCTAATCTCGTTTGAGTTTGACTCATTGGATTTGTATTGACGAGTGCTATTACACTTAACGGCGTGGACGCTATTAAGTGTAATAGTACTTCGCAAACTGCGAGCTCCGGATGATGGAGCTGGCAGTTCGCCCTAGGAACTCTTCATGTAAACCAGATAGCCCAGTCGTGTTTGGTTTCGTTACAAATTTCTTTACAAGTTTTGTAACACTAGGTGATACTTAAACAATCGAATACGAGAATTCTAAAGTACAGTTTTTTTTTAAAGTACTGTTAATATGAATAATGAACGAAGGAATCGTAAACATAGAACTTATATTATATAATATTTTCCTAAAGTTAGATGCGTGAACATCCTTGTTAAACAGTAGAATAAGCCTCAAACTTTTTATAAAAAGATCTTTACTAATATTTGATTGGATACTATCTCATTGTTGATTGTTTTGAGTTACTTGTAAGTATGTAGTTTTTAGATCAGATTCTTATTCAGTGTAGCGGCGTCCTAGTAATATTCCGTCCTGCATACTTACTTACGAAGTGTTTACTGTCTCAGTGGTTGTCAGCGCGCTTGCAAGAGTTGTGTCGCAACTCGTTTATTGATATTGAGAGAAAAGAGGAAGGGGGAAGGGGGAGGAGTGACACTAACAATGAACACATGGAGACATTAAATGACATTTTATTATAATATAGTAAGTTATACGCAAACGTCGCCGTCGCACTGTGTCATCGTCACACACTAACACCGGCATGGCGGGCACGGCGACGAGCGGGGCGGCGCACAGTGGGTCGAAACTATGATTTTAGTGACTTAGGGCTCAACTTTGCTTTTTTACTTTTTTCCTCATGTGGATGGATAGAGCTCATTAACCTCAACAATAATTGTTCTGATGTATTTTTTCCTAAACTTTATACTTTGGGTAGAAAAATGTGTTTTGTTATTTTTTTGTATGGAGCGGATCAAATAACCTTAAATTCCTGCTAAGTAGCGTGTGATCCCGCGTTGAAACTTTATTTTTCATATACCTTGTCTAGTCTATTATCATTTGATGCTATTAACGTGTGCATAAAGTTGCAACTCTGCCAAATAAATGGATCGAAAAAAATGAAAAAATATATAGAATAAAAAGCTACATTTTTTACTTTCGTAAGTTCTTTTAAGTTAAATTTGATATGGAATAGTAAGTAAAAGCACGTAATAATACACATAGTTACTTAACAACTAACAACAATACATTTAAAAGGTCCCTAATTAGCTTAAATTTACTAATATATGTAGTATTAGTAAATTTAAAGCTAATCACACTAATCATAATACATTTAAAAGGTCCCTAATTAGCTTAAATTTACTAATATATGTAGTATTAGTAAATTTAAAGCTAATCACACTAATCATAATACATTTAAAAGGTCCCTAATTAGCTTAAATTTACTAATATATGTAGTAGTAGTAAATTTAAGCTAATTAGGGATCTATGAATTTCAATTTCTTTGTTTTAATGACTTTAACATGTTTATGAAATGTTATTTTAAGTTAGATTTAATACTGAATAGTGAGTAAAGATAGGTACATAATAATACAAATTAGTAAAGGTAAACTAACATTACTACAACTAACACAAGCAAACTAAAAACTAACTATAAACAACATCAAACATTACTATTTCCTTTCAATTATGAGTTTGACATTTATAAACTAATAAAAAAAACAAGAAACTTACAAACTACCAAAAAATCTTATTCACTATCGCTATGACTATCTTGTAAATTATCTACATCAATAAAATCTATATCGGATTCTGTGGGAAAAATCAGCAGAAGCTCTTTGACTTTTGGAGAGAGAACCATTATATTTTGTTTCACCATTCGAGGTCTTAGACTTGTGATCTTTGGATCAGAAGACAAAAGAAGATTGTCTATAATATCCTCATTTGTCGCCGTTCTACTTACCTTTCTAGAATGACTCTCTCTATATTTCCGGAAATCTTTATTACGAGCTTCCGCTGCCTCTTCCGACAGTTTACCTATAGGTATGGCACCAAAGTGCTTAATTATATCACTCCCATGTACTAACAATTTATGTATACTGGAAGGCATATAATACCAGGGATATAAGTGAACGTACAATTGTGCAGTATCTCTACAAAATTCGGAAAACTTAGAAAGATCCACGCTCTCTCCAGATGCAACCGTCTGAAGAATCACATGAAACCTTTCTATTAAATCTTTATCTATTCCTGTTATGCGAGCTGTTGTTTCTGCATCCCTAAAAAATCTTCTGGCAGTATTGCCATCATTGGTTGTGCCTACTCCTTGCTTGACTACGTCAATAAGTAAACCGCATTCTTTCTTAAACGCTTGCTGTATAGCGCTCTTTCTGAGTGACATTTTTTCTTTGTCATCGCCCCTGCAACTCCATTTTTTGAAGTCCAAACGATAAGCTGCAAACAAAAAGAAATATCACTTAAATAAAAATCTCACAAGTAACTATATAACGTGAAAAAAATTATGAACTAATAAAATTATATTTACCGATATGAAGTAAGCACTCCATGCTTCTTATCCAGGCATGTAAAGATGACATTCCATACTGGAACACTTCTTCGTTGTTCTCTTTTTGAGCAAGTGACTCTAAATTGTTCATCTCTGACGGTTTTGCTTTGCAGATATCACAGACAGCTGAAGATGTGTCTGACAAATATGACGATATTTTGCCGTCTATCATCGTCAAGTGCAATTGATGCTTAACTTCAACTTGATTGAACTTGATTGGCTGAAGTGTTTCTATTTCTTCGGTTATGCTAGCTTTTATAGTTACCACTGTTGACTGCGTTTCTTTGGTAAATTTGAACATTATCGGACGGCAATAGAAAGTTGATGAGGGTCGATCGTTTTCCCAAACAATTGTTCCATCACATTGTTGAAGCCTTATAGGAACTAGACTGGCCATGAAGATAGTTGAGTCATCAAACTCTGCTTCAGTCTTTTGTTTATAATTACTTTGACCTGAGGCTCCATCAAAACCCCATTTGCTTATTAGCAGTAACTCAGTTGGCGAATCCAAATCTAAAGTAATCACTTCTAAAAGCCTAGATACCGTCAAGTTGAGTAAAGCTTGCAGTTTAATAGCAGCTCCTTCTTCAGTTATAATTATGTCTTCTTTCCCTGGATAACATTTTGCCTTCGCTTGTTTTATTTTATAATAAGAAGGGTATAAATCAGACCTATTTTCACTTGCTGCTTCTCTTAGGCTTATATACTGCCACTTACTTAATTTAAGTGAAACTAATAAAGACAGTGCCTTATCGGGTGAATATGTACTACTTTTCGGTTTACTTGTACTTAAACACTCTTTAACTTTTTCTAGATCTTCGGGGTGATTTAGTAAATGGTTCATAATTTTTCCTACATCCTCATTTCCGGTGTTTCTTAAACTAGCAATTGTAGTAGCTTTAAGTTCATCCGGGGATAACGAAAGCGATTGGTTAATTTGATCAACGCGTCGTCGTTTTTGCCTGGAGCCCAATTCCTCGAAAGGTTTTCGAGGTGTAAATGTAGATGTCGAAGCTTCTGTAGTAGATGGTGGTAGATTTTCGACATCTTCAGTATTACAAATCTCGAGCCTTTCCTGTTCAGTGTTCACAGCTTCAGGTATCATTCATTCGGGCCAGTTTATTGCACGTTCCAACCAATCACCATTTTTTCTTACAAACTGTGCTAACGTGCGACTACTTCGTTCCCATCTTGCACTTATATTTGAACAAAAGCGCGTACAGAATTTTTGGAGCTCAACACTGTTCTCTTCGGTCACGTTTATTTTATGTTGTAGGAATTGAAAGAATTTTTGACTATCCGACAGTGACTTGACCTGCTCTCTTAAAATCATAAATAAATCTAAATTGTTAACTAAATTATCCATTATAACGAAAAAGGGACGATCAGAATCACGAGATGTTAGTAGTAGTACGAATAAACGAACACTAGTTAGTATATAATAAATTATGGTCATTTTATACTTCCAGAATCCAGTGACAAACAATGTTTACTAATTTTTCTACTACCCTCATTAACTAATTATCCTAATTAATATTACAGTAATGACTAAAAGTGAAAAACATTGTTATTTTATAAGGTAAAAGGTTAAGCTAATTACAGTAATTAAACACACAAATAGAAATTAATTGATTTCATATCCACATTTTTAAATAAAGGTCCCTAATTAGCTTAAATTTACTAATATATGTAGTATTAGTAAATTTAAGCTAATTAGGGACCTTTTAAATGTATTGTTGTTAGTTGCTAAGTAATTATGTGTATTATTACGTGCTTTTACTTACTATTCCATATCAAATTTAACTTAAAATAACTTACGAAAGTAAAAAATGAAGCTTTTTATTCTATGTATTTTTTCGATCCATTTATTTGGCAGAGTTGCAACTTTATGCATTTGTTTATAGCATCAAATGATAATAGACCAGACAAGGTATATGAAAAATAAAGTTTCAACGCGGGATCACACGCTACTTAGCAGGAATTTAAGTTTATTTGAGCCGCTCCATACAAAAAAATAACAAAACACATTTTTCTACCCAAAGTATAAAGTTTAGGAAATAATACATCAGAACAATTATTATTGAGGTTAATGAGCTCTACCCATCCGCATAAAAAAAAAAGTGAAAAAGCAAAGTTGAGCCCTAAGTCACTAAAATCATAGTTTCGACCCACTGTGCGGCGCGTCCTGGACGCTTCATCGCTTGCATAGGTACTATTCGATTAATATATTCACCTACCTAATAATTGCTTTATTTACAAAAAGTTTTAATCAACATTACATCATAGTAATTCGAAGTGACCGTCCAAGCCAAGATAATATTTACAATATGTACAGGAAATAGTACCAGTGGAACAACAGTTTCTAAAGAAAGTTTTATCAGATAGTGTTATTTCTTCCGTATTATCGTTATTGTTACCAAAACACAGATCTCGATCAACTTGTTCATTTACACGAACTCCAACTCACACCGAAGACAGAGCGTTCCGGAAGAGTTTCATGTTTGAGCAGCACAAGGCGCAACTCTCTACAGAGCGAGCGAGGCGCGCGAAGAGATGTGCGCGGCGGCAGGCGGCGCGCGTGAGCGCTGTTAGAAGTGCGAGCGAGTGCTCCCGTTCCAGCGCGCGTCCGACGACGTGCTCGTGAGCTCGGTGACGGGCGCCGGGTAATACACGGTGGGCGCGGGAGACGGCGCCCGCCGCGTCCGGCCGGCACCGCCACTCGGTATGCTGGCGCCGCGTGAGCTTCGTGCCTCCGAGCGCCGCAGCGTTCCGTTGCGCGCGAGCCGCAGCGACACGCGCTCACCGCACGAAGCGAACGAGTCGTCACGCGTGTGCTCTGGTGAGTCACGAGTGCCTCCGCGCGTGCGCATGCCTCCCGCGCAAAACATTTTCAAGAACACACGCTTGAACTTTTCTCCAAATATTACGTAGATGACGAAATTGACGCTGCTGTTGATAGTGACCAGCAGATTGCTCGTCTTAACGAGTGGGTCCAGCTTGTCGAACTGGTCGCCCAGGAACACTTCAAACGAGTTGGTGACCAGCGGCAGCAGGTTGCACAGGAAGAACACCAGCACGACCACCAGCAGCATGGTGGCCAGACCCAGCTCGCGACGCTGCACGCGCGAGAGGCGCGCGCGCTCCGCCTGCGCGCGCCTTACCTGCCGCACGATGCACGCGTTCAGCGCCGCCAGCGCCGAGAACGGCACGATGTACATCACAATCATGTACAAGGAGTGGATGTACACCACAATGTAGGACTCGGTACGGAAGTCCAGGTCGGCTGTGACGCAGTACACCGGCTCGCCATCCACGAAGCGCTCGATCACCTCCGCCTCGAAGAACTTGGGCGCATTGTATGCAAAGGCGAAGGTGGCAGTGCCCAGCACGTACCAGCGCGCGCGCGAGGACGTGCAAAGCGCCTTGGCGCGGAACGGGTGGCATACCGCCACCCAGCGCTCCACCGTCACGATGAGCGTGAGGTACACGGACATGGTCTGCGCGGCGTTGGCGATGGGGTACGCGTAGGGCGTGATGTGCGGGCACACGTGGTAGTAGTAGTAGCGCAGGTGCCCCGTGTACGGGAACACGGCCGTGAGGCCAAACAGCAGCACAGAGGTGAGGATGAGCACAGTGTCGCAGGCCGCCAGCCCCACCAGCAGGCAGTTGATGGACGAGCGCATCTGCGGACGCGATAGCACCAGCACGGACAGCGCGTTGCCCAGCAAGCCAGCCGCGCCGATGGCGTTGAGCAGCACGCCATGCACCACGAAGCGGAACAGCTGGTCGGCGGGCTCCACGCCCACGTCGGAGTCGCAGCCCTCGTCCGAAGCGTTGCTCATGGTGGAGGGGCGGCATGGGCGCGCATCCCTCCGCCCTCACCACCCGCCTCCTGCGCCACCCGCCTGCAGACAAACAAACGCACGCCTTGTAATCATCGTCATTGGAAAAAATCTCTGCGGCTTTGGTAAACTGACAAAATACCCAATAACCAGGCCACTCAGAAAGAATTGTGATAAAAACTTTTTATGAATGAGAGACCGACCCGTTAGAGTCTATTTTGAAAGTATGATTATTTGTTAGTAAAAATAGGTACGTTCCAATGTCAAAATTTCCCTCTGCATTGTTTGCGAGCTAATCTAAATTATCGTGTCTCATAAAAAAACAGATCTTCGCCGGGATAATTTTTTCGCGCTATGATTTTTTACGATTTTAAGTGTCGCCTGAAACCGGACGAATCGTACGATAGACTTCAAATGGCATTCAAGGATGAATGCCATTCTAAGGCAACCGTGTATCGTTGGTATAACGCATTCAAGCGCGGTCGACTACCTTTGGGAGATGAAGAAAGTGAGTGGTCGCCCTTTGACGGCTGTTACGGAAGAAAACGTGCTAGCACTGAAACATTTAATCCAAGACAATAGGCCAGTTACGTATCAACAGAATTAGCACATACTGTACGTTGGATCAATCAATATTTTTTTATTTGCTATCATACGTTTGTAGGCGAGCTCTATGTTCAAATCGTAAACAAATGACAAATCAATACAATACATACACAATAATATTGCCAAAGAGTTTCATTTTCAAAATTTGAACTTATTTTTTATTAAATCGTTTTCAAGTGGCCAGTTCTCAAAACTTTCAGTGTCGCCCTCGTAAAACATAATAAAAATCTCTCGTCTAAAAACTCATTCAAATTATAATGAAATTCAAATTATAAATGGCTTTATCGGCTGGAAAATTAATAACTTTCTTTTTGAACGCTACACCATGGCTTCTTCGGCACGCTAAGAAGATCACTTAAAGCTTCCAGCTTCTTATGTAGGTAGTTTGTTATATTTTTTTGGAGCCATGCAATTACACTTTTTCCCATAAGTGCCGTCCTATATTGCTGTAGGCAAAGACTATTGTCACTTCTACTAAGAGGAAATCGATCTGCCGTGCAAGAAAAGAGGAGCGGGTTGAATCTTAAGGACATTCTAATTTATAAAGTGAAGGTTTAAGATTTTGTATTTTTGTAGAAAGGCTTGCAACTATGTCAATTTTATAACGATTTTTTCTAACACCATAAACTGCGGAGCTGAGCTTTCTTGACAATTTATCTATGTGTGGGCCCCACGGAAGCATAATATCCAAAGTTAAGCTCAAGAATACTGCGCTGTCTTCAGGATTCAATACTTGGCTCTTTATCAACTCATTCATTTTACCTGCCTAACCTTTTTTTTTGGGATAATCCAGATCTGGAAATCGAATCCAAGACCACGCTCACCAGTCGCGCTTGTGGAGACCAACGGAGTGTGCGTGGTTCAACACGAACTTGGCCGGTTTTATTTGGGTGTTTATGCCCTGTATTAGGTGGGAAACTCAGAAACTGTCAAAAAATGTCTTTATGTAAGCATTTTTTTACTAAATCTTTTCAAAGAACTCTTTAGCCTATATACAAAGTTTCACGCGTCTGGACCAGTTTTCGAAACACTTTTGTCAGTCCGCCGTAGACACTTCGTTCACAGCCTGCTCGAACGCTGACAACGCATCTTCCGGCGACGAAAATTGAATAAAGGTAACATCAGTGTTGTGCGGCGTATGATAGAGACTGACAAAAGAGTGACTTATCAGCAGATTCGGACAAGCTTAGGCATTGGTATGAGTCAAGTGCACAAAATCCGCCATGAACATTTCGCGGTCAGGAAGCTTTGTGCTTGGTGGATACCTCATAATTTGACAGAGGCCCAAAAACTCCGTCGTGTTGATTGATGTCGTGAAATGGTTCAAAGATTTAACTTCGGTGACTCAAATGCTGTGTTCGGCATACTTACGGGTGACGAAAACTGGATTTGTTGTTATGATTCTGAAACCAAGAGACAGTCTACAGCAGACTGTCTCTTGGTTGGTGTTTCCTTCCGAGGAGTTGCCAACTAAACTCAAACTCAACTCAAACTCAAAGCATTTATTTCAAATAAACCAATTACAGGCACTTTTGAATTATCAAGGTCAGTCGGTCAGAAAAATGAAGCTGCCCATTCCAAAGCGTAGTAGGTACCTATGGAGAAGAACGGGCAAGAAACTCCACGGATACTCTTTTAAATCAAATTATGTTTACAATAGATTGGTTATATCATTCATGTTGAAATTATGCATGTGAGAACGATGCAGAACATTAAAAGCGTCCGTTATATAAATATGAAAACAATTCAAAAATAAAATTTAATTAAAATACGCCGTGGCATCTAAGAGATGACCAGTCTCAACTGACGGCGACCGTTCACGAACATGACGCATGGATTAGCACCATTCAACTCAACCATTTTGAAGGGAGCTAAATGATCCAACACACGCGCCACCATCAGCGAAACATTGGAGTGAGCATGACATACTCTCAACCGCCAGGGCACATTCAATCCAATGAAAGACGTACCCAGTAAATGGTAGCTTTATAGCATGTACTTAATACTCAAATAAAGTGAAGAGCGCTCGAAACGTGGGAAAAAAGGTGGTGGCGTCGTTCTTCGGAAGGACAGGTCACGTTACAATTGTTTTAGAGGATCGAAAAATAATTGTTTGCCACTTGTCTTGGAAAAAGTTCGGGAGAAACGACCTCGCAGTAGTCGCACACCGCCAAGCAAACAATCGACTACTTGGCGACGTCAAACGTGGAATTACTGGGTCACCGCCCCTATAGCCCCGACCTCACACCTTGCAGTTTTTATTTATTTCCGAAAATAAAAGAAAAACTTTGAGGAAAACGCTTTCTGGACGCCGAGTAAGAAGAGACCCCTAAGGACGAGTGGGCAAAGTGCTTTTCTCAGTGGTTCCATCGGATACAGCGATGTATTGATGTAAATGGACACTATTTGGAAAAGATATAATAAAACTAATAACTTGCTAGTTTGTTCAGTTTTTGATTTTCTAAGAACTTTCAGTGTCACCCTCGTAGGTATCTTTTTTTTTTCATAAACGGGTTCTTTGGTGCATCGTGTGCCAAATTGAAATGGTCGACTGAAGGGGTCAAATACTAGCCTTTCAGACCCCTTAGCACCCCTCATGCCCTATGGATTTTTTATTTCGACTTTTTATTTTTTTTACAAAAAAATTACCCAAATTTTACATTCAAATACAAATTAAAAAAAAAAATAAGGCGTAGACTCTGAATTTTAATTTTATTTCGATTTGCATTGTTTAAGAGTACTTTTAAATACAAAGTTAGTGACATTAGTCACCTAGTTTTTTTTTAATTTACTCGCAAAGGTAAAACTTAAATTAAAGCTGTACATGTTACAGCTGTTTATATGGCTACAAAAAAAAACAAAAGCGCCCGGGATCTTCCAACTCCCTCATTAATTCTCCAATCTATCCTCTTGCTAATGATGAGCCACATGCATTTCGATGTGTTTTGTTTAAGAGTATTTAAAAGTACTCTTAAACAAAACACATCGAAATAAAATTAAAATTCAGAGTCTACGCCTTATTTTTTTTTTTTTTGTATTTGAATGTAAAATTTGTGTCTTTTTTAGTAAAGCAATAAAAAGTCGATAAAATATCCACAGCGCATGAGGGGTATTAAGGGGTCTGAAAGGCTAGCAGATGATCCCTTCAGTCGACCATTTACATTTGGCACAGGACGCACCAAACACCCTGTATTATCATGACATTTTTAAATAATTTGACTCGGAGTTAAATAACTGTATTAATATTTGCGAACTTGTTGATCTTTTTTATCTATAGGTGACATCTCATGCATGCTGACTATTTGTGTTGTATGTATTGTAGATACTCTTGTTTGAGCAAATAAATGATTATCTTATCCTAAAGTATACTTTAGCCCATTTAGGTTACTTTTAGTTATTTTCATAGTGTCATACGGTATTTCGTCGTAGGGAAATGCCGCCGACATTCAGACTATCTTTGTTTTGCAGAAAAGAGCTGTTCGATCAATTTATAGTTTAAATCGGAGACTCTTAGAGATAAATTTAAGAAGATTAATGTAATGAGTGTGCCTTCTTAGTATATTTTTGAAAATCTCTTTTTATTCCCATAAAAATATAAAATTGATTAACAAAAACAGTGAAATCCATAAAAAAATACTACGCTCGAGAAAATAGGTGGCGCGTCAGATGTCATAATGTATACGCTTTTAAATTTCCCACTCCCTAAGAGATAGGCGCGTTTCACTGTCGCTGAGCTTATATATATTGTATTTAAAGGCAAAAGTTGTGTGGTCTGCGTTAACCGTACTAAAAACATCAGCAGAAAAGTGTTAACAATCGCGCTGTGCTAACGGTTTTTAAAGAAACAGTCGCTGTTTTTTTATTCACTTATTTATTTAACCAATAATGTTCACATATTATCAGACAAGAAGAAAGCAACAGAAAAGTACCTACATACAAAGGTAATGCTTATTTCTAAAGAAATCTTTTCCAGCATACCTGCGATAGGGGAATATTTAAAAGAGATGTAGACAACGTATCTAAGAGTAGAAGTGAACACAAAATACATACAAACTACAAGTCTGTTATTTAAATATAAACATACAATATGAGATAAATATTGTATTCTAAAATAAATATCACAAAAATATATATAGACATAATGTAATTTAAAAAAAAATACAAATGCAATTACGACACAGTGGAAAGATCCTCGGTGGTATCAAAATGACAGGCTCTCATGTCTTATACAGCTGTTCATAGACTACGCTGATAGTCTATGATGAGCTGTATGTGACATGAGAGTTTGAGCAAGGGAGATTTGAGTGTTGAAGGGCAAGAAGGTCTGTAGGTATTTCAACGGATGAAACGTGTACTTTGCGACTAACTTTAGCAACATGAGCAGTCCACGAAGACCACCGTAAGTAAGAGTCCATGGTCACCCCCAGATTTTTTTCCGTTTTGGCGTAATTTATCTGAACTCGAGCCTATTCCGCATATAACTGCCGCCGATGAGTATGGCCTGAGATTCCTTAGGGTTGCGCGACCACGCGCTAAACAAATCCAGGTCTCTATTCATAGCGGCATCCACAATTTGCGTCAAGAAGTGATTGTAAAGCTGCAGATCAACTGCACACATATGGAATTGGGAAGAGACGACCCTGGTTAAAGTCAAAGTCAGAGAATTTATTTTAAATAGGCACATAAAAAGGCACTTTTGAACGTCAATATTTACATTTAAAAAAATAAATAGGCGCCCCTTCCAAAAGGTAGTTTCGTATGGAGAAGAAGGGGCAAGAATCTCCACCGTTACTCTTTTAAAATGTTTTACAATATTTTGTGTACATTAATATGTGCGAAGACGATGCACCAAGAAAAAAAATACAGTACCACAATTGGTAAAAAGAATTTGAAATAAAGCAAAGACAGATTGATGACAGAGTTAATGACAATAAATAAGAGAAGAAATGGAGGAGAAAGAAACGCCAAACCCACTGCGAGCGGCCTTTAAGATAGGAACCAAAATAGTAAAAATTGAAAGCTTTAAGGTATCTTAAATGGTATCAGTGAAGTTTATTATTGATTATTCAAAGTATGAGCTACCTAAAGTTTTGTTTAATGTAAAAGTTAAATCGGTAACTATCTGCAATATGATATATTAGCGTGTCGTTTTATAATTTGCTAAGAAGAATACGAATGAAATGCAATATTGCCTTATAGCATTAAACCTAATTGCTCATACCCCCCCCCCCCAGCAAATAGCATGACAGTTTATAGCCAACAGACTGACCAAACTTATAGGAAATAACTTTGCAATTTTGAACAGAATCTATCCAGTAGTATTTGCGTGGTGTTGGAGCATACATTCAGACAAACAGACAAACATTGTAAACGCTGCATCTTTTTGGCATAAAAATCGTTCCCAGACGTCGTACAAATTACGTTAAGAAGAAACAATATACAGTGTTCACTCCGCTACGATTTCATTATAATTATGTACCTATAGATGTTCTTTAGCCAAAAACACGTCAGAACTGTGTTTCAAAGAATCACCCAATAACGTACGATATGCAAATGTTATTACTATATTATTTCCTTATAACTTGTCTGGTAATTGGAAACTGAAAATAACATTTTTAATGATGTTATCAACGTTATACAGAGTGACTTGTAATTTGACGTATTCCCAATTTATTACCTCATTAGTGACCCTTTTCTGACAAATAAGTACCCCTTAAAGCTCATCGACTTCGAGTAATACTAACCACTCGAAAGTGGCGCCTGACCTTGTGCATTCCAGTTAGTTGTGATATGAAGTACTTATTAATTACAAGTATTTAAGTTATTTTACTTCTGAGTTCACATCAAAGTGCTCTTGTTCTCGTTGCTATGAGGTTGCTGCCACAGGTAAAATAACTCCGGAAGGACTGTAGCCATTTCTATAGACCACAGAACATATATACCCTGATGTATATATATTCTGTGGTCTATAGACATGTCCCCTCCAAACATGTGGCAGAATATGTCAGGCGCTGACAAACTAGTTGTGAGTCGAGTTCGAAATGTTAACCGTAATGTTGCGGGCGGGGCTGGTGCTCGCGTGCGTGGCGAGCGCGTGCTCGGCGGGCGGCAGCCGGTACGCGTTCTACCGCAGCATGGCTGGGGAGGGGGACGGGCGGCGCGCGGCCGAGTCGCGGCGTGTGTTCGGCGGCGCGGCCACGCCGCTCAGCACGTTCCCGGCGGCGTGCGCTCTTTTGGACCGCTACTGGTCGGTGCGCTGCACGGCCGCCGTGGTGGCGCCTTACTGGGCGCTCACGGCCGCGCACTGCGTGTCGGCGCAGATAGCCTACGTCAAGTACAACTCGCGCCGCCCCGCCTCGCCTGACGGCGACGTCTCCGCTGTCAGCTACCTGTACGTCCACCCCCGGTAGGTACCAGCTACGGATCTCGGGAGGCCGCGAGGCGCGATCACACGCCGCTCACCCCTGCTTGTGTGTTCAGCTACGAGGTCCTGCAGGAGGACGAGGGCCGCGGCGTGGACGTGACGCTGCTGCACCACGACGTGGGGCTGCTGCGCACACGCACGGCCATGAAGCTCGCCACCCCGCCCGAGCTGAAGCCCGTGGACGCCTTGCGCCTGTATAACCTCGAGAACCTCAAAGACCACAAAGTGCAGGTGACAGTAATACCTAGTCTAATCTGAAAAACCATAAATCTCTACCCTTCGTCACTCTCAGAACACAAACTAGGAGGAAGGATAAAGTAGCTCCAGAAACCTCAACAAAACTACATTTGCTACAAGACAATACACAAAGCAATCTTCTCGGTTATACAATTCTCTCAACAAAGTTCTCACCATATACCCTATGACATACCGCGACTTCAAAAGTACACTCACGGAATGGTTGAAGAGCAAAAGTTACGAAGAAATCGAAGCAAGGATCCATACAATTACATTGTTCCCAAAATAAATGTAAAGATTCAATCTGTTACTGATTAACAAAAAAAAAAGCACACAAACGTGTGATTTGTGTGCTTTTTATTTTTTCCAAACCAACATTTACACCCCTACATCCCACACACCGCCACCTCACACATACTCCCCCACACACACATACATAACACTGTGCGAATTCCTTATTCCTTATTTTTTTTTTTGTATTGCTTAAAACCATTGGCATGCTTTCAAAATTATCTATTGTTAATTCTCTCACACATGTGTATATTAAATGTAAACTGGAAGAGCGGAACCAACTAACAATGAATACAAGCAAAACTTTGCTTAAAACGTGACTCCAAATTTAACAATGTAATTTAAACAAATTGATGAAATAAAGTTTGTTATTTATTTTAATTTTTAATTTGCCTCGTTACTACAGCCATACTCTGTATACTCGATGTGGGCACTCACACGGCGCTGAACTGAACGATAATGTTATAGAGTTTAATGTTGGGATCACACGGCAACTCCCCGCTGTTCACACGGACAATCAGAATCTATGTAGAAAATGAGATGTTGTAGGAAACTGGCGTGTGATCCCAGTTTAATGTCGTCAGAACTTCCAGAAGCACGTCTCGCTCTCGGCCACCGATTCAAGGCTGCAGCGAGCATGTAATGAGGGCAGTGAGTCTCGAAGTACAACGTTGCGTGTTGCGTCGGCAGGTGCTGGGGTTCGGGCGCACGGAGACGTCGTCGCTGGGCGAGGAGCTGTTCGCGGTGCGGCTCCGGCTGGTGTTCTGCGAGCGCAGCTCGTGGGAGCACTGCGTGTGCGGCGAGAGTGCGGGCGGCGCGACTGGCGTCTGCTCGGGCGACTCGGGTGGGCCCGTGCTGTACCGCGGCACGCAGGTGGGCATCACTTCCATGGGTCCGCTGGAGTGCGCCGTAGGGCTCGCGGATCCGGCAGAGGGCGCCACCAGCGTATTCACGTCGCTGTACCAGTATGCGGACCTGGTGAATGCCACCATGCACGACACGGAGGCGGCAATGCACATGCGCCAGCTCAGCGCGGGCGCGCCCCCGCCCCGCTGTTCGCCGCTCGCGCTGGCGGCCAGCGCCGGCGCCGCGATGCTTGCGCGCCCCGTCAGGTGAAGCCTGTCGGCCTCGTGCGCTTCACGTGTGCTTTTGAATTGTGACTAATAATAGATCTTGAACTATAGTTTTGACTCACTTACTTTTCACATGGGGTTACGTTAAAGTTCTATGCACATGACTTCGTACGAGTATGTATAAGTATAATAAATGTTATCCTTGTTTACTACCTAACTCCGACAGACGTTGGACATGCCAAACATACAAAAATCCCATTTAAGAACAGAAAAAAGAACATTGTTCTTTTCCAGAATTTGAACATTTTCTAAGAAACTTTTATTTTTCCCAAACAACCTAAATCGGACTATTTCGAACATTTTAAAACAAAAATAGCCAAATTTGTCCAGCCGTTCTCATTGATGTGCTTTAAACAAGGTTCAATCGGTTCGATTTTAGTTGATCAACTGCTAAGTCGAAAAGAAAGCGATTTGATCTTTGAAAACAGTCTTTCAATCAAATTTCAATTTCATCAACTAAAATCAAAGCATTTTTGTTCACATAAAATCGAACCTTGTGAACCCGGTATTACCAAAGAACAGTATTTAAATTTAAATTATAAAGAAGATTAGCCTATGTCCTTGCCCAGGGTGAACAATAACCAATGTTTACTGAAGATAAGAAACTATTATTATACTTTATACGAAGAGGTAATGTTTCTGCTGAGAATATTAAAACCGCGATTGAGCACAGAGTGATCAATGAAACCAACCACAATCGAAAAAAAGGACCGTATTAAATAGTTTAAAAAATAAAAACAAACGTTACAATCAGTAATACATGGTGGCTAAGAACAAAACACACTCAAACTAAAAAAAAATCTGTTTACATTTGAAACAATTAACAAAACCTTTAACAATGGTCAAAATATATATTCACTGAGCGACAGGTACACACACAGTTTAGTTACTGGTCATTTAAATGTGATACCATCGTAACTTTGTCCAAGCCAGGGTGTTACGCAGTGATTTTACCTAAAAACCATTTGGTTGGAGGAAGACAAATACACGATGTTTCGTGATTATGCTCAGGTACTAAAATAAATTATTCACGTATTAAAAAGTGCCCTGGAGTGAGGGGTGTTGGGTCTTGCGAATTTGTGCTTATTTGTGACAGTGGTCGAGAGTTCAGACAAGCTTCTACTTGGTACAATAGCGTCGAAATCTCTTCGAAATTAAGAGTCGCGTGTTTTTTTCTGCTTCTGGAAGAGCACTTATAAATTGAATACTCAGCGAAGCCTGCCTGTTAGTGTGAATAGTGTTAGGTCAGGTCAACAGGACAACGACTTGAAGTAAGTCCCCTGGTCATGACGGGTTCAGTATCGAACATTTACAGTACGCCGGTCCCCACTTACCAAGGGTTTTGGCGCTGCTGTACAATTTTCATACTTGCCTTCCGACCTAATGAGGACTATCGTGGTTCCCATTGTTAAAAGTAAAACAGTTGATCTTTCTGAAAAGGGGAACTATAGGCCTATTTCTCTAGCAACCACAGTCGCCGATGTGCTTGATGGTCTGCTTGATGCACAACTAAACGAATGTCTTGTGCTGCACGACAATCAGTTCGGAATTCGGCCAGGACTTTCTACAGAAGGTACAGTTCTGTGTCTCAAGCAGGCCGTCAGGTACTACACAAAAAGAAGTACACCTGTTTTCGCTTGCTTCCTCGATCTGTCTAGGGCTTTTGATCTGGTATTCTACGATATATTATGGAAGGAACTTGAAGGTATAGTATCTTCAAGCATTGGTATGGAAATCAGGTCAACAATGTTCGGTGGGCAGGTGTGCTGTTGGATATCAAATGAAGTGTGGAATGAGACGGGGGTGGTTAACCTCCCCTGCCCTCTTCAATTTGTATATAAATGCCTTGATCGAGGCGCTTAGTAGTCATCATGTCGGTTATCACATTGACGGTGTCTATGTCTCGCAATTTAAGTTACGCAGACGACATGTTGCTAATGAGCGCGTCTATCGGAGGTATTAGAGCACTATTAGCCTTATGTGAACGTTACGCAATATAACATGGATTATTTTCCAACGTTAAAAAAGTCAGTTTTTGAGGCGGGGCCCAAGTACCATCTTGATGTGCCCCCCATACGGCTAAGCGGTGTTCCTCTTCAATGAGTGGAATAATTTAAATACCTGGGTCACTTGGTCACCACTGACCTTTAAGACAATGCTGATATTGAAAGGGAACGGAGGGCTTTGTCCGTACACGCGAATATGATAGCCGGCAGGTTTGCACGGTGTACTGGTGACGTGAAGGTGACGCTCTTTAGAGCATTTTGTAACTCCTTCTACACATGCAGCTTGTGGGAGAAATATTCACAATCGTCATATGGAGCCCTTCGTGTCCAATTCAATAACGCGTTTAGAAAACTGATGGGGTTGCCATGGCGTTGCAGTGCGTCAGGGATGTTTGCGGCGGCGCGTGTATATTGTTTTACACCCTAATTCGCAGGCAGCTTCTTGGTGGCTCGAGTCATGGCCAGCTCCAAAAGGGTTCTAAAAATGATTGCTGACAGATGGACTGTCCAAATATGGTTCACTGCTGTCAGTTACATGAGTCACCGTATCGTGTTATTTACTAACACTTAGTTTTTAAGGACTATGTTACTAACCCTATATGATTCTTCGCTCGAAATAAAGAATTTTAAATTTGAATTACCTATTACGCGTCTTAGATGATGTTTGGTGGACTTCATTCGAGCCATCCTTAGCCCGCCGAAATGTGGGACATGTGGTTGAATAAAGTGCCAAAGTACCAAGTAGTGCCATTGTTTGCCAAATTTCCATCGTCAAGGGTGAAGTCTCTTGGGCGAACAAGCTTTGGAGTTCGCGAGCGGCGACAACAAATTTTATTCTGTTATCGCTAAATAAGTCGGTGCAAAAACACCACTTCGATAAAACGCTCGAGTTGGTGTAATTCCAGCTGAAAGTAATTGTCCAATCAGTTGGACCGATTGGACGTAGTCGGTGCGGCATGGCGTACACAAACAACGCATTCGCATCAATGAGCCAGTATTTTGTTCGCAGATAATCATGAGCTGAAAGACAATTCTGGCGCATCTCGTATTCGTTATTGTCGTTCGTAAAAATCGAGCCGAGCTATTCCCGCCATGTCGATTCGAGCATTTCTCACAGGAAAGCCACGTGACATGTCTTTTACAAGCGACATGTAATGAGTGTTTGGGACCAGTCGACACATACATGACGTCATGTCGACCGACGGACCAACGTCAAACAGTAGTTGTGTCATTCATGATTGTGCCAATTGCGGTAGAAACTAATAAAATATTTTGTTACAAAATGTGTAACGTATTCATAAACATCTTAGTAGACACTGCGATCGCTACAACAATGGAAAACACGAAATAAATCTTCACGCCTCCGTCACGTGCTTACCATTCTCCTGCATATTCCCCGGTTCGACCTACAGACATCTAGAGACAAGGATCCAAATCAGTACCGATGGAAGGACGTTGCTGAAGCTGCCGCGGATGAAGTCGAGCAGTAATACAAATTTTAAGTCCTGGGTACCTACATCCTGTGAGTTGCGTGTAAATATTACAGGGTAGCATGAACAAACACAAGTGTTGTGGAATAATAATTATGTATATACTTGTGTTTAAACTTAATTATGTATGTATCGGGATAGGCCCTCATCAGCGATATTACACTTGCACTTTGTAAGTAGGCGTGGATTGTCGGGCGAAGAAAATAGAGAAACTAGTTACAGCACAATCACTTTATTTCACTCACAACTTCTTATAAAATAATCACCATGAAATAACCTGAAGGCAGAGGTCCGACATATTAAATGAAAGTATGAAATATAGCAGTAACCAACTTATTTATTCCAACCGCTTGTTAATTAATTAAATAGATCGCTATAATAGCTCTAGGCGCTACAGCAGGCGCACCGGGCCGAGCCTGCCACAAGAATGATCCCTTCCAACGCTGCGCACTCGCTTACATAAAGTGGCCTGAGTAGTTGGGAGGTGAATGTGCCATTTTGCACAGCGAACTCGGCCCGCTGCACTTGTTGTTTACATAGATCACGCCGACACGGCCATACTGACGTGCGGACGTCCTCGTACGCGTAGTCTCATCAAGCATTATCTAAAATGACAGAACGTTAGTACTAATGTTCGTTCATCCTGACTAGCAATCTGGTCTGGATCATCCCTTCACAGTTTGCCACTTACTCTAGACCGCTCGACATCGAGCCTTCGTTATTTATCCTAATACTAGCAATCTGGTCCGGTTCACCCCTGCAGAGTTTGCAACTAATTCTGGACCGCTTGTTATTAAGCCTACAGGACTTTAGCAATCTGGACCGGTTCACCCCTTCAGAGCTTGCTACTAATTCTGGACCGTTCATTTTTGAACCTTCAGTACTCATCATTTTTTTTTTCCTTTATTTTTGTTCTCTGGACCAGTCATTGCGAACTCTACAGGGTTACCTCATATGCTAATTATTAGTTTTTATTTGAATTTTAATAATAGACACAACTTAGACACTCCACCGAACACGTAGCAGGCCTGTGTAATGCCGACCGAGTCTCAAGTCATAAAGCCAGCAAATCGTCACTTCAATGTGCATAAGCGTTCGGTGTTGTGTCATAGTGTCATGTCACTGAATGTGTCGTATCAGACACATAATTCATGTTCATGACACTAAACTAGCAGCGACAACTATGAAATCTAAATAACAATAATTTTAGTATTGAAGCGCCGTCACGACCAGACTGACATTCGCGCGTCCTTGTGCGTCTCCATCCTCATATGTCGCCGTAAGTAACCGCGGGCCCATTTTTCTGTAAAGAGAATAAAACTGGTAGAAACATTACTTTTACGCTCGTCCATCAGTGACACACATTACAATCTTTTATATTCCCACAAACTCAACCTTTAGGAGCTGACCCGGACAACTGAAATAGGCGTCCCTCCAACCAGCTATCTCGCCAAATAACATGGACCGGGCAACCCATCGGCGTCGCTCCGATCACTCACTAGTACCACCCACACATATCTCCATTGATCTCATAGCCTCTCAGACTAGACGATCACTTTATAATAATTATGATCCAGAACATCAGCCTGCATATTCCAGTTCTATAGTCCACCCAATGACACACATCATAGGACGTCAACCCGCATGAGTCTGTCCCTTATATATTCCTTTTCCGATACAGAGAGGTTTCCAGAGCTGGTGGTTAACGTACATGAACTACAAATAGACAATACATCACTGCCACCACCCGACGACACCCATTCCACTCGTCAATCCCGGACTGCCGCCATCTTGGCCTCCTTCAAGCTACCAGTCAAGGTGGTAGCTACATCCACCAAGCCCTCACATTCCCCGGGCATGGCAGGCAAACGCTCACGACTATATTTGTATGCTCTAAGACACACAACAAAGGGAAGTCGGTACTCCCTGCAAGGTGACCCATCTGGCACATTCAATGAAGAAGGTATCACCACTATAAAACGGTCTCATTTTTCCCTTTGCGACGCAGCAGCTCTCCCAATATTCTCAGATGCTATCTTACGAATTTCAACCAAACCTAACCGAAACCCAGACTCAAAATATGAAGCCAGACTTAAAAGCCGCGCCCGAGTGCCGAACACAAGTTCTGTTCGTGTGTACCATAGACCTTGCACAATCCGTCGCTAGCTGCACTTCGAGAAGCTTGCCGCGCCAGGTCCCACCCAATTCACTTTCGATTATAACGAGTAAGCACCAAATGTTCTCATGACTCTCTACCAGCTCTGCCAGAACCAGTAGCAACAAGGTGCAACTTTTCACCATGGGCACCATAACATTGCACTGTCTGCGCCTATACAATACCTGCTCCGATCCGAAATGATCCGCGAAATCGCACCGAAAAGACAGACAGCATCCTTAAGAACTTAAACTGCACCAGCTGCATCCAACTAGGAAGTGCACTCGAAAAGGATGCATTTAGTGGAAGAGTTAACAATGACAAGAAAACTCCTTGCTATCGATTTCTCCACTAAACTTCCCCGCGGTGTCTAAATGTACAGTATGCCATTGTGCAGAAACCCTAAGCATCGGATGGAGTCCCCGTACCTATTGAGCCCCGAACAATCCCTTGAGGCCCAGCAAACAATGCAGGACTTACTTTCGCACCCAACTAGCCATCTCAGGGAACCAGAATTGCTCACAAACCCCAGCAAGGGCTTCATCCGCACCAAAGAATCCAACCTCTGTGTGAACACGACTTATCAAAGTCCATGTTAGTGACCCCGGAACTAATGGAAGCCAAAATACACACTTACCACGCTCAATTCTCCTGCACTATACTAACCCACGAACGTCGCAAGTGTGAGCCACAGCCTGACTGCTTCGCCCACCCATGATATCATGGATCTAGAGTCGCGGCGGCCCGACCAATGAAAGCCAACGCAGATGCAATTTAACAAACTACACAATTTTTCCTGCCAGACCATGGGACGTGACCATGCACCAACTCCGTAATTCGATTTCGGGAACAGAAAACCTGCATGCTCTATGCCACTCCACGGCCCGTGGATTCTATCGAAGTCATAGACCCACAAAAAGGCCCACCTCACGTGAGCACCTGGAACGAGGCCGATCACTAAACTAGATGCCTTGACGGAGCTACGATCTGTAAACACAGTATACGCCCGTCGCTGGAAACCTTCAACAGCTTCAATGACGGCCAGGGTCTCCAACTTGCAAAAACAACACTGCGATTCTGTATCAGTTATTCGTCGGCTAAAGTCAGACAAGACATAAGAAACAAAAAACTTACTTTCTATCAATATTGCCCCGTACCCTCAGAGCTCTGTGTTTAGTTCCATCAGTGCGTTACAGTCAAATAATTATAGTCAGAACCGGTTCTGATGTAAGTAATTCGATCATTTTCTTGTGGATATCTTATGTCTGTCCATTTGATAGGCCCTTTTTGATTTGATTCAAGGTTCAAAACGTAAAACACGTGAAATATGGGGCAACGAGCCAAAAACTAACCTCAAGGACCTACAGATCGTTCAAAATAAAATGATTAAACTACATATTATTTCACTATGATTACCTTGCACCTACAGTCACATTTCACAAAAATACATCAGTGACACAATCGCGGCTGTCGTAGGAAGGATCACATTTTACTACCGCGAGTGCGGACAGTCAATGGCGAGAGAACAATTATTTATTCAAGGTGCAATAATAAAATAAGCTACCTAAAGAGGTAAAGAATGCAAACTCGTTGGGTATTTCCAAAATTTAATTTAAGAAAATCACAATCTGAATGATCAAATACTACTCCAATAAACAGACTTGCCCTGCTGCTGTTTTGCTTTATTGTGGCACCGGGATCGCATTCCTTATCTACGGTAATTATTTCTTTTGCGGGTGGATCGAAAAGTTTTAAGTTTTGTGTTAGTTAATAATGTTATTTGAGTACGAAAAGAAATGTTATTACTACTTAGATGATAATTAGATTAGCAGCTTAGTTTGTGTGTGCAAGTTATATTTAAAGTTTAAAAATGTTCTCAAGTAAGTGAAATCTTTGTAAGTTCTTAATGAGAAATAAATTTATTTAGTCATAAACACCAGTCGTAATGCAACGCGGTATACCTGCCATAAAGAAATCATAATCCTTTTGCAATATCTGAACTAATGCGAGTTTACCTTCACCATGTAGGTCAGTATTAATGTTATTTATGAATAATGAATCTCTTCAGTAACGTTAACTTCTTTCCCCGGATATAGTGTAATTTTGTCAATATCTGTACGAACATGGATACCACTATCTAATAGATCTCTACCTATAATAACTGGTTCTGTAATTGAGTTAACAGGCACAACATGAAACATAAAAGGACAATGACGTGTTGAACTTCATCACGGCTCAGTATTCTGCTATTCATATTTAACGTTTTCTTTACCTATATACGTAAGGTAAACTAAATCACAGCGCATAGTGCCCGGGAACTTTTTGAAAAAGCTAAAAGCTACAAACGAACTAGCACATTATCTATTAAAAAGAAAAGGAACGAGCTCACCGGATGATGTGGTTGTCCATACACGTAACAGGTGAGACGGTTCGTATCACGACCGGTGCTGGTGCTCGATTCGAATTCTTCACTTCGTTCAAAGGTTCGTACTGCCACTTGCTTCAATCAATTGATTTTTGGTCCGTTGTGCTTCAACGATGAGATGTGCCATTGAAACTATTGTCATTATCACGATCAAACCGTGAAATTTGAAGTTTGCGGTTAAGCGGTTGCCGGAAGTCGTGATAGCAAAAACTCCATATTTTGAATAGATTAGACGTTGGTCCACACTTCACTGTCGGCACTATTTTCTTCAGGTTTTTGCCCTGCGAATCCCACTTCTGATATCGGGATAGGCCCTCATCAGCGATATTACACTTGCACTTTGTAAGTAGGCGTGGATTGTCGGGCGAAGAAAATAGAGAAACTAGTTACAGCACAATCACTTTATTTCACTCACAACTTCATATAAAATAATCACCATGAAATAACCTGAAGGCAGAGGTCCGACATATTAAATGAAAGTATGAAATATAGCAGTAACCAACTTATTTATTCCAACCGCTTGTTAATTAATTAAATAGATCGCTATAATAGCTCTAGGCGCTACAGCAGGCGCACCGGGCCGAGCCTGCCACAAGAATGATCCCTTCCAACGCTGCGCACTCGCTTACATAAAGTGGCCTGAGTAGTGGGGAGGTGAATGTGCCATTTTGCACAGCGAACTCGGCCCGCTGCACTTGTTGTTTACATAGATCACGCCGACATATGCTAGTATGTGATGTATGTTACATACGTAAAGGGTCCATTGGTCATCTGAATGACATACCTTTAATTATTGTGTCACAACAGGGACATCAACATGATGCACAATTTCAAAAGTATTTCAAACATGATTTCAAATATAATGTTTTGTTTTTTGACGTGACAACGTCTCATAAATCGATGAATACCGGCTGCATGCACGAAAAAGGATGACTCATTCTAACGTTACACCAATTGTAACGTTACGATCGGAACGAGAGCGCTGCACGGGCGAGCGAAAGGCACGATCGGCTTGAGCGTTCGGCTTGCGCCGCATCTATCTCTCTTCCACTCGAATGGCCTATGCAAAATACAGTGGCAGCACACGACTTACATCTACACGTGAACTGCTTCGTCGCCTGTTTATAAAGTGAAGTGAAAAGTTAATGTGGTTTTCATTGTTTATCACAACAACAATTGCGGCAATAAAGGTAAATTATTCTTGCATTTTTTAAATCTGATTACTAGTATAATTTCAAGTATTTATTCTTTTATTATAAAAAAATAGTAGCATCGGTTGGCGAGTGCAGTAATAATAGGTTATGTTACAATAGTTGACCAAAAAATTATGGTGATTCATATAATTGATGATAGATAAAAAGTTTTCTCTTCTTTATAATTAAATGGAAAAAAAGTTGCACAGTTATTAATGTAAGATTAAAAATTAATAAAATGATTCAATTTTATTACTTAAATTATGCAATCATTTCATCAATGTTTCGTTATGAAGTTCTCACGTTAAACTATCGTCCGTAAACCGACTTTACAGACAACATTTTTACATGAAAGGACCATGGGGGATTTTGTATGAACCCCGTCCCCAACCTACAACAGTCATGGGATACGTGTCAATTTGTTCATTGGGACCCAAAAATACCAGAAGTACCTGTATTAGTTGCAAAAAACTATTGGGTTTATTTATTATAAAAAAAGACTTTTTGTGGAAAAAATGATTTTATTTTTAAAACAAAAATTATTTTTTCCACAAACAATAAACATGTTTCACATAAACAAATGACGATTCTAAAATACTTGATTCTCAAACTGAAAAACATAGAGTATAATAACAGTGTCAAGTTAATTAATAAACCTATTAACTCATTAGTACAGCAAAAAGCATGTCAAACGACACACTGCTAGCTCAAGTTAAGCTCTGATTTACTGCGTGCCATACAAAACAGAGCTAGTCCAATTAGTCAAGCTTGACGTGCTCTTGACTGTACTAACAATTAAATTTAGTCGTCTATGAAAATATTATCAAGCATTTGTGCTGGTACATTTAAGTCTATATGACGCCCTAACCCCATTATACCATACAATGGATATTATGTGCGCACAACTTCCCACAGTGCTATTGCCGGTAAGCCAAGTGCAGTACCAATAAGCAATAGCATGTCTGCCCGCCAAATCCCGGTCTATTAAAGTATAATTATAATAAATACGTTAACGGACTTGGCGCGACTGAATCGAGAAAAATAAAACAATCGGTATCTTTAAATACCGTTCCCTTAGGTATATGAAAACATTACTAAGATCGCCGTCATCATGTTAATAAAAAAGAAAAATTATATAAGAAAAACAATATTTTATAAAACCTAAGCCCCAAGCATTTGAAGGACTTCGCCATGGTAAAAAATTATCTATCCTAATTAAGGCTTCAAATGACACTGATTTCAAATATGTTGGATGGATAATTATAAAGGATGATGGGAAGAAACGTCCCCTACGTTTCTTCCCATCATCCTTTATAATTAACAAAATACTGTGCTTCTACAATACATTATGAAAATCACTAGTTTACATGACAAAGCACTGCTTGGTAGAAAGCTTAAGAATCCGGCCGGATCATTACACCTCCTGCCCAAAGATTTTATGAATTTTGACAGATGTTGTGATGTCCAGCACCTTTCACCACAAACAAGTTAAATCTCGTTTAGCTAAAACGACGAGACCCAACTGCGGTTTATTTTCGAAATTATTTTTATTTGAAATGGAAATAACTGGAAATGTTTGGCTTGATATTTCGTCTTAGGTACTACTTTACTATTCACGACGTTCTGGGAGTTAGTTAACGACTTAAAAAATGTAGTCAATGGATAAGTCTGACGTTGGGGACACAGGTGGCACGGCAGCACATGCTCTGATCTGCTAGTGGTAGTCGCTATCATTATTAGATCGATCGTCAGGTATAAGATTCTTAAGTGGAACGTCCGTTTAACCAATACCCGCGGTATGAATGTTATGGACTTAGATGTTTTGTACCTTGGCAAGGTCTACTGATCTTTTTGCTATAAGCATAAGCTCGCAGAGCAGAGCTTGTACTATGGGTACTAGACAATGGATATAATCCTTATATAAGTTTTTTTGTTGTTGTAAATACTTAAGTACTTATAATACATAAGAAACACCCTGACCAACAACCACTTATATTCATCACATAAATATTTGTGTCCTGTGGGAATTAAACCCACGATCACGTGATCAGCAGTCCGACACTTGGTTCACTGCACCATTAATGATTTAGTCATTTGTATGTATATTTTATTATTAATACATGACTTGAAAACAGAGTACTGATTATTTTATTGCTTTTCTAAATTTTAGGCATTTGTTTCAATCGATTCAAATGTTAAAAAAAACTTTTATCAATATTATCGATGTCTTGATATCTAAATAGTAACATCCCTTTTTTTGGGTGGGTAATCATTAAATGACTTCTACCGCTCCGGACGGAGCGGGAGGGTGTGTCAGACTTTTACTGACTAAAACCCACCCGTGTTTCTTCAGATGCCTGTGTCAGGGCCGCTGTTTCTCTTTCGAATTTCCCGCGAACCTGAGGCGTCGGCCCTATCGGACCCCGTCATTTAGTGCTGACATCTTTTTAAGGCGCGCGTGGAAAACGACTCGCGTCGACCCGGGCCTGGTCCTTACTGGACGGCTCGCTTCCCGCAAGCCGGCGCTTACGGTGGCCGGGAATCTGCAGGCGACTCCCGACGCCCAGGGCGTCTCCTGCGGCGACTAAGGGGGGCGTGAGGGCGCCAGGCTATCTCCCTCACACGCTCCGCCTCCTCCTTCGCAAGAATTACTGCTTCGCAGAAAGAGGTGACGGCTTTCCATGCCCTCTCGCTCCGTACCATGGCCTGGACCAGGGCCGGACGGGAGAGATTGCCGTCGCCTATCGCCTCCGCGAGGACACTGTGGTGTTCCGCCCAAGCTGGGCAGACCTCCACCGTATATGGTAACATCTCTACCACAGGATATTGTTATAAAGAACAATGGGTAACTTTGTATGGACGTAGGCCCAGTTTTGTAGCACTTTCTTACCTACCGAATAAGCTCAACATTTTATTATATTACAGCATTACTCTAATGAATCAAATAAAAGAGTTACAACGGTTCCAAAGGTCTAATAGTCACCGTTACAAATGCTAATATTAAGGCCTAATGATGCGCATACATAATTGTATCCACATGTTGCCAGTGAAAATGTGTTCTTCTCTTTCTTATGTCGCCTTAGACTTAAAAATTAAGTTGAATGAATAAATGATGCGAAAAATATTTTTTATATCGGTATTTGGATAGGTTTGTATTATATGCATATGTATATATTTGTTATATACAACAATTAACAAAACCCCTGTCTGATCAAATGAAGGCGTATTCCTGGTTTAAAATACGTACTAGAAGAAAAAATAAAAAAAGATTTTTTATTTTTATGAACCATGCGCAATTTAACAATAAATATGGTAAATTTTCATAGGTTGACAACACTACCGGCCGGCGAAATCTTTTCATGTTTACCTATTTTCATTTCAAAGGAGACCGCCGCGCCGCCGTCTAGCCGCGCTGTAGGCACTCTTTTAACGAGTCCTCGACCCTTTAATGTAGCCGACTGGTTGCCTACTGGCACGCTACTTGTTTGTTGCCAGTCTCACGTGGAGATAGCTTTCGATCAGATGTCCGTACATATCACGTGCCGCTATCGTATCGCGAACAATGTCGTATTCCAATGAAGAATATTTTAATACGTTGATTTCTATTTATGGGGTCATACTAAACAAATGGTTTTTAAAAGTGAGTGTGATTCGGAAATCGAAGTAAGAGCTCTGATTGTGGAAGCTTTCGATTCAAGTCGTACACAAGTGCGCTGCGAAGATTACGTGAACATTTAATAAAAAGGTGTCGAATGTGTATTAATGTTGGAGGGACAAGTGAAACACGATCGCCGAGATATGCAACAAGTAAATGTTTTAATAAACTTATACCTACAGTCGGTACCTACATTGCCAAAAGCACATTTCCTTTAATTTAAGCCTAATTATAGTAAATATTATTAGTCCCTATTGCACTTTTTCCCTTTAAAACGTTTTTACTGCTCGTCCCAGTGTTTTTCGTCGTAACCCTTTAATTCTCATTATTGCGGTTGTCTTTACGTTCTTGTCTTTTGACAATAAATCACATAAAATACGTTAGTGATAATATAGAAATCACTGTTATTTATTTGTAGACATCCCACTGTTTACTTTTTTTTTAAATTAGAATCATTTAATTAAATTAATGTTAGATACTGGATTTACAATAACTTTACAATAGTAGTACCCTCAACCATTTTGCAAACTTAATTTTGTTGTTTTTCCCTTTTATTGTTGAATATTACCTACTATCTCAATTAAGACGTCTGTGATTAATTAAATTTTATCCCACAATTGAGATTTCACACTTTTCTTTACATTAATTCCTTTGTTTGTTTTTTTTTTTTTTTTTTTTTTTCAATTTTATTTTTGAACTTCAGGTAGTCCCTTCATCCTAGTACTTACTATTCACATCTCATCCCTCTCTCTTATTTCTTTCACATACTTAGCTTTTTCTTCTCTCATTCCAGGGTGCCTCTAGGGTTGGCCTGTCAATATGTTAACCCGTAGAGCTGCATCCTTAGAGGAAAAACTGAGGGCTACATTGAAAGAATTGGAATCTAGCAAAAACCAGTGCAATCAGCTGCTACAGGAAAGGGATGACAGTGAGGTGGAAATACAGTTAATCAATAACAAGAACACTGAGCTTAAGAACCAGTTGGCTGAACTACATAAACATCATATGGACATACTTGACCAGCATCACCACCTTCGTCAACGTGTGTCTAATTTCCAGGAATGTAGTGACACCCACGAACTGGCTTTGAGACGCATATCTGAACTTGAACGAGAATTAAGCAGGGCCCACAACACAATAACCCATTTCGAATCTCTCAAAGCCAGTGAAGAGTCTGCGATCACCTGCAGTCTCTATGATGAGTAGGTTGGTAACGAGTCCGGACCCACATGTGTTGAGCCAATTGTTACAATTGATTTAACTGATGACACTATCACTAAAACCAAATTGTTTACTAGTCATAATAAGATAAAAAAATATATTAAAATTAATAGGCTGATTAGAAAATATCAGAAATCTTTGAAATGTCATAAAGTTAACAAAATAAACACAAAACTTAGACATAAAAATCTTAATTTAATGCAAGAATTAAAGAAGTGTAATAGTGAATTAGACTTATGTAATATTATGTATGACACGGATACTCAGCAACTTCAGGATGAGTTGTTTGTTAGGGAATATGCTCTAAAGGATATCTTTAGTAAATATGAGGCTTCTCAACAAGACCTGAGTAAACGCATGCAGGAGGCCAATGAGTTGGCAGACCTGGTCAAGTCAAATGCAGAGAGGTATGAGTCTCTGACAAATAACCTCTCTTTTAGCTGTGCCTGCTCCCAGGCACCCCAGCCTCAACGTATTACACCCACACCCACAGTGACTCAGCCAGTAGATAGCGGTATTAATAATGACAAGAATTGTATGGATAATTTGATTAACACTACATACATATTTTCTGACAAATTTGGTCAGGGTTTTGGTAGTATATTTAATCAGTGTTCGGAACATTATGTTATTAATAATTGTTTACCCGGTGCCAGTATTAGCCAATTAATTAGCAATATTAGACTGACAAAAATAAACCCTAGTTCAACTGTTATATTATTACATGGGGATAGCTTAAATGTAAGAAAAAAGGACATAATTGAATGTGTCCATTTGATGTTACATCTCAATGAAACTAATAATTGTAAATTTATTTTCTGTGCCTTGCCTTATTCACAATATTTGTCTGATGAGCAAAATAGGCACATTTATAATTTAAATATGTTCATTTATAATAGGACTTGCCATTATAGTGACACTATTTTATATTTTGATTGTAATCAATTTATTACTGATTACAAACTGACAAATTATACAATGTATTTGCCACCTAGATGTAGGAGACAAATTGCTAATCTTTTAGCATACAATATACAAAGTGACAAGGGTACTTGTAGTGTACCGTCGATTTCAGTTAGTAGTGGTACTAATACTACTTTTGATACGCCTTGTAGTTTAAACTATTAGGTGCGACAACGGGTGAGCCGCATATGTTGAATGTTGTACATCAAAATATGCAGGGTCTGTCCGGCAAAGAGTTAGAGTTAAGTTTATTTATGGAGAACTATGATGTTCACGTGTTATGTTTGACTGAACACTGGTTGAAGGAACATGAAGTAGTGTTTATCGATGATGATAATTTTACCGTACAAAGTGCGTTTGTGAGAAAAAGTGCTATTCGCGGTGGTTCTTTAGTTCTTGTTTCAAACAAGTTGAAATGTAAACAACGTTTAGATTTAGTTAATCTTTCTATCGAGCGCACTATTGAGTTGTCTTGTGTTGAACTAGAGCAATTCGTTGTAATCTGCGTTTATCGACCCCCTTCTGGTGATTTTATTAGTTTTGAATCGGTAATGGAGGATTCTCTGAATAGGTTAAAATCAAGTAATAAGAGTATAATTTTATGTGGAGATTTTTAAGTAATTACTTGCAATTGTTTAGAATCAAGTTCTTCTAACCGAACAGACAGCTGTGCTGCTGGGGAGTTTGTTGCGCCACTTCTTCTTCCCAGCTAAAGCACTAGGAAGTGGTGAAGGGCGGGCTTTTTGGGGGACTGTCTTATGTAATTTTGACGTTCGAAAAGTGCTGATTCTCAGCCTAATTTGAATAAATGACTTTTGATTTTGATTTTGATTTTTTTTGACATAATATGAGTATTAACTCAATTTTAATTGTTTCTTGATAAACAGAATCAGGTCAAAAATTAGGGTTATTAAGCGTCTATGCCTACAATACAATATCAGATGATATCTACGCGTAGGGATAACGTACGTTTCTTTAGTCATAGTTTGTTTGGCGGCACCCGACAAAGCTCCGCCTCACTCAAGCGGCTTCTTTGACACGAAACTGTAGGTGAACTTTGTCGAGCGATCAGTGTTGCCTTTGGTATGATCATTTTTAATTATTTAAATTACACATACACACATACATAAACTCACGCCTTGTTCCCATGGGGGTAGGCAGAAACCACAGAACGTCGTGGGACGCCTCGTTTACGTTCATACATCTGGTCATACACGAGCGCCGGTTGCGAGCGATGTAGTGACAAAAATTGAAAAGAGTATGCTTAGATGGTTTGGTCATGTTGAGCGGATGAATAAAAGGAGACACCAACATGACACAAAGAAATTTGAATTCGTGCTGTTACGAGAATCCTAACGCGGCCCTCAGGGCAAAATTTGATTTTGCAAGGATTTTCAACAATCTTTTGGGCCTTTGTAAAGTAATGTAGCCGGGACACGTAAGTACAGCAGCGTAGTTGGAACAGTGGACGCTACGGTTGGTACAGTACTGCACTGTGTACGACAACCCCACTTTCTCTTCTTTTTCTCCATCTTGATAATCCTTGATTTACTTGTGGTATTTATCAATTCATTTCGTTTATAATCATGATGTTTTTATTGAATTACTTATTTTATGTAGGTAAGCAATGTAGGCAAAGAATAAAATTATGACTCAATTTTGACGTGAGAAAATCGTTTGACAAATCAGCAGCAGCTCAGCCATACTTTCCGTTGTAGGAGATAGAGAACCTCATTTTAATGTAATTACATAATTAGCCTATTCTGTTCCCACTGCTGGGACACAGGCCTCCTCTGTGTTTGAGGGAGTGGGCCGTAATCTACCACGCGGGCCCAGTGCGGGTTGGTAGATATCACATGTCGTTTAAACAAAATATCCGAGACACAGTCACTGAGATAACGCAGAAAATGTCATGAAAAACTGAATAAAAAGGGTTCACTTCTGCAATGCTCGACGTGGACATTTGTCTGACATTATTTTACATACTTAAATGCCGGCCCTACATACTATATTAAAAAAAAACTCAATAATTTTATATTTCATACAATACCATTTAAAAAATAATGTGTATAAACCCTGTACCACGGTTTGGAATGGTCAACTAGCTTCATCTTTCTGACCGACCTTGACAATAGGGATGATGACTAATTATTTATTTATTTTAGTACATGGAGGATTTACAGCAAATAAAAACAAACAAAAAGGAGACCATAGTCACCAGGAAGCCAATTACAAATCCTCGCGTATATACTCATAGTAGGGATTTATGGTGTGAGCACAAATACAAAAAAAAACGCCTTATTTAAAGTAAGAAGGTATAAAAATACAAGGTTAACAGTTTATGACTGAAACTATAAGAGAAAATAATTTATATTAAAACAAAAACAAAACAATGTAATCTATCGCTACTTAAAAAAAAATTGAGGCTTAAGCACCTTCTGGCCGCATTCACGCTAATTAAGAATAGAACAAAATCAAATTCCTTGCATATCTCATTAAAATAAATTAATTAATTATTTGAATTAATTTATCTATTTTTTTTCATTCATATTAGAAATGGTCGAACAAATTATGTCATTTCAAAGAACGCATCTGTAAAATGTGATTATCAAAAAGATCTGTAAAATCGATGGCAATATGACGCGTGTGTTTTAGTCAGAAAAAGTCTGACACGCGAGGGCGTGTCAGACTTTTTCTGACTAAAACCCACCAGTGTTCCTTCAGTTACCTGTGCCAGGGCCGCGGTATCTATTTCGACCATCCCTCGACCCGACCCTGAGGCATCGGCCCTATCGGACTCCGTCACTATGTGCTGATATCTGTTTGAGGCGCGCGTGGAACACGACGCGTCGTCGAACCGGGCCTGGTCCTAACCGGACGGTGAGCTACCCATTGCTCGCCGTCCGCAAGCCCGCGCCTACGGGGGACGGAATCTGCAGGCGACTCCCAGCGCCCACGGCGTCTTCTGCGGCGACTAGGGGCGTGAGGGCGCAAGGCTTTCTATCTCGCCTACTGCTTCGCTGAAGGTGATGACGGCTACCCATTCCCATTCACTCCGTACCATGGCCTGAACCAGGGCCGGACGCGAAAGACCGCCGCCGCGGATCGCCTCCGCGAGAACACGGTGGTGCTCCACCCAAGCTGAGCAGACCTCCACCGTATGCTCCACCTTATACTCCGGGTGATCCACACAATGGTGACACCCGGGGGTTTCCTCCTGCCTTATTGGAGCCTGGCGCCTCTCCAACCACTCCTCACAGAGGGGACTTATCGCCGGTATTGTGGCGTGCCCAGCACCGGGTTGCGACAATCGTACCCTCCGTGTGGCCATGAGATCCCGCCGGAGCTCTGTCCGCTGTATCGTGATTTCTCGCGGCAGCGCAGTAACAGCCCGGCGTTTTGCCAACTCGCGCCACTCCTATACGTGCGAGAGGGCTTTTGCCACCAATTGCCGGATCCTCACGACGATTGTCGCAACCCGTCGTGTCGCTTGTTTGGCCGCACTTTAAATTCCCTATACCGTTGCATGCACCCGTGAGCACAATGTGTTGCGCGTTGCAGTAAACAGCGATATGTACAATGTTTAGTACTCAGTTTGATTTACAAAATGCGTACTGTAGGGCTATGTGATGGTTATTTCTACACCCGTAGAGTTGCTACCAATAAGACAGAAATAACAGAAAGCAGTAGTAGCAATACTGCTTTCTGTTATTTCGGTACCACTTCATAATAATTATTATTATTGTTGGTGAGTTAAGTGTGCATTTAATAAAAATCCTTTCTTTTTTCACAGATTTTGGCAATTTCCTGTAATCTTCTAGTAACGAATTCTATTAAACTAGTATAGGTTGCGTGCTAAGCGACCACCTAGCACATGTTATATATAGGTTGCGTGCTAAGCGACCACCTAGCACATGTTATATATAGGTTGCGTGCTAAGCGACCACCTAGCACATGTTATATATAGGTTGCGTGCTAAGCGACCACCTAGCACATGTTATATATAGGTTGCGTGCTAAGCGACCACCTAGCACATGTTATATATAGGTTGCGTGCTAAGCGACCACCTAGCACATGTTATATATAGGTTGCGTGCTAAGCGACCACCTAGCACATGTTATATTTATTATATTTTACTAAAGGAAGAAAACATATACAATGTGATTGCAGATCTCAAAAAAAACCTTTTACAATAAATATAAACGTTTTAAATTATATTGACTGCCTCGTTGGTCTAATGGTCGCAAGAGCTACTGCTGAACATGAGGTCCTGAGTTCGATTCCCAGGTCGGGCTAAGTCCCGGGGTGGGGTCATCTTGGCGGTGTCTCTAGACATCGCCAATGCCTTCAACACCCTGCCCTGGAGTTGCATCAGGGAGGCATCGCGGTATCACCGGATGCCTGATCATGATTCGGGAGGTTCCTGTTTCGCATAAGGCGGTAGGAAACGCCTGGGTGTCACGATTGTGTGGATCGCCCGGCGGACACGGTGGAGCATCCGGTGGAGATCTGCCCAGCTTGCCCTGGTCCGAGCGAGGGAGAATGGAAAGCCGTCACCTCCTTCTGCGAAGCAGTAATGCTCGCGAAGGAGGAGGCGGAACTCGTGAGGGAGAGAGCCTTGCGCCCTCACGCCCCCACTAGGCGCCGCAAGAGACGCCCTGGGCGTCGGGAGTCGCCTGCAGATTCCCGGCCAACGTAGGCGCGGGCTTGCGGTAAGGACCAGTCCCGGGTCGACGGCGCCTCGAAGAGATGACAGCACAAATTGACGGGGTTTGATAGGCCGTCGCCTAAGGCTCGCAGGTAATTCGAAAGAGATACCTGGCCATGCAGTGGCCCTGTCATAGGCAACTGAAGGAACACGGGTGGGTTTCAGTCAGTAAAAGTCTGACACGCCCTCCCGCTCCACCCAGAGCGGGAGAAGTCATTTGATGATTTCCCACCCAAAAAAAAAGGTCGGGCAAAGTTTTCTATTTAGAAGTTTCTCAGTAGCAGCAGGGAGTCTAGATTTGTTGGTTGATGGCAATAGACTCGCCCCCTATTACATTGAATTTAAACAGAATTGGCGAAATGTGGGATTACAGGTGTGATGTTATGTATGTTATGTTATGTATATTTATATAATTGTAAACCTAACAAATCAAATGTAAGTAAATAGTGGGCAGACACTCCGGTGTACTCCGCATACCGCAGAGGTCTACCTGTGCATTGTGCGTGTGCAGGGTGACGCAGGTCACGCGCAGTACCCCGGAGCGTGTATTAGTATAGACCTGTAATATGCAGTCTTCTAAACATGCGCAGGTGACCGAAACATAGTGAGAAATTAATTCATCAGAATCAATTCTTCAGCATACCATGCTGTGAACCGGACCGATGCGACCGGGTGGGTCGCGGTGTGGGAGCGGCGGATCCATTGCACAGCTACACCGTGCAGTGGATCGTAGAGTATGGCATACAATTAATTAAGTACGTATCCGTCGTCCTTCATCTCACAAAGTTACCTACATGTATCCTTAATATGGACTCAGACTCACCGCGGAGGGCATGACAAACAAAAAAAAAAAAAAAATAAGGCAGGTAGAAACCGATCGTCGAGATATTTTTTTCGTGATGATCGCTTTCTATTACGACAGCGGTTACGAGTCATTAGAGTCGCGAGTGGCGAGTTTCGCAGGGGGCGCGGGCGCTCACAGTCGCTCTCTACTAAGTTGGGTAACGTTTGGTCTTGGCACTTACTAATTTATCGAGCCGTTGGAGACTCATTGGTATTATCTGTAACAATGGAAATATAACCGAGTTAGCATACTAGTGCTGAGAATATAATATACATAATTACGTTTTTCATTTTAAATGAAACTAACTATGTACCAGTGACTTCGCCCAAGTTGGTACTATCCCCTGTTAATTCCGTAACCCATTCGTCTCCTTTCAGGGAAAGTTTTGAATAAATAATTATTTCGATCTTGATTATTTGCCAGGTAAGTAGCTATCTGTGGCGAGTGTGGATTTATGTGTAGCTTGTACACGGCGCGGGTACAAGCGCGTGGCTAGGCACTGGCGCGGGTGACAGGCGTCCTGTGAACGATGGCTTGTAAATGTGTTGCAATGGCAAGTTTAACCCAAGGAATGAGAGTGATCATATAAACTGAATGCCTGTTTTAACCCCTTTAACTGCCACCTGCTGCCTGCCATCTGCTGCCTGCCACCTGCCGCCTGCAACCCTGCTCTGCTTGTATGGCGTCAAGAGGCAGACAGCACTCAACAACTAACGGTACTATGGCATAGAATAAAATAACATTTACTTCTACCATAGTAAAACCACACTAAACTCAAGGTTATAGCACAACAATGATGTGAAGTACACTTCACAGGTTTTGTTCGAGCCTCTAATGAAAATGGTCGTACAACGCGTGTGTTACAAAGAAGAAAACTAAATGTATAAGTATTATATCCACTTATCAAGCTTTGACTGTCACAATGTTTACTGGCTATTTACTGTGTATATGGTATGTACGACAAGGATTTGATGAAGAAAAGCACAGAAAAACAAGACTACGCATTTATTTCAATTATGCTTGTCAGTTAAATATGTTAATACGAAAACAATTACTGGCCGTTCCAAAGATAAGAAACTCCAAGGCAGGTTCTTGCAGCAAATCAACACATTTTTAAATAAGCGTATATGATGATACCACAAAAATCTCTCGAACCATTTCTCAGTTATAGCAACTGATAAACGGCTTAGAACTTAAATAGAACACGAATATTCCATAATAACCCCTTCCCTTAACCCTTCCTTCCTCAGCAATATTTATAGACCGGTGGTGTAGGTGGTCAACTAGCCAAGCTTTCACAAGAGGATAGAGGTATGAGAAACAGCGTGTAAACTTCACACATGCTGTATAGAAAAGGGAGGATCGTCAGACCAGGCGGGTGTTGTGTCTGGTGGGCAAATGCCCGACGAATAATATCGGGACGTTGTATATAATATATGCTAGTTGCGCGGTAAACTCTGCTTGCACGATGCATGATTTTGTGTGACTTCAGTGTGGTGCGTAGTTTCCGTGTGGCGGTGTAGATGCCACTACATCATTCCCCTCCGGAGACCGGAGGTCGATAGTGGGCTGAGTCTTGTATCTTGCGATGCTTGCCAGGACCAACTGAAGTTCCAGTGAGTCGGAACCGAGTGTCGCATAGTGCGCGGTGAGTCGGAACTGTCTGCGAAGGTTCTCCAGTGAGTCGGAGTGTCACTGAAATATGCTCCAGTGCGTCAGGTGTGGCACTGCGCCGGTTTGTGACTGACTGCTGGCGTCGGCCAGGGGCACTATTATGAACTTTTATTTCCAGGCAGTTGACGGCGTAAACAGAACTGCCTTGCAACTTCGTATTAAGAACTTGTCAAACAAGCTCGACTTCTGCTCGAAGATGCCTGGGAATACCGTCAGTGCGTTCATTTTAACTCGTCGCGTGACGCGATTGGTAGCACAAAAATGTTCAGTGTTGTTGGTTTCAATAACAGTAGAGTAACTTAGTATACATTATACCACATTAATACAGTAGAGTAACTGTATTAATGTGGTATAAAAGAAACATATAACGAACACGGTAATAACAAACAAACAACAAACTAGAACAATTTATTTCGTAGATTTGTTACTATCCTTCTTCAAAATACTTATGGATTGCTCAATAAATCTGATATGATTTATTTTTGCATTAACGAGTTAGCTACCCAGAACAATCCTGTTGACATACTATGTATCACTGAGCAGACATGACAGACGGTGACGTAGTGTATCTCACAGTTCGTAATTATAAACTTGCGTCTTCTTATATGAGAGATAGCAGACACGGAGGCCCTTATAGGTAATAGGTAATAGGTAATACGGGCTGGTGTCCGCAACTCCACGTCAATGCGCGTATTTTGCGTACGGTGGGAAAATCGATCATTCGATCCACCCCAGCTCCTCGAGGAAGGCCAGCAACGCCTTGATGTTACTGACAGCCTCGCGTAGGGTACCTGGGTTACCGAAGTGCTTTGCCCTGTATGTGGCGACCACCGGGCAGTTTAGAAGCAAATGAGCTGCTGTCTCGTCCTCCTCCATGCAGGCCCTGCACAACGGACTGTCTGTGACTCCTATGACAAAGAGGTGTTTGTTAAATGACCCGTGGCCAGTCAAGGCTGCCGTAGCTATGCGCAGCTGTTGCTTAGTTAGTCGGAGAACTTGTTTCGTGAGGCGGCTATCAATTGCAGGGAGTGCTTCCCTAGCCTGCCTGCACTCACCTTGTTCCAACCATTGTTTGTGATGTTGTTCCCTGGTGCGTTTCCTTACCAGAGTGCGTAGATATCCGAAGGGGAGTGGCACGATGGGTTCTGGTCCCACTGCTGTCTCACTCGACCCCCTTCTGGCAAGTTCGTCGGCTGCATCGTTGCCCAGCGAACCGCTGTGTCCTTTGATCCATTGAATGGTTATTTTATTGAGTCTACCCACCTGGTTAAGGCGCTGGTGACACTCGTATATTAGCCCAGATTCAACTGTGTAGCTGTTTAGCGATTGCAGAACAGCCATGCTGTCTGAGAGTATACGGATCGAGTGGTCCTTAACCTCCCTGGCCATGATGGCCGAAGCAGCCAGAGAGATACCCATGCATTCGGCCTGGAACACTGTGTTATGGACCCCCAATGGTGTGGCTATACGTATGTTGAGGTCCTCCGAGAAGACTCCAGCACCCGTGCCCTTACCTGTTTTGGAACCGTCTGTAAAGATGCGCAGCTCTGCAGGGCACAAACCCTCGCATCTGCGATCCTCGTGAAGCACGGAGGCCCTTGTAAATTAATTAAAAATAAGATGAAATATAGAATTCGTCCATCATAAAACTTTTAATCAGCAACACAATAGAATGCTCTGCTATCGAGCTATTGGAACATAAAATAACTGTTCCATGCGCTTATAGGCCGCCACACAACACCGCAGGCTCTATAGATAGTTTTTTTACAACTTTAAATAAAATATGAAATAACTTATGTTCAAACCACCAAAACTGCTTTCAAAGCATATGCAAAGAGGTATAAAACTATAATCAGACTAACAAGAAAATCTCAAAACGACGACTTTATTAAATCTGCCACAAATAAGAACAAAGCTACTTGGAAAGTAATAAATGAGATTAAATATCCAAATGAAGGCGTAAATCAATTAATTACAAATGGTGAAATCATTAATAATCCCCGAGACATTGCGAATTCATTTAATGACTTTTTTCTTGACATCAATGACACATAATACTAGTGTTACAAGACTACAGAAGTTGGAGGGAACAAGAGGCGTGGTTAAGGCAGCTGCGTTGAAAGTGGGGATAGCGAGCGGCAACGGCAGACGACGAGGAGCACTCGCCCTCTTTCGGATCGACAGTCGACGGCGACGGACGTCTATCTACCTCAGTATTGTGTTTTCTCGGTGCCAAGTGATCAGCTTATAATAATTCAATATTTCTATCAAGTTTATTAGGTTTTCCTTTTTTTAAGTTTCGTTTGTTAATTATAAATATAGTTGATTGGTGGTGCGTATATTTTTTTATAAAACCTACTTCTGTTAGATAATATCAGAAGTGGGATACGCCACGAATCGCCTATACTGCTTGTAGCTGTTCTGACTATCGCTATTGATAATAATTCGTTTAGATTTTGTGCTTGCTGTTTTTTTTTATAAATACCGCCACATTGATTCATAAAGTTTAACGATTATTTTTTCCTATAATGGAAGATAGAAGTCCTAGTAGTAGACCAAGGAGGTCACGTGTAACGACACGTGACGCCTTAGAAGCTATACTGGGCCGATTAAATGCGATTGAGAGTGGAATGAGTTCCTCGTCAGCGGCGGTGCCGACTCCTGCACCTCTGACGCCACCTTTACTGACCCCGTTTCCTTTGCAAGTGCAGGTTCATGACGTGGAAGGCGCCGGTAGCATTGCGGAAACTACTGCGCCGTCTGGTTACCCAAAAACGTCGGTAACAAAAAGGGACAATACCGCAGATGATGTAGTGAACAGGATCGCGGGAGCATTGTCGACTTTAGTTCAAGTAAGATCCAACCAATATTACGTTTCGAATTTTGATCCGTCTGTGCATGATTTTGACGTTTGGTGTACGGAAGTTGAACGGGCCCGTATGCCAAATGACTGGGGTGATAATGAGTGTCTTTCTCGAGTCGGAGCTTGTCTTAAGGGTGACGCTAAATCATGGCTAAATGCGTGGGTCTGCAACGACCGAACTTGGAGTAATTTTAAATCCGAATTTAGAGCACTTTGTCCACGAAGCGTCGATACCGCTGGCATACTATTTGAGGTTTTGAGTTGTGATTCGAAGAAATATGCAACTTATGCTGAATATGCACGTCATTCTTTGTTGCGGTTGAACATAGTTAACGGTTTGTCCGATGATTTAAAAACTGCAATTGTTGTTCGCGGCATTGCCGGACCTCTAGTAAAAGCTGCCGCCAGTAATGCAAAATTAAAGCCACACGAATTGGTTCAGTTCTTATCACACTTTATTCAACCAAAAAGCGACTTGTGTAGCCATCGCGATCCTGGTCGTTCATCTGAGGGTAATACGGGTAGTAAACGCGTATTAGTTGAGATGGATAATTTTAAATGTTTTTCGTGCGGTAGATCGGGTCACAAACGTATAAACTGTCCGAAAAAGCCTAAGATTGATTCCACGAAGCCTAGCACGGTAAAGGATAAAGAAAAAGCATCGCGTGTTTGCACATTTTGTGAAAAGACTGGGCACACTGTAGATTCGTGTTTCGTTAAACAACGTTCAGAAACGCACAATTATTCTCGACGTAAAACTAAAATTAAATTGGCGTATTAAATTGGTTGACATATTAAATCATGAAGGAGTTACTTAAATCAGAACAAATTGTTATTAAGAGTTTCAAACCTCTCATTTAATATGCCTTGAATTGTTAGGACAAGGTCAGGTCCGGCCGAAACAGAGAAAAGTCCTCCAGTAGGTCAGCAATCGTGTCTACTCTGTTTTGTCCCTTTGGATCATAGACTTAGTCTTTTGCGTATCGTCTATGAGCACAAGCACGTTGGCATCGATAAAACTACTGACCTAAGTTTATGTAATTTTTTGTTTCCTGGCTAACCGGTGGTATGCAAAAAAAAAATGTTACCCGATGTTTGGTTTGCCTAACTCAAATATAGCTCGAGCGCCACACCAACCTATAGAATCTTGGTCAAAGCCAGAAACTCCGTTTTCCATTATCCACATGGACGTGTTAGGTCCGTTACCTGAGTCTAAAGGGTTCAAGTTCATCCTAATAATGGTTGACGCATTTTTGAAGTTTACTTTGTTGTAGCCATTACGTAAACAAGACTCTGGTGATCTTAAAACCGTTTTCAATAACGCTATTTCGTTGTTTGGAACACCCAGTCTAATTGTCACTGATCGTGGACGAATGTTCGAAAGTTCGAAGTTCCGAAACTGGGTAACCGAATTAGGATGCAATACGCATTTTATAACACCAGAAAATAGAAATGCATAATGAAAATGGTCAAGTGGAACGTTACTGCCGCACGGTTCTAAATATGTTGCGTGTGGAAGTAAATAACAGTAACTCTCGTTGGTCTGATATCTTGAGGAAAATTCAACTGATTCTTAACATCACCAAACATGCGACAACACAAGTCTCCCCGCTACAGCTCCTAGTGGGGATAGATGCAACAACCCCTATTATTCGCTCACTAGTGAGAGATGTGGCCTTAGAAAACTCTTCCCCAAACCGTGAGGCCATGCTATTATTAAGGCGACAACGATCCTCTGAGTTATTGACTGCAAACCAACACAGACAAGATACCCAAACAAACATAGGTCGTACCTACCAAGTAGGAGATTTTGTTTTTGTTATTAAGAGCTCACAGAGCTCGGGAAAATTGGACTCGAGTATGCGTGGGCCATACAAAGTAGTCGCGGAGCTGCCACACCATAGATACGAACTGGATTTGTTATCCGGATCCTATGGCAAGCGCACGCAAGCAGCATCCGAATATATGATATCGTGGCGTGGTGAATGGACGCCAGACACTTGTGCTGCTTTCTTTGATAGTGATTATGTGTTTTAAAGATTAATAGTTTAAAAAAATTGCCAAGTTTTAAAATAACCGTTAGACAAAGAGCACTATCGTAGAAGTGACGTCACAACTATGTACCTTCATACTAGCGCCACACATTGTCCGTACCGCGTGACAAGGACATCAACATTTTTGAAGTTTACTTTGTTGTAGCCATTACGTAAACAAGACTCTGGTGATCTTAAAACCGTTTTCAATAACGCTATTTCGTTGTTTGGAACACCCAGTCTAATTGTCACTGATCGTGGACGAATGTTCGAAAGTTCGAAGTTCCGAAACTGGGTAACCGAATTAGGATGCAATACGCATTTTATAACACCAGAAAATAGAAATGCATAATGAAAATGGTCAAGTGGAACGTTACTGCCGCACGGTTCTAAATATGTTGCGTGTGGAAGTAAATAACAGTAACTCTCGTTGGTCTGATATCTTGAGGAAAATTCAACTGATTCTTAACATCACCAAACATGCGACAACACAAGTCTCCCCGCTACAGCTCCTAGTGGGGATAGATGCAACAACCCCTATTATTCGCTCACTAGTGAGAGATGTGGCCTTAGAAAACTCTTCCCCAAACCGTGAGGCCATGCTATTATTAAGGCGACAACGATCCTCTGAGTTATTGACTGCAAACCAACACAGACAAGATACCCAAACAAACATAGGTCGTACCTACCAAGTAGGAGATTTTGTTTTTGTTATTAAGAGCTCACAGAGCTCGGGAAAATTGGACTCGAGTATGCGTGGGCCATACAAAGTAGTCGCGGAGCTGCCACACCATAGATACGAACTGGATTTGTTATCCGGATCCTATGGCAAGCGCACGCAAGCAGCATCCGAATATATGATATCGTGGCGTGGTGAATGGACGCCAGACACTTGTGCTGCTTTCTTTGATAGTGATTATGTGTTTTGTGATGTTCGTGTACTGTGAGACACTTGTAATGGTAGACCCTTATGCTTGAAAAAGGTACTGGGTATTCGCAAATTTACTGTTATAAAGGACTTCCTTGTGGCAGATGTGATTTTTGTCACATGCAGGTGCTTGTTGAGCTCTGGCAGACGTCATTTGACGTGGTGGTATTCATTTACCTTCAGGTGCTCGTTGAGCTCTGGCAGACGTCATTTGACGTGGTGGTATTCATTTACCTTCAGGTGCTCGTTGAGCTCTGGCAGACGTCATTTGACGTGGTGGTATTCATTTACCTTCAGGTGCTCGTTGATCTCTGGCAGACGTCATTTGACGTGGTGCTATTCATTTACCTTCAGGTGCTCGTTGATCTCTGGCAGACGTCGTGAGACGTAGTGGTATTCAATTACCTTCAGGTACTCGTTGAGTCCTGGCAGACGTCATGTGACGTAGTGATATTCATTTACCTTCGGGTGCTTTTGAGCCCTGGCTGATAATGTCTGACTTGCGTGATGACAGAGGTCCGGAACTCTGTCATTTAAATGGTGAAAGAATGACAGATAATGTGATAGCATGATTATGTATGAGTGATTGATCTATTTTCCTCCTGTGTTATTTTTAATGTTGACATTGATAGCAGAGATGTATGTATAATGACCATAGCATGGTTATGGAGCGCTCACATAGCTATGTTATGGGAATGAAAGTTGAATGATTGGTTTCATTGCAGTTACTAAACATAATAAATCAGAGGCTTAATGAGATGTGTATATCATGCTTCATTCAGGTTACCAAGCAGCGGACGAGGACGTCTCGCAATCAGGAACGGCCGTGTTACAAGACTAAAGAAGTTGGAGGGAACAAGAGGCGTGGTTAAGGCAGCTGCGTTGAAAGTGGGGATAGCGAGCGGCAACGGCAGACGACGAGGAGCGCTCGCCCTCTTTCGGATCGACAGTCGACGGCGACGGACGTCTATCTACCTCAGTATTGTGTTTTCTCGGTGCCAAGTGATCAGCTTTGGGCACGCCACAATAGCGGCGGTAAGTCCCCTCTTTGAGGAGTGGTTGGAGAGGCGCCACGGCGTCCTCACCTTCCGCCTGACACAGGTCCTCACCGGATACGGTTGTTTCGGGAGGTTCCTGTTTCGCATAAGGCGGGAGGCAACGCCCGGGTGTCACCATTGTGTGGATCGCCCGGAGGACACGGTGGAGCATACGGTGGAGGTATGCCCAGCTTGGGCGGAGCACCGCAGTGTCCTCGCGGAGGCGATTGGCGGCGGCGATCTCTCGCGTCCGGCCCTGGTCCAGGCCATGGTACGGAGCGAGAGGGAATGGCAAGCCGTCACCTCCTTCTGCGAAGCAGTAATGCTCGCGAAGGAGGAGGCGGAGCGGGTGAGGGAGAGAGCCTTGCGCCCTCACGCCCCCACTAGCCGCCGCAGGAGACGCCCTGGGCGTCAGGAGTCGCCTGCAGATTCCCGGCCACCGTAGGCGCGGGCTTGCGGACGGCGAGCAATGGGTAGCTCGCCGTCCGGTAAGGACCAGGCCCGGGTCGACGGCGCGTTGTGTTCCACGCGCGCCTCAAAGAGATGTCAGCACAAAGTGACGGGGTCCGATAGGGCCGACGCCTCAGGGTCGCGGGTTATTCTACAGAGAAAACCGTGGCCCTGGCACAGGCAACTGAAGGAACACGGGTGGGTTTTAGTCAGTAAAAGTCTGACGCGCCCTCCCGCTCCACCCAGAGCGGGAGAAGTCATTTGATGATTTCCCACCCAAAAAAAAAAAAAAAAACAAAAAAAAAAAGTGATCAGCTTATTAATAATTCAATATTTCTATCAAGTTTATTAGGTTTTCCTTTTTTTAAGTTTCGTTTGTTAATAATAAATATAGTTGATTGGTGGTGCGTATATTTTTTAATAAAACCTACTTCTGTTAGATAATACTAGTGTATCCCAAAAATCTTCCAATCATTTGACATATAATTCTAATTCAAATTTTATGTCCGTGAATTTTATGTCCTGATGACATTAATAAAATAATAATTGGACTAAGAAATAATAACAGTGCTGCCTATGATAGCATTATGACAAATACTGTTAAAAATGTAGCTCATATTATATCTGAACCATTAAGCTTCATTGTAAATTTATGAATAGGAGAAGGCATCTGTTAGAAAGCCAGTATTTAAAAAAGGAGACAAAACTAAAGTAAGCAATTGTAGGCCCATAGTATTGATACCCATTTTTGGGAAAATTGTTGAAAAGGTGATGTTTAACTGTCCTTATACTTTCTTTGAAACACAACATTCTAACGTCCAGTCATTATGGTTTCAGAAAATACAAATCTAAAAATGTGGCAAAATATTACTTTTAACCTATGGTAATGACTAACTTGAACAAAGAGCTGCCGGCTGTCGCGCTATACATGGCCATGTCGAAGGCTTTTCACCTTGTCGACCACAAGATCCTCTTAAGAAAGATGTATGCATAAAGTGTGAGGGATAATGTGTACAAAGTTATAGAATCATACCTTAACACCAGACAACAATTTACAGAAGTAAGGAGGTTAAATCCCACTACTAAAACAGAAGAAATATATGCTTCTGGATCTGGAACTGCTAAATTCGGCGTCCCTCAAGGGAATATCGTGGGTCTTTTATTCTTCCTTGATTATATAAATGACAAGCCTTCGGTAACAAATCATGACATTACACTATTTGCTGATGCACTGTTTTATTCGTTAACGATTATATATATTGATCTAGAATCTGACATTAACCAAACAATTTCATAAATATAGACTGGCTTAAAATTAACAATTTAATTAATAACATTGACAAAACTAAAATAATGAATTTAAAAGTACGAATTCGACGTACGGGTACTTTCAAAATCCATTGCCTAGATAGCGACGTTGAACAAACTGAAGGAACAACATTTCTGGGGTTACATATTTACAAAAAAACTTAATTGGAAATTACATATTGAAATGTATGCAAAAAAAAAGGTCGGATGGTTTTCGTATGCACTTCACAGATTAAGGAAAAAAGCGAATCAGACTACGTTACTAACAGCTTACCACGGTAACGTTAACTCTATCCTCAGATACGGTGTAATATTCTGGGGCAATACGAGTAGTACCAATAAGGAGCGTGCTTTCATTGCTCAAAAACGTTGCACTAATGCAACGTTTTTGGGTTTTTTTTTTTTTTGGGAATGGCATCTCTCAGGTCAACCTATGAGGTTGTCGTCTGCTTAGACGGACTTGCCTATGGTTGCCCTAATAAATTAAGGCCTCCAGCCAGGACTTAAACTTAAATACTAACTAAAAACTAAGCGACTACACGCTAAGGGCACCCCCTGTGGGGTACGAACCTCGGCTTAGGGCGTCGCTGGAAGAGGGCAGCAAATGACTAGCTGGATCAGGAATGATATTATTTAGGGACGAATTTAAAGCTACAGGCTCAGCGGCGGGGGCTGGCTCGAGCAAGGGTCGGGAGAGGCGTAGATTTGGGCGTCGCGGCGGGCCTCGGCGGCGAGGACGGTAGGACGGCGATCGGGTTTTGGGCTTATGAAGCGTGCTGGTGGCCTTACTAATCTCCTGGAGGAGGGTAGTGGCGTCGTCGGGGGCGATTAAGGTATGCCTTGGTCGGCGAATACTACTAATACGGGAGGGAGTGTAGCGGGCGGCCGCTGAGATCAAGGGGTTGGGGTGTTTTATGCCACAGTCAAAGAAACGCTTCGATAAGCGTTTCATGAACTGGTTTATGGTAGGCATTTTTAGGTCTACGTGGAGATCTATATTTCGGACATAGTAGGGGGCACCCGTGACCTTTCTAAGGAAACGGTTTTGGAGGGTCTGCATCTTATGGAGATGACGTGGGTGAGCGTGCGCGAATACAACGCAGGCATAGGTCATGATGGGACGGATGACTGCGGTGTAGATGCGCAGCTTGCATTTAAGTGACAGTTTGCAACGGGCTGTCAGAATAAAGTGGAGTCTACCAAGAGCGAAAGCGGCGCGCGCGCGAACAGCCTTAATGTGCTGTTTAAACGTTAAGTTTTGATCAAGGATCACGCCTAGGTATTTGGCTTGCTTCTCCCAAGGGATTGGCTTGCCGTACATAGTGGTCGGGCTGGGAAGGGGGGGTGGGACTCGACGACGTCTCGAGAAGAGAACCGCCTGACTCTTATCGGGGTTGACCTCGATCCTCCATTTCCAGAACCAAGCGCCTAAGACGTTTGCGGAGGTTTGGAGAGTACGAGCTATAGCGTTGCAACGTTTTTGGGCTAAGGCTATATTTAATTTATATGGAACTGACTCCTGTAAGTCATACCACTGCGGTGTGTCTGTGTATTTTTTTAAATAATATTGGTACGTTTGATTACTACACGCGAATACGGCGTAAGGACAAATTGCGCTCAGTAGCTAGCAAGTAAGTAAGTATTTTATTGACACAAAAGTTTACATCAAAAATTCATGAATCCCCTGGCCCGTAGTATTAGTAGTTGTAGTGTTAACTGTATCATAGGGACCAGTGTCATCGCCTAATTTTGTTGATATAATATTAAGCCGAACAAAACAAATAAAAAAGAATGCCAAAACAAAGAAAGGATAGGTTAAAAGTAAATTACAATAACAAACATTTTGTGATGTGTGTGTCTGCGTTGCGAGTAGATGAAGTGGTATGCAGTTGATGATTGTGTGGTGATTATGTTGTGTGGGTGTAGGTGGTGATGGTGGTGGTGGTGTTATAAAAATATATATAAATCTATTACCCGTTTATAAAATTTTCGACTTCGTCATAACTGAAATGCTTGAACCAGTTTGCCAATTTTGTTTTGAATTTGTAGACAGTGTAGGTTTTACAGTCTTTATAGGTTTTAAGTAGTTTGTTGTACATTTTTGGAGCTAGAACTATATTGTTATTATTTACCTATAGTGGTATAGTAATTTTATTCTGGGTACATCGTCTTCATATATAAAATATAATTAATGTACACAAAATATTGTTAAACATTTTAAAAGAGTAACGGTTGAGTTTCTTGCCTCCATACGAAACTACCTTTTGGAAGGGGCGCCTAGAATCAATTCTATTTAAATGTAAATGTTGACGTTTAAAAGTGCCTATTTGAAATAAATGATTTGACTTGACTTGAAAGAGAAGGAAAGATTTGATATTTAATATCCCTAGAACAAGGACAAGGGCTTGCCGTGCGATTTAGTAGATAAAATAAATAAATACATCTACATATTATATCCCAAAAACTACAATGACAGTAAACAAATGAATGGAATGGCTTACCTACAATGACACCGAAACACTTCTGAAACCTTAACACATACACACCAACACACTCATGTACTCTCAGCCACACCCTACACTTTACTTAAATATACGCAGACTCATGTACTCTCAGTCACACCCTACACTTTACTTAAATATACTCACATTCATACTTACACCCCCTCATACACACGTTTGATTTAATTTCAGTTAATGTTAATTTATGTACTTTTATCAACAAAAAAAAAATGTTTTGATTTTTGTATAACTGCGGACTACGGACGAATACAGGCACTATCTGCGTAAAAGGAGGATCCAATCAAAATATTTTATTTATACTATAACTTGCTTTACCAATAAACTTATTTTATTGTTATTATTTATTATCATAGCAGTTTTATTCAAACGTTATTACCCTTTTTCACCCAGTTCGTAGCAAAAAAAACCTAAATTACGCACGCGTGAGGTGCTGTTTAAAATACTGAGTCTTTATTTAAGTCTTTATTATTTACTGAGGAAAATGCATGTTTCAAGTTTATTAACCAAAGGAATAAGATTACTCATATATAATCTTTATCCCCCCCCCCCCACTGGGGCGGAATATTCTAAAATCTTCGGATATTTTTACATAACTTAAACTAGAAATGGTTCACACCCATTTTGCGTCACGTTATTCATTATTTTTGGCCGTACGTTAAAATTCGTAACTTTGACGCACCCCAATCCCTCTTTATGGGGTAGTTTAAATAAATGGCAATCTTTATAATTTATTTTCACTTTTTCACCATCTTTTCACCCCCATAAAGGTCAAATTTCGATTAAAGGTCAATTTCAAACGTCTTAACTATCTGTGTGCATAATACTCGTATCAGTCCAATCCGTTCAGTGGTTCAAGAATGGTGGAACCATTTCAAAACTAAACAAGATAATTTAACCACTGATCAGTGGTTCAAGATAAGCGTTGACAGATCACCCTATCAGTCACCCTATCAGTCACCCTATCAGTCACCCTATCAGTCACCCTATCAGTCACCCTATCAGTCACCCTATCAGTCACCCTATCAGTCACCCTATCAGTCACCCTATCAGTCACCCTATCAGTCACCCTATCAGTCACCCTATCAGTCACCCTATCAGTCACCCTATCAGTCACCCTATCAGTCACCCTATCAGTCACCCTATCAGTCACCCTATCAGTCACGCTATTAGTCACGGTTTTCTTTTATTTTTCCTTTTATTTTCGTAAATTTTTAAAGTTTTTGACATTGATTATCGCTGAGATGAGATTGCGACTTTAATTTGAACGTTTTTTAAGCACTTTAATTGACCTTCCGTAGGCCAATTCTCATACTCAAAAATGTATGTAATTTGATTGTATTTTGACAGATTGAGACAGTTTTGAATGAGAACGTTCTTATAAATACGGGAATTGCCGCCTGATGAATATATTTCAAGCCATTTCACAATATAGCCAGAGCTTCCGCTCCACAACACAATTAAGATCCCTATCATTATATTACTTTTATAAATAACACTTTTCAGCAACCACCGAAGGTCAGAACAGTACCGTCAAACAGGTTTATCAAAAGATCTCAGAATTGGCGGGTCTATGTATTTTTATAGTCTCCCAATATTACTCAAGTAGATACATCCAGGGTTGCCGCCATTATGAATCAATCATAGATGGTCATACATTATTGTTTATAATTTCAAATCTTAATTAGTAGACCCATTTCAAAACTAAACAAGATAATTCAGCAATTTAGTATGCATACTTGTTTGTAATCTAAAATTAAAATCTGTAAACTTATTAACATCAATTCTATGTACAGAAAAACGTTTGAAACTACTTGTTATTTGAAAATTGCACCATAAAACCGTAATAAAGATCCTAAATAAATAAATTGTTGGGTATATAATATTATTTTGAAATGACATTTGCAATCAATGTTAATACTAACTAATCTATGCCCTGTAAAACATAAAATGTACCATATTCTGACAAATAATAATTATGATTAAAAGTGTTATATTAACTATAACTGAATCATTCATTGTAGTGCTAAATTAAGGCGCTGACGAACAACGCACGTTATAGAAATTCGTAGCCGGATTCGGAATATTGTTATCTCTGTTTGACAAAAGAAGGTAGTGAGGGACGGTGTGCGCAGCCGTGCGTGTGACTGTGTGAGTAGGTAGATAGCTATTATGAGCTGTACTGTAATAACTGTACCTTCCATTCATTCATAACGACTCTGAAGATATTTCTATCTATTATTAATTAGGTATGTTCATGATTTGCGTTGTTTTTGTTGACGACTTTGGGGAATCGTTCGTAAATCTACAGACTAGTATTGCGTTTTTTGGAAATTTCTTTATAATGCCGGTATCTCAACATAATTATAAGAATATTTCAACATCTAGGCCTTGTAGAGAAAATCAAGAAAAGTACCTATATGCTGGGCTTGAATAAATTATATAAGGTACTACTGATGGTACTTATACATCGTCATCGCGCGTGGTCTTAGGCACCGTCCTAATAGAACGCGATTGCGCGATCATCGCGTGTACGCGCGATGGCAAAAACTGGTGTCCTAATTTATCATCGTGCAAATTGACGACGCGACGAAATAAAATGGCGGCCAGCCGGCCGGGCCGGCAAGGCGAGAGGTGCGCGGGTGAGATGTCCCGCTGCGCCGACCCGATTCGCGCGAATTGCAATTAGGACACCTATTCGAATTCAGTATGTTTGTACGCGCGTTCGTACGAACTAAGTTCGCACGAAAATATTTACAAACATTTTGATCGCGCGACAGCGTCGTGCGATTGTCAGTTAGGACACCTATTCGAGTTCAATATGTTTGATCGCACGTTCGTACTAGTAAAATTCACGAGAACCTGCGATGATCGCGCGTTCGCGTTCTATTAGGACGATGCCTTAGGGGGAACCGGCCGACGTTGTACGTCGAGTAAATACAAATTATAGGGATGTATATAATTTATTCTCCTCTTTAAAAATACTAAGGCTTCTTCTGTCTTATTTATGTACTTATTACTTTTACTAAACTAAAAAGTGTTACTAAATGTATAAATAATGAATACAAGTCAAATAATAAAAGTGTCAAATAAAAAATATTCCACTAATTTATACCTATTTACGTGTTACGAGTACATCAATAACCACGGAATAGAAAAAACAAGTGGAAGTGCCACACAGCTATCGTACGTGTGTCAAAATTATGCGTTGGTTCGCAAAACCGGCTCAGTCGCGATTTGCTACTCGCTGTGTCACGACGTCTCGAGAAAACCGAAAAATATTATAAACATGCCCAATTGTGCAATTTTTACGTGCAAAAATGATAGCAGGACAAAAAATGTATCTCACGGAGGTGTATCCTATCACCGGTAAGTATAAAACTTTGATATATTTCAATAAATTGTTTTTTGTTGAAAAAATCATATTTATTACTTTGATGCGAACTAAAAACTATCGTGTGTCCATTCCTTAAAGTCTAAATCAACTTGCTTGCTGTGATGAATTTCATCGCATTTATTCTAGAACTTTCGACGCTACTTGTTTAGGGATGGGACACAAATACAGTAAATCCATATTTCGGTATCGATAAAATATGTTTATCTAACTTTATCGCAATTAAATAAATGTACGAGAAATTAGTATCAAATTATGCTTAAAAATTATAGTTATTATATATATCAGCCATAAGTATACACACGTCAGCCGAAAGTGGTCCAAAGTCGAATTGAGTGAAACCATAACTTCATGACATATGTATGTACTTAAATTCTGGTAAATAAATCAATCATTCATTTATTCGCGGCTGGACAAATATTAAAGTTAAAATAAGTATTTAAGTAACAGTAATAAAGTATGTAAATATTTCAGTGTACAAGTGTCGTGTGCGACATTCTGCGCCAGCGCTACCCCGCTAGTTATGTGCACCACAACTACAGATGACCACAAAAAAAAACATTAGTCACTAGCTAGAGGTTCTGAGCCCGGTAGCCACGCAGCCAGCTCTGATCCTTATTACGAATAGTTTCCTGATTCAATAGCTTAGCAGTCTTCAGAAAACTAGTCGGCTAGGGGAGGTCTGAAGGGCGATAGCCACGTAGTCCCTTTCATCCCTCCACTTAGGGTTGCCACATGATAGATTAATTATTGTAACGTGTAATATAAGTTAAGTTAAAGTTAATTGTAATTTAAGTTGGCAATAAATTATCATCAAGTTCAACGAGGCTTTAATTCCACAACCAGCAACTCTAAATTACTTATTTGATCCTGCCCTTATGTTTAAGTACCGTTTAATTTATTATTTTACAGGGTCAAATTGATTCTGAGAAAAGTGAGTCAGGTCCATCCAGGAAGCGACTCCTGGAAACGCCACCATTGCCTAGCTTCATTTCAGTGACACCAACAAAGAAAGCCCGTAAAGATAAATACTCTGAGTTGACGAACAGTCCCGCGTATTCAACTCCAAGAAAAAGAACATTAGGAAAGATGTTACGATGGACTCAAAGTAAAATGAGGAAACAAAATCTAAAAATAAAAATGTTACAAACTCGGAGTCGTAGATTAAAAAGCAAAATTAAGAATATGGAAGGACTTCTAAAATCATTAGAAGATAAATTTGCAATGAGAAGTGAAGACCTTGTTAGCTTACAAAACACAAATTTAAAGGTTCCCTATTATTATTTTGATTTCCCCTACCTACTACTAGATTACCTACTATTATTGTTTAAAATTGACTATAAGCCGAGAAAACAAGTATGAGCACAATTCTGTAAAAGCCTTAGGCAAATAAAACTGCCAGGTGTTACACCACGTTGTTTAGTTACGCCACTACTTTCAACAGTAACTACCCTCTCCATGCACAAACTATTTTTTTCTTCTTGCAGGTTAACGAATTGATTACTCGCATGACTGGAAACAAACTTAAAGTCCGAAAGTATTCACCAGCACTTCGCAGTTTTGCACTAACCTTAAACTATTATTCGCCCCGAGCGTATGACTACGTGCGTAGAACATTTAATACTTGTTTACCTCATCCACGAACTTTAAAAAAGTGGTACTCAAAAGTGGGTGGAGATCCTGGTTTTACAAGTGAATCCTTTACTGCTTTAAAACGTAAAGCAGCTTCATTAAACCATGGAATTATAGCTACATTAGTCATAGACGAAATGAACATTCGTCGCCGTATTGAATGGGATGGGAGTAAGCTACATGGGTATGTAGATATGGGAACAGGTTTAGACGGGGATCACTTATCAGAAGCAAAAGAAGCTTTGGTTTTTTTAGTTACTGCTATAAACCAAAATTTTAAAGTCCCCGTTGCTTATTTTCTTATCGATGGTATTACCGGCTTACAACGCGCTGAATTAGTTAAAAAATGCTTGGAAATGAGTCATGACGCTGGCATAAAAATAGTTGCACTGACATTTGATGGATGTGCAGCAAATATTTCTATGGCTGGACATTTAGGCTGTTCTTTTTTAACAGGTAATATGAAATTTGAGCATCCTGTGACCAAAGATCCTCTTGTTGCTATACTTGACCCGTGCCATATGTTAAAATTATTGAGAAATTCTTTTGAAAATTACAAAACATTTATTGACAAAGACGGTAACGAAATCTTGTGGCAGTATGTAGTAGATTTAAATAGCTTGCAGAAACAGGAAACCTTTCATTTAGCAAATAAAATTAAAGATCGACATATCAACTTTAAAAATGAAAGGATGAAAGTAAAATTGGCTTCGCAACTGTTTAGCCTTAGTGTGGCGGAAGCAATGCAATTTTGCAGAGTAGATTTGGCAATTGAATCATTTAAATATAGTGAGCCTACCGAAAACTTTTTAAAATTAGTAAACAATATTTTTGACATTTTTAACTCCAGAAATTTACATTTTTATGGTTTTAAAAAAGCACTAAATAATAAAAACGCTTCTCAAATTTTTGATTATTTAAACAAAGCTGCAGATTATATAAAGAATTTGAAACTTGAGAATGGCACACTTTTAGTAAACAGTCCACGAAAAGTTGGTTATTTGGGTTTTCTGGGTTGCATAGAAGCGATAAAAGATTTATTTGCCACTTTAATACAGACAAAGATTTTGATTTATCTACCCTTCTATAAATTAAGTCAGGACCACATAGAACATTTTTTTTGTAATATTAGGGCACATGGTGGGTCGAACAACAATCCCACGACCAGGCAGTTCGTATCTGCATATAAAAAAATGTTGGTGCACGTGGAACTGAAAGACACAGACAGAGGAAATTGTTCGGCATTGGAGCAAATCTCAATTTTAAATTGTTCATCTGCAGTAGAAAGAATTAATCTAAGTACAGTGCGACAAGACAGGGAAAATGATGAAAAGGAGGATGACGACTTCGATGAAATTTATCTGGATCTGTCCGATTTTAGCAAGCAAACGATAGCTCACATTGCTGGTTACATTGTCAAAAAACTCATTCAAAAAATTAAGTGTGATATATGCGTTAATTCTCTAGTAACAGAAAAAAATCACTTACTACATAGATTTATAATAGCAAAGGATAAAGGAGGATTGTTATACCCATCAGAGGATGTCATTAAGATATGCCAGACGTCAGAGACATTTTTAAAAGACTGTCACGTATTTAAAAAAGAAGTTCTCGTCTCTAAAATAATGCGACAATTCATTGGAACATCAATATTTCAAAATATCAATTACCATCAGTTAGGAGAATTTCCTACATCTAATCATATTACGGACTTAATGAAAGCCATCACGGAAAAATATGTTGATGTACGCATGCATTATTTGTTAAAAATAAATATAAAACAGTCAAAACGACAATTATTGAACAAATATGTTCTATTTCAAGGACAGTAAAAATAATTTTAATGACTAAATGTAATTTCGTTTAACTATTTTACCTTTTATTCTAATCTGACTTTGGTACATTACTCACCTTATATTATTTTATCTTTTTGAAGATTATAAATTGTACAAACATCGTCATTAAATTATCGACATCTTGTTCACATCTCTATCTGAGTAGAAATATAGATGACAGTTTTATGTGAATATGACATCTATTTCAAAGACGTTAGCGTGCTGAATTGTGTAATTTGGTTACAGCGCCCTCTAGTGTTGAGTAGTTGAACTCATTGTGGATAGCTCGGATTTTTTTGTGAGTTGAAAAAATGTCCTTATTGATTTTGACATGTAAAATAATAACTACATTCAGTAGTTGTAATAAGACTTAATTTTTAATAACAATAAATAAGATTTTCGTCAAAATTGCATTTATGATTTCTAGCCAATTATATCAACGTTATCTGTGTATTGCAAATACATTTTAATTTGTAAATGTGTGAGTTTGGCGACATTGGTTCCCGTACTTGGTAAGTTTAAGGGCACTTCTACTTGTTTTTTCTATTCCGTGTCAATAACACCGTCCTGAGCTAAGAACAATAAAAATATAGGATTTTGAATAAATATTTATTTTGTTATGTTCTTCATAAATATTGCTATTACCATTGTTATTGTTGATTCATCTATTATAAAAAAACGAAACGTAATAAAGCCGGATAAACGTTACAGTACCAATAAAGAGGTCCAGTGTCCTTGAGATTATTTTTTCGCGTACTGGATCTTCTACGCACTGCTTAGCACCGAGAGTTGAAAATCCAACAGTGTGCAGCACTTTGTTGTAATTCTCAATGCCCGGTTCAACACCGAGAGTTGAAAATGCAATACGTGATAAAATCCCGCGTCGAGATATTTACGTCTGTGCGAACATGGTCTAAAGAAACGCAACAAACAAAGCTCCATACGTGGGTAGATAGGTAGGTAAATACTATTTTATACCAAATACACTTAGGTACCGAGTAGTGTGAAACTCAAACCAAGAAACTTTGCAGTAATATAGCTTATACATCAGAATAACACATAGACTATAATTTATAAAGATTGTGTGATTTGTCTATTACTTATATTACTACTAATATTATAAAGAGGAAAGATTTGATTGTTTGTTTGTATTGAATAGGCTACGAAACTACTGGACCAATTTGAAAAATTGTTTTACCAGTAGAAGCCGAAATTATGTCTGATGAACATAGGCTACTTTTTTTTCGAAATCCACGCGGGCGAAGTCGCGGGCATAGTGCTAGTACATAATATAATGATAAGTATAAAGTAAGTCGAAAAAATCCAGCCCTCTGAGAGCCATCTTGTCGTGCGATGTCTTAGCCGTATGGTGTTCGTGTGGACGTAGTACACGATGATAATGTATCGTGGGATTGTTTGTCATAAACAATTCTAAATAAAAGTTCGTGACAGCATACATCTACATTTAATGTGGAAGCTATTATAGCCAAAATAGTGAGTCATAAATGAATAGCTTTTATGTTTTTACAATCCACATTTTAGAGTATTTAGTTAATTCATATAGTATGTTCTTATAGGCTACTTTTCATCAACACTCCACATGGGCGAAGCCGCGGGCGGAAGCTAGTTAGAAATAACGTTAGAAAAGTCCGTATTCAATTTGATAAAAATGTTGATATGTAACATTACAATGTTACGTATCAACATTTTTATCAAATTCACTGCATTATTGTGTACTAAAACAATTTACTTGTTTTATTTTGTAATATTTATTTTCTTAAATTGCAAAGTATTTCTCACACATAAATTAATGTTGACTTCGTAATTGAATTACACACAGTAAATTTCAGTTGATGTATCAATGGTTAGGTTACTCGATACCAAATATAAGGCCAATCTAAATCCAAGTTCACAGCACTTATAAGTCAATAGTGTCAAAAATATTACAATACAATTATGCAAATAAATACGCACGCCCAGGACAATAAAGAGATTGTCTCACACTGACAACAAACACGGAATACCCCGGCGCGCGGCGGGCTAAACGTTGCGGTAAATCGGTTATGTGTGTGCTTGTGCGAGCGATACACATCTACTATCCTGAGCAGTACGACCACGCACACGTTGACATTTGCTTGACGCGATAGCACTACTGGCTGTTGAAAAATTGTGATAAATTTTGATGTGTTCCGTAATACCAAAAATAATTAATGAAAACTTAATCTACCTACCTAATCAATCTACATGGTCTTCAAATTGCCAGACCATGATTAAAACTAATTTTAAAAATTAAAAATAAACTGAGTTATAAAAAACAACAAATCCACACTGCCTTCACATTCACAATAATTAAAATATTATAATAATTTACAAAGTAAATTTTCATGTCATTGTATGGTATGTCAAAGTGTTTAAAAATCCGAGAATAAACTTGGTCAGATCATATGAGGACCCTGTAGATTGGTGTCTGAAATGGTCTTTTGAGGAAAGAACCACACTGATTTGAGTGGACCTGTCCAGTCAATGCACGAATTTGTCAATCATGGTGCAGCTCAACTCAGAACTAAGGAGCTCAACGATTCGACGAACAATACAAAAGAAAGGACATTTGGGTAGGCCGCATAAAGTACTCAAACAGCCAGACCATGATTAAAACAACTGAAAGAAAAAAAAAAGAAAAATACAATGACCCACATTCACAAAATTAAAATAATATTATACTATATACAGTAAATATATACATGTCATTGTGTCATTAAAAAGGTACAAAATATTTAAAAATCATAATAATAAAAATATTTAATATAATAATAAAAATGCAAAACAATATTAAACATCAAGATTGTCTGTGTAAATTTATTGGAGCAGCTCAATCCCAAGCCTTCCTGTCCTCAATATAGTCTTTGACAGTATAATAGTCTTTCTGGCATAATTTCCGCTATAAAAATATTTGAATTTATTAAGGCTTAGTCCTTGAATGTGGCTAGGAAGTTTATTATAAAAACGTATACATTGAAATTTAAATGAGCCACCTATTTTCTTGAGCCTGGTAGTGGGAACAACAAATTTGTGTTTGTTCCTAGTATTTGTGTTATGGATATCACTGTATAAACAGATTAATATTTTTATGTGCATACAAAAGATTTTCATAAATATACTGAGAAGGCACAGTCATTATATTAATCTCTTTAAATTTGTCTTTGAGGGAGTGTCTGGGACTTAGTTAATAAATTTAACGAATTGCCCTTTTTTCACAAAAGAATATCGTACGACATCACACTATGAAAATAACTAAAGTATACTAAACGGGCTGTCTCTAAATCAGTTAAATTACGAATTTTTCTAACGGCGTATGCAGAGCTTAGTTTTTTTGACAAATTATCTATATGGGGGCCCCCATATAGATAAATTGTCAAAAAAACTTTGAAGTTTGGCATCCAAAGTTATGCCTAAGAATACTGTGGTGTTTTCGGGTTTCAACTCTTCACCCTTAATAAGCGTTGAGCTCCTTATGTTTTGAGTTGAGCTGTACGATTACTGACAAATGCGTGCACTAACTGGACAGGTCCACTCAATCTGTGTGGTTCTAACCTTTCAAAAGACCATTTCAGACATCCATCCACATGGTTATAACATGATCTGACCAAGATTATGTCTGAACTTTAAAAGAGACTGCGACCTCTGAGTTTGTTTCGGTCTTTCTTCGCAGAGTAGTCAGATAGGAAACGCCGACCTCATCTAGTTTAAAAAAAATGTTTGACGTTTGAAAGTGTTTGTACAAACCCACTTACAGAAATAAAATCATTCATCATCTATTGATGGCAAATAGTACGAAAAAATATAAGTGATAACCATAAATTAAGTTAATAATAACACGTCATAAAGGTAAAGTCAAAGTCAAAGCATTTATTTCAAATAGGCCCATTAAATGGCACTTTTGAACGTCAAAAATTACAATAAAAATATAACTGATTCTAGGCGCCACTTCCAAAAAGTAGTTTCGTATGGAGAACTGGTAACTGTGTTATTTCAAAAGTAATGATATAGCCGGTAGAGGTTTTACTGTGCCGGATCAGGTCTAGGGTGAGGAGCCAGACCATGAGAAGAGAGATACAGAAACCCGCAGGGCAACATGTGGCGAGCTGTTGGGCAGCAGCGACCCCATTTATCCAATCACAATACACTTTAAATATTAATCAATTAAATAACAAAACACAAGGAATAATGTCGAAAAAAATGTGAATCAACAAAAATCTAGTCAAATATTATCATGAAAGTTGCTGTTGAAAAATGTTAATAAAAAACGATTAACATTTTTCAACAGCAACTTTCTAAAATATCAAAGTGACACTTCGTCGCATTGACATTATAAACCCTGAAGACGCAGTGACTGCATTCGAAAGGTCTGTGGTAGAGAACCCAGGTAGCGCTTCCCACCAGGCAACATCGTAAGACTCTTCCTTTTCATGGAGGAGTGGTACCTGCACCTTCTCTGGGCACACATTATTATTTTCCGTTATGTTCGCATAAAAAAACTTATGTTGCCGAAGTGGCGGGCACAACTAGTAGCATATAAAATCTTAGTAAACTTTAAGTATAATTTATTATATTGTTGCGGTTAGACGCTACGCGCTACGCGCTACTTGCTACACGCTACTTGCTCCGGGCTACGTGCTACGGTCTATGCGCGTCATGCTACGAAGCGTAGCTTAGCTAGTAGCATAGTTACGCACGTACACTGACGAACAGTTCTTCATAAATTAATACACAACTCAGAACTATTTTGATTCATATGACCTGTTATAAGTTGAATTCACAAGTACCTTAGTCGATTTAAAACTCTTCTAAAACAACAAAATATACTCAGTGTCTTACAAGAAAGCGATCGTCGCGATCATTCGTTCGGGTTCGCCGAACAAACGATGTATTCATTCTTGACAGTGGTCAATATTTAAACCAAATCAATGTATTACAGTCCATTTACTGTTGTTTTAACTCTGAGAGCAACAACACATTAGCAACCCGGTTGAAACAATTTTAAAGAACAAAGTGATTTTAAAGAACTTGACAGACTTGTAAAGATCACTGTGATTTTAAAAGTGATGCAAATTTACAGGTAAAATAACTGTGGACGGACTGTTAAACCTGCGTCACGGTGTGAACAGATAGTATACCACAGATTGATATGTGTTACTCGTGTCACTATTGTCTTGCCGAAAGATGGCGAATTCAAGACTCTTATTTTAAAATAAACGTATGTAAGTAGTTCTAAACTGACACTCAATGATGTTGGAAAGATCGACGACATGAAGGCCACGAGTAAGTCGTACGTAGCTACGAGTTAGACCATCGTAGCGAACGATGGTCTAACTCGTAGCTACGTAGCTGTCGTAGCGCACGATGGTCTAACTCGTAGCTACATAGCTGTCGTAGCGCACGATGGTCTAACTCGTAGCTACGTAGCTGTCGTAGCGCATGATGGTCTAACTCGTAGCTACGTAGCTGTCGTAGCGCATGATGGTCTAACTCGTAGCTACATAGCTGTCGTAGCGCACGACCGCGCGTAGCACTTTCGGAATATGTAGCATCGCATCGTACAAAATTTATCATCGATTTAATTGTTTTACTTAACTGTCGCAGTATTTCTAGATGATCTATCAATTCTTAACGAAACCTGTGATCTGTGAGTCGGTCGAAATAAATACAAAAAACTTAAATCTTTTCAGTAAAAGAGGTGAAACACACAACTATAGGACTAGAAATAGGGACCAATTAGTTCAACCCGGTTTCATGCTGGCTAAAGTATCTCATGCGAGGCGGCGAGCCTCCTTGCCGGATTGCCGCCATGGGATCTGGAGGCAAAAGCCCTCGCGCACGTATGGGAGTGGCGCGAGGAGGCAAAACGCCGGGGTGTAACTCCGCTGCCGCGAGAAATCACGGTACAGCGGACAGAGCTCCGGCGGGATCTCATGGCGTCATGGAGGGTGCGATTGTCGCAACCTAGTGCTGGGCACGCCACAATAGCGGCGGTAAGTCCCCTCTTTGAGGAGTGGTTGGAGAGGCGCCACGGCGTCCTCACCTTCCGCCTGACACAGGTCCTCACCGGACACGGTTGTTTCGGGAGGTTCCTGTTTCGCATAAGGTGGGAGGAAACGCCCGGGTGTCACCATTGTGTGGATCGCCCGGAGGACACGGTGGAGCATACGGTGGAGGTATGCCCAGCTTGGGCGGAGCACCGCAGTGTCCTCGCGGAGGCGATTGGCGGCGGCGATCTCTCGCGTCCGGCCCTGGTCCAGGCCATGGTACGGAGCGAGAGGGAATGGCAAGCCGTCACCTCCTTCTGCGAAGCAGTAATGCTCGCGAAGGAGGAGGCGGAGCGGGTGAGGTAGAGAGCCTTGCGCCCTCACGCCCCCACTAGCCGCCGCAGGAGACGCCCTGGGCGTCGGGAGTCGCCTGCAGATTCCCGGCCACCGTAGGCGCGGGCTTGCGGGCGCGGACGGCGAGCAATGGGTAACTTGCCGTCCGGTAAGGACCAGGCCCGGGTCGACGGCGCGTTGTGTTCCACGCGCGCCTCAAGAGATGTAAGCACAAAGTGACGGGGTCCGATAGGGCCGACGCCTCAGGGTCGCGGGTTATTCCACAGAGAAAACCGTGGCCCTGGCACAGGTAACTGAAGGAACACGGGTGGGTTTTAGTCAGTAAAAGTCTGACACGCCCTCCCGCTCCACCCAGAGCGGGAGAAGTCATTTGATGATTTCCCACCCAAAAAAAAAAAAAAAAGGCTGGCTAAAGTAGATTCATCCTTCATGGGGTACTGTTTAAAATGTTTTAATAAAATACCTCCCCACATACTCCAACTGAATGAAACGAAGTTCAAAACTTGTATCAGACGCACACTATGCAGCCAAGCATATTATAACTTGGAGGATTACATCTCTGACAAAAATGCTTGGCTCAACGCTGGTTCTGCTCCACAAGGGCGCCTAAACAATTGATTAGCATTCGGAAATATTGTTGGAGCTGCTGAAGATTGTAAAAACTATCTTTGCACTGTTTAAATTCAATCTTTTAGTATAGTATAATTGCAAAGCTCACGTGTGAGCACTATGTAGTACCTACTATAAAGCTACCCTATACTAGGCACGACTTGAATGTGCCCTGGCGGCTGAGAGTATGTCACGCTCACTCATATGTCTCGCTGGTGGTAGCGTGTGTGTTGGATCATTAAGTTCCTTTCAAAATGGTTGAGCTGAATGGTGCTGATCCATACGTCATGTTCGTAAACGGGCGCCGTCAGTGGTCATCTCTTGGCAGCCACGGCTTATTTTTATTTCCGATTTTTTGTTTTTATAACGGGTCTTTCTGCATCGTTCTCACATGTATAATTTCAACAAGACTGATGTCACAAATATTTCTGTAACCATATTATTTAAAAGAGTGTCCATGGAGTTTCTTGCCCGTTCTTCTCCATAGGTACCTACTTTCGTTTTGGAATGGGCAACTAGCTTCATATTTCTGAATGACCGCCCCCTTGACAATTCAAAAGTGCCTGTAATTGGTTTATTTGAAATAAATGCTTTGAGTTTGAGTTTGAGTACAAGCGCGCCTACTTAGGCTGATTTTATATTTTGCGCATGTGTGCAGACGCGAGGTCACATGTGTCTAGTATTTTTATGCTTTGAATTGCTTCGTATTTCAGCCGCGCTGTAAAATAGCTTTAAAAACTGATTTCGAGCCGCGTGTACCGGGCTCGCGGCTCAAAAGCGTCACAATGTAGTTCTGGTGCAAACGGTTATTTTAACAAACTGATAATAATGTTGTATTACTGCGGCCGACACTCTCAATCATGTAGTCTTATCTGCACATCAGCTAAAACTTGAGGCTTGACGACTAGCATCTAGTAATTGTATCAAATTGATATGAATTGTTGTGGACTGTACAGAGCTCCCCTGATAGCTGTCAGCGCTAAGCAGATTACGACGGCGGTGGCGACGGTGCCCGCGCCCCGCGACCCGCGCCCCGCGACCCGCGCCCCGCGACCCGCGCCCCGCGATCTAAACTAACTACGCGACACACTTGACACCAACCAACCTGTTTCGGACTTTTTGCTTTGACTTAACTGATGCAAAATACAGGGAACTTATAATAAGTCGGGGTGGCTACAAAGCAAATATTACGCATTTTAGCAGCTTTTTAAGATTATTGCCTAGCACGGGAAATGATTTAGATCCAAAAACAGAATTACAAAACCGTCTTAGTTTAATGGAAACATTATATAAGGAATTCGACGTGTTGCAGACAGAGTTGGAGCTGTTGTCGAAGGATGCGGACGACATGTATGGCGAGAGGGAGCAGTTAGAGACGCATTACCACGCGCTGGTGGCCCGCGCGAGGGCCTAGGCTTGAGCTACGCCCCCACACGCCTCCTCGCCCGCGCTTGAGTCTGCCACTTCCATCGATGACCTCCCGCGCCACGACTCTGGCTGCAGGCATGACTTCATTCGGCTGCCCAAGATAGACTTGCCTCACTTCGACGGAGACTATCAGCAATGCCTTTAATTCCGAGATACATATTTTTCTCTTATTCATAACAACGACAGCATACAAGTCATCAACAAATTTCACTACTTACGTGCTGCCGTAACCAGCAGCGGGTCATTAGTGATAAAAGCATAGATTTCAAAGCAGATAACTATGGTACAGCTTGGCAGTTATTATCCGAAAGGTACAACAACGAAAGACCACTTGTTAATAATCACGTGCAGGCTTTATTTAATCTTCACCAAATTCAACAAGAATCACGTAAATCGTTACGGAACATGATTGACGTCACAAATAAAAATCTTCGTGCCTTGTCAACTTTAAGGAAGCCTACTGAACAAGGGAGTCTACGGGAAACTCTTTTATTACACATGATGTCGGATTAACTTGACAAGGTCACACGGAGGGAGTGGGAAGAGTTTAAAAATAATTTAGATACCTTTCCAAATTTAAAAGATTACATTAAGGTGCAAAAAAATACAAACAGAGCAGATTTACTTGTATCTTTAAATTACAATAAAAACACAACAACGTCAAAACATAATAACGAAAACAACAAAACTAAAATCTTACTCACAACCACCAAAAACAATAACAATTCGGAGAGTGTAAATTGTACAATGTGTTCTCAAAATCACTTTTTATTCAGTTGTCAGACTTTCAGAAATCTAGACATAGAAGCACGCATTAAAAGAACATCAGAAACCAATGTTTGTATGAACTGCTTTCGACCTGGTTATACCGAAAAGGGTTTCAGTCTCTCGCATTGCAAATATTGCAAGATCAAACATAATACCCTCTTACATAGGGAATCAGAAAAACAGATAGGGGAAAACCTAGTTTTGTCAACAAACGTAGGATTTCCCTGTCCAGAAACTTATCAGAGTAATCAGGGTCACATTTTGCTATGCACTTGGCAAAGGTGACAGACGTCAATGGAGAGCGTCATACTGCCAGACTAATGCAGCACAACGGCAGCACCTCCAACTTCAGCACACCCAAGAGCTTTGTGGGAAGCTCGGCTTGGTAAACGGTCAAGTTTCCAGTAAGCAAGCTGCAGTCTTCATTTGCGGTCTTGTAATGTAAGCTCGAATCAGGCGAAAGTAAGCTGTTTTGTTTTACCGAAGATTACACAATGGCTGCCGGGTCCTGATATAGATAAAAGGTATATTACCATCCCGCTAGGTATTCAATTAGCAGACCCATCATTCAATGTACCTACTGCTATCGATAATCTAGTAGGTGCTGAGGTATTCTGGGACGTCTTAGGTTCCGATACCATTCATTTAGGCAATAATCAGCCTAGATTACAGTCATCCAAACTAGGTTGGCTTATATCGTCAGTAGGTCACGTCTTCGTACACAACCTTCAGTTTGTCGCTTCCTTTCACATGAGGAGTCAGATCAGCTGACTCGCTTCCGGGAACTTGATACTGTGTCGTCTGCAAACTGTTTCTCTATTCAGAAGAACTGGCTTGAGAAAAACTCTTTCAAGAGACCACTTGACGGGAACCACATGTCAATTCGTTGACACCATACCATTGATGGACTCGTTCGAGTGCTTCGGTGACTCTTACGCGATGGCGAAGCATTGGTTCCTCTCCCTATAGCGTAGATTTGAGCGGGACTCCACATTAAAAAACAGATATTTGCAATTCATGCAAGAATATATTGACCATCAGTCTCATGACAGAACATTAGAAAACAAATCATTCAGAAATTAATTATTTTATGCCTCATCACCAGTGTCCGGAATAGGTAGGGTATAAATACCTAAACTTGGCGGGAAGGTATAACATGGAGTGGTTAAAACCACAAAAAAAAATAATTTACTTTTAATTGCATCCCGCAATGTCGGGAACTGGTATTAATTATATAAAGTATTAATTGTCGCAGTAAGTTTAAAAATTTAGGGCAATGATCTCTAACGTAAATATCCTAATATAAACACGTTTTCGGGATCCCGGGATTTTAAAATTATCTACGTATTTAGTAAATTACTACTTAACCTAAACTTTTATCAACAACACGATATAATTCTCACCAACCACAGGATTTTTTTTTTAAATCCCGTGATGCCGGGAACTTTTGTAATAGGTATTGACAGTTGCAGTAAGTGAGCAATTTTAAACGTTTACGTTTAAATATACATGCCTACGGGATCCTAGGATATTAGTATTAAGAATGACTGCCGCTATAACATGGACATTATTACGATTCACAATTGGTACAGTATACAATTTAATAACTATTTTGTCTTGTTTTAAAACTAAGTGAGTTTTATATATGTTTTTGAATATCCTTTTCGTTCCCGTTTTGTCCCCAGCTCCTCGCTTCAGCCTCCAGCACCTTGGGCTAGTCCTTCAATGACATTCAGATGGCAGGTCCAACCGTACGGGAGGATCTGCTATTCATACTCTTGAGATAAAGACAACATAAGTTTGTTGTAACAGGTGTAAATGAAAACATGCATAGAGCTATTTAAGTTGAGCCATCTCAACGCCCGTTACAACAAGTTGTTTTCAGATTCAATTCCTCAGACCCTTTAAAAACGTATGCACTGAATACAGTGACATACGGTACAGCTTCATCCCCGTGTCTAGCCACAAAATGCCTAGTTTCGCTTGCAGATCAATGTTCAGACCAAAAGGTTAGTACTGACTAACCTTTTGGTCTGAACATTGATCTGCAAGCCATTAGACGTGATTTTATGTAGATGACTATTTGAGTGGCGGCGATTCGATTGAGTCAGTCATACATTTATGTCAAGGGGAAGTGAAGTGAAGTATCACCTTAGAAAGTGGCAGTCAAATAGTCCGAAGATATTAGAGTCAGTCAGTAATTTAAAACCAGAAAGTTAAGACAAAAATTAAACCTTAATGACACTCCTTGCAAAACACTTGAGCTTATACTGGGACTGTTAAACAGCCAGATTAGTATTTTCTATACATTTAAAACATACTTCAAAAATTACAAATCAGTCAGGTCAGGTGTTTGATATGATCGGCCTCGTCAGGCCATTCATAGTTCAGGCTAAACTTATGTTACAGCAGCTGTTGATACTTGAATGTGACTGGGATGATGAAGTACCAACAGAAATAAAATCACAATCCCTTGAGTTCTTACAATCATTTACAGCTCGTAACTCACTCACATTCCTCGTTGGAGAGTAATTTAGAGCTTCACACTTTCACAGACACTTTAGAATGCGCCTATGTCGCGTCTATTTATTATATGCCCATGACAAACATAAAATTGTTAAAAATACAGTGCTATCCATAATATAAATACTAGGAACAAACACAAATTTATTGTACCTACAACAAGGCTCAAGAAAATAGGTGGCTCGTTCAGATGTCAATGTATACGCTTTTATAATAAACTTCCAAGCCACGTTCAAGATCTAAGCCTTAAAAAATTCAAGTCATTTAATAAACGCAAGTTGTTCCAGAAAGCTATTTATACCGTTAAAGATTATATTGAGGACAAAAAGGCTTAGGACTGACCTGCTCAAATTTTTGCATACTGAATGTGTTTTTTTTTTGTTTGCTAACTTTTGTTTTATTTTTTATATACACTTTGACATTTCACGATTATAATATACACAATGAATATTTAATTTGTGAAGCATAATATTGTTATTATTTTAATAACTGTATGAGGACTTAGTGGGTAATATTTTTACATATTTTGCCAATCTTAGATTTTTTTTTAATTTTATTATCTGGCAGTTTGAGTTCTTAATGCTGCCCAAACCCAAATGTTCTTTCTGTGGTATTGTTCGTCGAATCGTTGAGCTCCTTAAGTTCTGAGCTACACGATTAATGACAAATGCGTGCACTGACTGGACAGGTCCACTAATCCACTAAAATCTGTATGGTTCTTTCCTCAAAAGACCAATTCTGACACCTACTGACATGTTCCTCATATGATCTGTAAATCAAACAATGACATGAATATAATTACTTACTGACACTAAAATTTAAATTATTTTTTGCTAAAAACATAACAACAAATATATAACTAAATTAAATTACTAAATAACTAACTACCTATACAAACGAATATAAATCACTCAGGCGTCGAAGTACTCGTCCGCATAGCTGTTATCCGGAAACGTGCCCAGAAGACTGGCAGCATTGCCACCCTGAATGGCAATGCTTATTCTTTGGCCAAAGAACAATCCAGCCCTCTGGTCACGTGAAGTGTCGACTAGACGGTGAGAAATTTGTTTAAAAAGGAGACGCGCACTCGGGTCGACTATGTGGGTCATTAATTTATTTTATTCTCATGTTTTTTTAATATTATCTCAGTTAGTTTTAATCTTAATCTTGGTCTGGCGGTTTGAGTATTTATGCGGCCTACCCAATGTCCTTTCTTTGGTATTGTTCGTCGTATCGTTGAGCTCCATATGTTTTGAGTTGAGCTGCACGATTACTGACAAATTATTAAACGTTTATTTTCTCTTCACAAGTTATGTACTTATCGGGATAGGCCCTCATCAGCGATACTACACTTGCACTTTGTAAGTAGGCGTGGATTGTCGGGCGAAAAAAATAGAGATACTAGTTACAGCACAACCACTTTAATTCACTCACAATGTCTTATAAAATAATCACCATGAAATAACCTGAAGGCAGAGGTCCGACATATTAAATGAAAGTATGAGATATAACAGTAACCAACTCTTTTATTCCGACAGCTTGTTAATTAATTAAATAGATCGCGATAATAGCTCTAGGCGCTACGGCAGGCGCACCGGGCCGAGCCTGCCACAAGAATGATCCCCCTCTTCTTGCTTGAGAAGTGAGGAGAGTGGGGAGGCGAACGTCCCGCTTTGCACAGCGTAACTCGGCCCGCTGTACCTACCGCTAACGGGGACGCCGACACGGCCATACTGACGTGCGGACGTCCTCGTACGCGTAGACTCATCAAGCATTGTCTAAAAAGACATAACGTTATTATTAATGTTCGTTCATCCTGACTAGCAATGTCGATGAGCAAAAAAATCCAGGTCATCCCTACTGTGCAACCAACTCTGGACCGCTCAATACTGAGCCTTATACTAGTAATCTGGTCCGGTTCAGCCCTGCAGAGTTTACTACTAATTCGGGACCGCTCGTTATTGAGCCTTCAGAACTTTAGCAATCTGGTCCGGTTTACCACTTCAGAGTTATAATCTTCTGGCCCGGTCCAGCGACCCTTCAGAACTTTAGCAATCTGGTCCGGTTTACCCCTTCAGAGTTATAATCTTCTGGCCCGGTCCAGCGACCCTTCAGAATTATAACCGCCTGGTCCGGTCAAATGACCCTTCAGAATTATAACCTCCTGGTCCGGTCTTACGACCCTACAGAGTTATAATCTCCTGGTCCGGTTATAACAAACCCTTCAGGATTGTTACTGCTTGGTCCGGTCATGAATGACCCTTCAAGATCATTCCAGTTTATACAGTTTTTTTTCTCTCTTTTTTGGTTTCTTTTTGTCTCTCTTTTGTCTCCTTTTTAGTCTCTTTTTTGTATTTTTTTTGTATTTTTTTTTGTCTCTTTTTTTTGTCTCTTTTTTTTTGTCTCTTTTTAGTCTCTTTTTTAGTCCGGACTAAAATGGTCCCTGTAGATTATATAATCAAATGTATTAAAGTACTTGTCTCAACAATCCACACATGCTATGTTCATTGGTAGTTTCACTACCACCAAAGTCATTTACTTTAGAGCCTATGACAGAAACAAACTATTTTAATCTTAAGAATAGACTTGACTTAAGACACTCCACCGAATGCGTAGCACGCCTGTGCGATGCCGACCGAGTCTCATGTCATACGGCAAAATGTCACTTCAAGGTGCATAAGCGTTCTGTGTTGTGTCAGAGTGTCATGTCATTGAATGTGTCGTAGCAGACACATAATTCATGTTCACACACACATAACACTCTAAACTAACAAACGGCATCTATGAAAACTAAATAACACTAATTTAAGTATTGAAGCGCCGTCACGGCCAGACTGACACTCGCACGTCCTTGTGCGTCTCCATCCCCCTAAAGTCACCGCGGGCCCATTTTTCTGTAAAAAAATAATACTGGTAGATACATTACTTTGTACGCTCGTCCATCAGTGACATACATTACAACGTTTTATAACCCACAAAATCAACCTTCAGGAGCTGAGCCGGACAACTTAAACGGGCGTCCCTTCAGCCAGTTATCTCTCCAGATAACATGGACCAGGCAACCAATCAGCGTCTCTCCTATCACTCACTAGTACCACACATATCTCCATTGATCTCATAGCCTCTCAGACTAGACGATCACTTTATAATATGACCCAGAACATCGGCCTGCATAAGCCAGTTCTTTAGACTACCCAATAACACACACCATAGGACGTCAACCCGCATGAGTCGGGCCCTTACTTTATCTCACAGATTAGTACCAATTTTACGTTTAATTACGTTTCTTCACTCTCAGAGGCCGTGAGGTTTTCAGAGCTGGCGGATACAGTACGTGAACTACAAATAGACAAAGCATCACTAAAACCACCCGATGACGCCCACTCCATTCGTCAATCGCGGACTGCCGCCACCTCGGCCTCCTTCAAGCTACCCGTCAAAGTGGTAGCTAAATGCACCAAGCCCTCACTTCCCCCGGGCATTGCCCGAAAATGCTTACGACCATATTTGCATTCTCTATTAGACACACAACAAAGGGAAGTCTGTAGTCCCTGCGAAGCCCAATCGAACCCAGAGGGGGGTCACATACAATGAAGTAGGAATCACCACTGTAGAACGGTCTCATTTTTCCTACTGTGACGCAGCAACTCTCCCAATATTCTCCGATGCTATCTTACGAATTTCACCCAAATCTAACCGAAACCCAGACTAAGAATATGAAGCCACACTTAAAAACCGCGCCCGAGTCCCAAACACAAGTTCTGTTTGTGTTACCCTAGACCTTGCACCATCCGTCGCTAGCTGCACTTCGAGAAGCTCGCCGCGTCAGGTCCCACCAGATTCACTGTCGATTATAACAAGTAAGCACCTCAATGTCTTCATGACTCTCTCTACCCGAACACATGCCCTGCCAGAACCGTTAGCAACAAGGTGCAACTCTACACCATGTTCACCATAAAATTGCTCTGTCTGCGCCAATACAATACCCATCCCGATCCGAAATGATCCGCGAAGTCGCGCCGAAAAGACAGAGCCTCCTTTAGTGCTTAATCTGCACCTGCTGCATCCAACTAAGAAGTGCACTCGAGAAGGACTCATTTAGTGAAAGAGTCAACAATGACAAGAATACTCCCTACCATCGATTTCTCCACACAACTTCTCCGCGATGTCTAAATGTACAGTATAACATTGTGCAGAAACCCTAAGCATAGGATGGAGTGAGCCCCGAACAATCCCTTGAGGCCCAGCACACAAGTGTGAAGTTCAATCAGTGCGTTCCAGTCAAATCATTTTAGTCAGAACCCGTTCTGATGTTAGTATTTCGATCACTTTCTTGTAAATATCTTGTCTGTCTTTTTGATAGGCCCTTTTAATTTGATTCAAGATTCTTAACGTAAAACACGTGAAATATGGGGCAAACCGCCAAAAATTAATCTAAAGGACCTACACATCGCTCAAAATAAAATTATTAAACTATTATTTCACTATGATTACCTTACACCTACAGTTAAAATTTACAGGGAAACGAAACTCATGAATATTAAACAACTTCCTGCATTTTCCACCAGAATACTTAAAAATTCTAAGTAAGTTCATTCACACAAAAATGCATCAGGTACACAATCGCAGCAATAGTAGGAAGGATCACATTTTACTACCGCGAGTGTGGACAGTAAATGGCGAATGAACAATTTTTTTTGCGGTAGTGCAACAATGTAATAAGCTACCTGTAGAAGTAAAGAATGCAAACTAAACGTTTGGTTTTTTTTTTTTTTTAAATCACTTTCTAAGTGATCAAACACCATTAAACAGACTTGCCCTACTACTGCATTGCTTTATTGTGGCACCGGCATCGCATTCCTGATCTACGGTAATTATTTCTTTTGCGGGTGGATCGAAAAGTTTTAAGTTTTGTGTTATTTAATAATGTTATTTGCGTACGAAAAGAAATGGTATTACAACTTAGATGATTTAATATAAATTCAAACAATAGCTGCTTAGTTTGTGTGTCCAAGTTATATTTTAAGTTTAAAAACGTTCTCAAGTAAGTGAAATCTTTGTAATTTCTTATCGAGAAATAAATTTCTTAAACCATAAACACCATACCACCAATAAAGAATCAATTATCCTTTCGCACTGAACTAATGCGAGTTTATCTTCACCATGTAGGTCAGTTTTGATGTTGTGGTATATGATAATGAAACTCTTTAGTAACGTTAACTTTCTTATCCCAAATAGAATGTAATTTTGCAATATCCGTACGTACATGGATCTACTATCTAATAGATCCCTACCTATAATAACTGGTTCTGTAATTGAGTTAACAGGCACAACATGAAACAAAAAGGACACTGACGTGTTGAATTTCACCACGGCTCAGTTATTCTGCGATTCATATTTAACGTTTTCTTTACACAGGTATACCTGTAAGGTAAACTAAATCACAGCGCATAGTACCCTGGATTTTTTGACAAAGCTAAAAGCTACAAACGAACTACCAGATTATCTATTAAAAAGAAAAGGAACGAGCTCACCGGATGATGTGGTTGTCCATACACGTAGCAGGTGAGACGGTTCGTATCACGACTCTTCGGTGTTGGTGCTCGATTCGAATTCTTGACTTCGGTCAAAGGTTCGTACTGCCACTTGCTTCAATCACTTGATTTTTGGACTGTTGTGCTTTAACGATGGCATGTGCCATTGAAGCGATTGTCATTCTCAGGATCAAACCGTATCAGTCGCGCAGTTGCGGTGAAATTTGACGTTTGCGGTTAAGTGGTTGCCGGAAGTCGTGCTGGCAAAAACTCCAAATTTTGAATTGATTAGACGTTAGCCCACACTTCACTGTCGTCATTATTTTCTTCAGGTTTTTGCCCTTCGAATCCCAATTCTGATATCGGGAGAGGCCCTCATCAGCGATACTACACTTGCACTTTGTAAGTAGGCGTGGATTGTCGGGCGAAGAAAATAGAGATACTAGTTACAGCACAACCACTTTATTTCACTCACAATGTCTTATAAAATAATCACCATGAAATAACCTGAAGGCAGAGGTCCGACATATTAAATGAAAGTATGAGATATAGCAGTAACCAACTCTTTTATTCCGACAGCTTGTTAATTAATTAAATAGATCGCAATAATAGCTCTAGGCGCTACGGCAGGCGCACCGGGCCGAGCCTGCCACAAGAATGATCCCCCTCTTCGCTGCGCACTAGCTTACATTAAGTTGCTTGAGAAGTGGGGAGAGTTGGGAGGCGAACGTCCCGCTTTGCACAGCGTAACTCGGCCCGCTGTACCTACCGCTAACGGTGACGCCGACATACTTAATACTAATATTATAATGATAGTAGTGCACAAACAAGGAGCTAACTTTGTGAGAGACTGGTGCCTGAAGTAGGTTTATACAAAAACCTGAATTACAGGTCACCAGGGCCCTCCTGCGGCTAGAAGCCTGTGATTTGGACCAACATAAAATGCAGTATACCTGACTAAGGTTTAAACAGAAAACAAAATTACCCAAACCAGAAAACAAAAAACAAAAACCTAAAAAATACAAAAATTACCAAAGGTTTGTGGAAATACCAGAGTGTGTGTGTAACTAGTGAAAGTGAATAAAAGAGACTGATTGGAGAGAGTATGTGAGAGGTTTCTTGAGTGAGAGTGATGCGATTAAGGTGGATGGTATGAAGAAGCAGCATAGGGGATGAATAATAAGTAGAGAAAGTCCATCTGAGTGGGATCAAAAAATTCTCAGTTCCCGGGTAGTTTTTCAAATAGTTAGTGACTGAAATTTTACATTTGTGTTTAGTTTGAGGATATATATTTAGGATTTTATTTATCTTGTTGTAAAGATACGGTCCGAGAAAGAAGAAGAAATTACGTGAGTGTGCAGAACTGGAAGGTTGTGTTTGGCAAACTCTGTTTTTTCGGCGCTTATCCTGATACAGATTCGGATCGTATTGCAGGAGTGTTGTTTAAGCACCGTGCGCAATATGAAGGTTTTCCTAACAGAGAGTATATCCCAGATTCTATAAAGGTCTACGGTTGGGAATAGGTAGGGGAGACCGGCGCTAACTTTGAGAATGGCACGCTGAGCGCTCTCAAGTTCAATAAGGTGGGTCTTGGCGGAACCTCCCCAGGATGTAATGCAGTACTCTATTTAGGATTGGGATAAAGAATTATATACCATCTTAATAACCCTTCGGTTTGCAGCGTGTCTAAGGGTTTTGAAGACGAAGATTAGCTTACGGAGCCGGTTCACAAGGACTTTAATATGCTGTTTGAAGGTTTGGTCTAAAACGATATCAAGGTATTTTATATGATCGATTCTTTGGAGAACAGGACATGAGCACAAGGGGGTGATGACACGATCACAAGCATGAGAGTAAATGCTAAGACATGATTGAGGAAGTTGATTTGACCTATGTGCAAAAGTGACATATTTCGTTTTATTGACATTTAGCGTCAGAATATTCGATCGGAGCCATTCGCAGACTTGGTTAAAACCCCCCTGGGCAGTGTCAAATACCTCCTCCCAGCTCTGTCCACTAAAAAAGAGTGCAGTATCATCAGCAAAGGTCAAATTTTTTCCCCTCAGAAGCTGGAGCTGGCAGAGACTGTTGATATACACCAAGAACAACGGTGGGCCGAGTATACTGCCTTGTGGGACACCGAATTCAATACATGCCTCATCGCTCAACCTATTGTCAATCTGAACTCTTTGTTTCCTGCCTGTAAGCTAGTCCTTCATCAATTTTAAAGGAATACCTCTAACACCAAATCCCTCCAAATTGATGAGTAGGTGCGGGATAGACCCCGTGTCAAAGGCTTTTGCCAGATCAAGGAACACTGTCAAACATTTTTTCCTTTGGTCCAGGTTTGTAATGATGGAGTGTAAGAGTTCGTAAATTGCATCATTGGTTGACTTTTTAGGTCGAAAACCATATTGATTCGGTGAAAGAAGATTGTTGGTTTCTAGGTAAATCGACGGTTTATTAGCCATTCCAAGATCTTGGACAGAGTTGGTAAGATGGAAATAGGGCGGTAATTATCAACACGGTCTCCCCCCCCCCCTTGTGGATCAGTTTGATAAGAGCAATTTTAAATGCCCTTGGGAAAACACCTGTCGCCAAAGCCAGTTTGCAAATGTGCGTAATAGGAGTGGTAAGGAAATTAATGTACCTCTTTAAGATCTTACCAGATATCCGGTCAATACCTACAGCGCACTTCTCCTTCAATTCATTGATAAGAAAAAATACTTCTTCCTCATCGGGGGGAAGTATGACAAATTAATTATGGTGCGGTTCAGCATCATATGACAATGGCTAATTTGGGTTAAAAAAAATCCTTGCTCTGCAAGCTTTCTGCCCACGTTTGCAAAGAAAGACATAACAGGTCCACTCACTTTTGAGGAAATAACCACCTGTGTGGTCATTTCCTCAAAAGACCAGTTCAGTCTTCAATCCACATGGTCTTCACATGATCTGACCAAGATTATTACTGGACTTAAAAGAGATTGTGACCTCTGAGTTTGTTTCGGCCTTTTTTTCTCAGAGTAGTCAGATAGGAAACGCCGACCTCATCTAGTTAAAAATATTTGACGTGTAAAAGTGTTTGTACAAACCTACTTGCAGAAATAAAATAAATTCCTCATTTATCATATCTTTGACAGTATATATGGTATATCTCTATTTAATAAAATAAAATAAAAAACATTGAAAGAAACCGCACATCCTAAACCGCTAGTTCTAGAATCCTGAGCTTTTGCACCATATTCATTTAAAGTACTCTGTCAAGAAAGTACCGGGAAAAGATCACTAATACCACTATAAAATGTTAGTTATTCATCCAAATGTATGTTATCGAATTCTAAGTGCTCCTTCAGAAACGATTGACGTACGCCAACGAATAATCCAATCAACAAAACATTGTTAAACGTTTTTTCCGGAATTGAGTTGAGTTCTCGCCGCGAATACTCCTTTATGTCTTCTACCGAATGAAAACGGGTGCCACGAAGTGGTAATTTGAGTTTAGCAAAAATAAAGAAGTCTGCTGGAGACATATCTGGTGAATAAGGTGCTTGCTCGATGGTATTTATTGAGTTTTTTGTAAAAAATTCGTTCACAACGATGACCTTGTGCGAAGGCGCGTTATTGTGATGCAAAAATTAAGAATTTTCTTTGCTCTCTTAACAAAAACGCCGGTTATCGCTAAAATAATATTATTTATTTACAGTTTGACCTTCCGGCAAGAATTTCGAGTACACAACACCGCGATAGTCAAAGAAGACAGTCAGGATGAACTTGACTTTTGATCGACTTTGGCGTTGTTTTTTCGGTTTCGGTTCAGTTGGAAGGCGCCACTCCGAATCTTGTTGACTAGTTTGCATGTCAAACTCGTAAATCCAGGTCTCGTCACCAGCAACAATGCGTTTCATGAATTTTGGGTCGGAATTGACTCGTTTTAGCATGACCTCAGCGACTCTTGTGCGATTGAGTTTAAGGAGAACATTCTGGTATTTTGGGACTAGCCGAGCGGCAACATGCTTCATACCCAAGTGATTATTTAAAATGGTACGGATTGATTCGTGAGACCCAGAAAGTTCAGCGGCTATCTCTCTCAAGCTTGAATAAGGATTTTCAGCCACCATTTCCTTTACTTTTGCGATGTAAACGTCAGTTGAAGACGTTGATGACCTACCAGAGCGAGGCTAATCTTCCACCACATCTTGACCGCTTTTGAACGCTTTGTACCACGTTTACCAGAACGTATTTTTGATAAGTATGCCGTAGTAATCGAAGACATGTGACATCTACCAACCCGCACTGGGCTTGCGTGGTGGATTACGGCCCACTCCCTCTCACAGAGAGGTGGCCGGTGTCCCAGAAGTGGGAACATAAAAAGGCTGATTATGTATGCCGTAGTAAGCCTTCTGTAACATTTTAAGTGAATCCGAACACTAAATTCTATTGGCGATGCAATATTAAGACAATCCTTTTGGTCGATGTTTTTGTCCATTATTTAATTCCCAGTACACACTAGATATAATCTAACTAAAATCAGCACTGTATTTAATAAAAATAACAGATGCAACTCAAACTCCGCGTCAAAATGGAAAACAGTTGTGCCAACGAAAAAAAATTATTTGGAACCATTAACACATCATCCATTCCCGATACTTTTTTGAGAAAAAAGATACAGGCTGAAAGTTTTGAGATGGGGCAAGGTATTTCGATCTACATTCACAGATTTTGCAAAAAAGAACAGCAAGAAAATGGCAATTTTCACAAAGACTGTTTATGAGGCCAATCGATCAGATGTTAAAGGTTCAAAAACTCTGTCGGACCAACCGAGGTTTTAGTACTAGAAAAGTCAGAAATCGAAAAAAAACTTTTGCCATACATATTTTAGGAATAGAGACTCCTTCTTACTTTTATGTGATGGTGGTCGATGGAAAACCTAATCGGCTTGTTTATGTAACAAATGGTTTATTTGCAGACAATTTGGACACCGAAGTAAGCTTATGAAGAGGAAGAGCTAAGTAATTAAAACCCAGTGACAATATTTGGAACAAACATCAATCACTCGTATGTACATAATTGTATCTGTGCGGTGTACATAAGCCGTCCTTATAATATGGAAGCATTGTTTTCGTAAATGCATGCAATAAGGAATAAGTATGCATTCCTATTAATGTATAGTAAGTACCTTTTTGTTTTATTATTTTCTTCTATAATATCTTTTTTATAATAATTGTAGCCCGCTTTGTCCGTAAACCTATTTTAGTTTTGAAAAATCCGTTTTAGTAACACTGATAATTTTTTTAACACCAATAAGCAATTATTCTAAAGTATTGATTTGCCTATTCGAACGACTAACTAATGATTTTGGTAATCTCACAAATTGGCAGGCAGACCGCAGCCTCCGGTCTTACGTCATTAGTAGGGTATTAATGCGCAGTTATTTAGAGCGGCAACGACTCCCCCTCGGCGTTTGTCAGCTAAAAGCCGCCATCACACCGTCTTCTGTAGGAATAGAGGCGAAAGTACAGTTCACATACCTGAACCCTGGTCTAGAGGAGTTTGTCGAAAGCTGCGAATTTGCAAGTACAGCGTTATATTAGCATGGTGGCCGAGTGCCGCGGCCAGTGGATGACCTACATATTTACATTGACACGAGCAGCCGTGCTGAACACTCACTTGTAAACGCGTCGGCCACGAGATGTTGCCGGAGTTCCTAACTTTGTTTACTGCGGACTGTACGTTTAGCTTCACTTAAGATTACAGGCAGGAAATGAGAAAGAAATACTGTAAACATTTACCTACTTACTTATTATAAACAAGCTGTGCCCGCATGCTTTGTTCGCATGTGTCGGAATATGTAGCATCATTTGTAACATTGTATTAATTTTCGATTTCATTCTTTTTCTAAACTGTCGCAGTGTTTCTAGATGAATAATCATTTATTTACGAACGAAACTGTGAGTCGGTCTAAATTAATACATAACTTATCTTAGGTACTTTCTCCTAAGAAATGATAACAAAATTATAAATTGGATCCAAAATACATTTTACGAGTATGTTATCTACTTATGAGATGATACTTACTATTTTACGAGTATGTTGGTGACTTAAATGGTGAGTTTATATTGTGACTTAAAATACTACTATCACAAGCATCTATTCCAGGTGAAATGATAATTATAAGTTAATTTTCATTCGATTTAATATTTTAATTTCCAAGTAACAAGCGGGTGCAAACGATTTCCAGATATTTAAAATAATGTCAATTAATATCATGTCAGATTTTACTTTTGGATTACATATAGGCATTTTATGTTTTAAAATGGTTCCACTTATTGTAATGTGTTAATTATTAGCTAAATAATAATTAGAAATGATTAAACAATAATTCATGACCATCTATGATTGGATGTACTAATATTGGGAAACTATAAACGTACGTGCAATTCTGGGAACTTGTTGATACAACTTTGAAAGATGGACTGGACTACCTAGTACTTTTATATATTTTTGATCATATTAGTTGATTATTGCCGATCACTATGTTGTTCTGTAAGGGTTATAATGTCTTGTTAATAACTTCATGGCGAGTGTGAGGGTATATTAATTTTGTGTTTTTTCTGTGCAGGCTCGTAATTAGCAATTTAGTTACATATTAGTGTTATTACAATGTCATTAGTCTGTAAGCCTTCCTAAAATAAAATAAATAAATATTGTTTAGGTGTTAAGTAAATCGAATTATGGAATATTCATGTCATGTATACCTTTGATAAGTTGCTATAAAGTGTAATGGTGCAAGAGATTAATGAGATATCAATTATATAGGCTAATGTAGAAAATTGTTGATACAATACTTTAAAACAAGCTGCCATGAAGTTTCTTGGTCACTTTTCTCCATGATGACCCAGTTTTGGGACGGACCACTAGTTTTCTCATTAACGTATTATTAAATTGGCAAGAAATAAAGGCCTAGTCTTGTCTTCTGCGCTTTTCTTCATCAAATCCTTTCCCTGTACATTATTCATAGGTTTTTCATACACAGTAAACAACTGGTAACCATTCTGACAGCCAACGCTTGCTAAGCAAGTGGCTATCATTATATGCATATAGTATATATAGGCATATAGTGTATATATGCATATAGTATATATAGGCATATAGTATATATAGGCATATAGTGTATATAGGCATATAGTATATATAGGCATGTAGTGTATATAGGCATATAGTGTATATAGGCATATAGTATATATAGGCATATAGTATATATAGGCTCTAGCTTACGTAACAAATGGATTTTATTTTCCTATTTTCACGATCAATGTTGGAGCTATCGATGGTCTGCTGGAAGCTGTAGGTGGCGTCGCACTATGTGGAGGTGCCTAAGAGGGCCTGGCCATAAATACATTTTGTAAAAATCGGCGCAGGTACTCGTATTATACCTCAAACTGTAGCTAAGAAGTTAATCTACTATATTATACATAAATTATGTATGTGGTCGGTACTGGTTTATAAAAAAAGATCATCTAAACACGATCATTCCTAAACTATCACAAAACGATCTGAATTTGTATTTTTTTCAAGATTATTTTCTAGCCACCTAGCAATGAAAACTATACAAGTATTGTACCATTACAGAAAGCTTATACTATGTACTTTTGACTGATATGCATAAAAATGCTATATATGTGTAAATATATTTACTAGAAATATTTATCTCGTGACATATCATTTTTGCGTACCTGAAACTTTCAATTAGAGTTTTGACAGTTGCCGAAATTTGCCGAAGGTCTGGAAATTATGTTATTTGATAGGAAATTTAATATTATAATAAAATAAGAAAAGAAAAGTTGCAATTTCGTTGCACAACATATGTTAATCTATTATAGCATAAAACAGTAAAAAATCCTACAAATACGTAGGTGATGCTATTTGACTACTTGCTTATTATAGGTCTTATTTGTGACATTTTATTAATTGCGGTTTACGTTAAGATAATGTATCGAGTGTTTCCCACCATTTTTTAGTTCACATACATAATAAATTATCAATTATACATATCGTAAACCGCATAACCACACAATGATAATTCGTTCTTTCTACCACAATTTTGCACACGTTTCAAATCAATATTTTTATATAAAATAGGGATTCTGAATACTCAATAATTACATACTGTTTTTCGTTCGTCATTGTCGTTACTTAAAGTGTAGTAACCTAACCATCTACCTTCTCGCAACAATGAGTGAATTCAACTGTACCAGACGTGACTTATGTCTTGTTTTAATTGAAAGTGACGGGAATTATGTTGTTGCTTTAACAAGTTATATACGGAATAATTTTACCAACTTTTCCGAGGCAAATATCGCTAAGATTGTAGCAAGTGTGCAAAAAAATCTTATTACAAACTTTCGTCAACGTTACACAAAATCTGGCAGAAATAAGCAAATATTTTTAAACAAGAATAGCGTTTGGTTGGACGTCATATTTACTGTGAATCTGGAAGAACCTACTTGTGAATCCGAACCTTCGACATCGACAGGAAAGCGAGGAACTTTAAAAAAAAAAAAACGAACCAAAACTAAAATGGCGCCCGTCAAAGTACCAAAGAAGGCTCTGAAACCAACTCCAACAAAGGACAGCGTCTCCAGAGCAATCGTGAAGACGAAAAAACTAAAGAAGAAAAACTACCAGAGCTTCTCCATCTACCTCTACAAGTTACTGCGAATGGTAGCACCAGAAAACCTGGGAATCTCACGAAAATCAATGCTTATAATGAACAACTTTTTGAACGATATGCTGGAAAGGATTGCAGTTGAAGCTGGGAGGTTGGCTGTCCACAGCAAGAAGTCAACGCTGAGCAGCAAGGAGGTACAGGCAGCTGTCAAGCTCGTCATCCCAGGAGAGTTGTCAACCCACGCGAATATAGAAGCTGTGAAAGCCATTAATCTGTTTCATAAGAGCCACGAACGTGACGCAGCGGCGAAGCAGTGAAGAAAATAGATGTCACATCTAACAGATGTGAAGACAATGTGACATTAATTAGTGATGGAAGTGTCGTAAGTGTTAATTATTGTATTGAAATTATTAAGTTAGTAATAATTTTATGTTGATTGGTAAATAAATGAATGATTGTGAAAACCTACGAAGACAGTTCCGATAGAACACAAAGACGAAAAAACAAGGAGTTGCTTGTAACATGTGGCCTTGATTTTATACTGAATTCATATCTTCAGGGATTGAGATCTCGAGAGGAAACCGAAGAAGCATTCATTGTCGAAATTTTACGAGTATTGCCCATGGAAAAAAAAAGTGATATACGTCAAAATCTCCTAAACGAACCGGCACATTTAACAGCGTACTCTAAAGACGAAGCTCTCAGTATTTTCATCGAGTTGGACCTTAATATGGCACAGTATGAAAACATGAGGAGTTACTTAATCGCGAAGAATTGCTTATTATTTCCATCATACAAATCAATTCAGGAAGCTAAAGGAAAGTGCTACACACCAAGATCAAGCGTAGAAATTATTAATATTAAAGCAAAGGTGAAACTTCAAGATCTGCTGGATCACACTATTGCAAGAATTTTACAAATTGATGGTGTATACAAAGTTGGCAAAACACATTTAATGCTTTATTCTAAATGGGGCTGTGATGGTTCAAGCGGACAAAGTGAATACAAGCAAGTCTTAGTTGAAGAAAGTGAGTTAATTTCTGACACTTATTTATTTATAGCTTCATTAGTGCCTCTGAAACTTATAAATATTAATACAAATGAAACTGTGTGGGAAAACCCTGTTCCATCATCAGTAAGATTTTGTAGGCCCATTTTAAAAGAGTCTTCAAAGGAGACACCTGAAAAGACAAGAAGTGTAGTTAATGAAATTGAAGCTCAAAAGGACGCTCTTACACCAACTTTAGTCAATATAAATGGAGAAGGTATCGAAATTAAACATACATTATTTTTAACCATGGTTGACGGGAAAGTGGCTCAAGTTTTGTCAGAAACTTCATCAGGTGCTGTGTGCACTATTTGTGGTGCAAGACCAACAGAGATGAATAATTTAGAAAAAGTGCAAAATAAACCCGTTGATGAAAATGCTAATCAATTTGGGTTATCGACATTGCATTGCTGTATTCGATTTATGGAGTTAATTTTACATGTATCCTATAATCTAGGCTTCGAAAAATGGTCTGCTACAACAAACGAAAACAAAGATTTGAAAAATCAAAAGAAGGCATATGTACAAAGAAGGTTCAGAGAAGAACTTGGTTTAAATATAGATAAACCTAAACAAGGTACTGGTAACAGCAATGACGGTAATACAGCTAGAAGATTTTTTCAAAATTATCAGTGCAGTGCAGAAATTACTGGTGTGGACGAGGAATTGATTAAACGATTTTATGTTTTACTTCAAGTTATGTCAAGTGGAAAAGTTATTAACGCTACAAAATTCGGTCAATATGCTTTGGATACAGCACAAAGATATGTTAATAAATATATGTGCTATTATATGCCATCATCTGTCCATAAAGTCCTAATTCACGGTGAAAGCGTCATTCGGCATTATTCAGTGTTACCCCTAGGACAACTTTCCGAAGATGCGCAGGAATCAAGGAACAAAGACTATAAACGATTCAGACTTCATCATGCTAGGAAATGCTCTAGAATAGCTACAAATGAAGATGTTCTACATACACTTTTGTATACTTCGGACCCTTACATAACAAGTTTAAGAAAACCATCTAGTAAAAAGTCTATGGAACTTATAGATGAAGCTTTAGAGTTAGTTGAATAATACAGTGTTTTTTTTTTAGTTAAAAGTAATGGTACATAATAATAGCAGAAATCATTTTAAGAGTTTAATTTGTGTTGATTATAGCATTTAAGGTCATATTATTTAAATATATTCATAAATTTCTGAACATTTTTCAACATTTCAAGTTTACAATTTTTTTTAGACAATAAACATATGATTATATCCATTAATTGTATATTATTTAAAAGTACATTTATTCAAGAATACACAAAAAAAAATCAGCAGCAAATCTATGAAAACATGGAAGTTATGGATTTATGACCCGAAACCGACTCAATCTCCACATAGTGCGGCGGGCCATTCACTTAACTTGCGTCACGACGATGACACCGCTCTGCCGCCTCTGACGTCAGGACTGCAAGTAAGTGTACGAGTATCAAGACTGCGGAGCTGCGAGCTGCTGGACGAGCATCGAGACTGCAGAGCCTCAAGCTGCTAGCTAAAGTCGGTGAGGCCCTTAGAGGCTCTTGTTACATTTAAACGAAAAACCTACAGTTAAAGAGTTTTGTGAAATCATTTAGATAATTATTCTATATGTGTACTTAATTTCAGCTGGGCTTATTGGTAAATAACAGGTTCAATTTCTATAAAAATAACATGATGCAAGTGTGAACAAACGGTAAACAGCCATGTTACCTTTTGTTCACACTTGCGTCATGTTAGGTTTTTTTAAGTTTTTTTTTTTTTTTTCAAAATGTTTAGCTGTGTTGCTCACAAATTAAGATGTCAAAGATGGGTATTATGTAAGTTGTCAATGTACAATAATTTGTGTATACTTTTTAAACGATTAATTAAAATTTTGACAACATGACATGGTTTGTTTATCGTTGATGATGGACAAGTAGATGTAAAGTACTGGCTATAACAACAACAAAAAAAACGAATATAGCATAATTTTATTGTTGCCATTTAGATTATTTTGGTGATATTTTATTTCTAGTAAAATAAATAAATAAACAATTAAAGTTTATTGCTTAACTAAGACTACATACATGTTAAAGTAATTAAAAATAGAACAGCGATTGGCTTACATCTAGTTAGTGGGAGGAATACTGCTCTCCCAGATAAAAGTAATAGTAATAGTATAATTACTGCCGCCTCTAGTTGGCTTACGCGCGGCAATTTCGAAACTAGCCAGAATAACCATACTTTATTTCGTCCTTTTTCGGAAGTTTTACGAACGAAATAAATACACACATCAACAGAATCTAGGGATACCTTGATGCTAAGTTATTTACGAATTTATAGTTTAAAATCTGTTTAGTTTCTATAAAAAGTTAATATACAGATTGAAACCTCATTTTTTCTATTTTCTAAATTAAAAAATGTAAATAAAAAAACAAAAGAAACAACAAATTACGGCAGCAAAATTGTTAGTAATTCGTTACGCTAAGGTAAATCAAAATTGTTTCATTAACATTAATTAATGAAAAGGGATCAGATTGTTTTTCTTTTTTAATTTAATGTGTCGTGTGAGCTTTAAGAGTCATGTCACGTCCTCATTTGAGTCAATATGAAATGTTACGAGCCGTGGGCATGTTAGAAATTGGTGCTATTCAACGCGTCGTTGCTGTGGCCCTATACACCAGCCAAAACGTGATATCAAGGTTGTGGTCACGTTATCGCAGTTCTGGGGATGTGACCGAACGGCACACTAGTAGATATCGTGGTACTACGCAGAGACAGGATCGATATCTCCAAATGACCACCAGAAGACAACCCAATATCACAGAGATGCAAATAGTACAAAGGCTCCAGGAGGACCACCAGCTGCTGGTAAGCGACCAAACCGTGCGAAGGAGGTTTCATGAAGTTGGTCTTCATGCTCGAAGACCGCTCCGTGTTCCAGCATTGCGACGTGGCAGTCGCGGTCAGCGGCTTTCGTGAGCTCTTGAGCATTTACCATGGAGTGACAAACAATGGTCTTTGGTGCTGTTCACCGATGAGTCCCGGTTTGGGTTTCATCCGGATCACTAAGAACACACGTTTGGAGATCTCCAGGGAGAGTCAGCTGTCTACGGCACCCTCAGGAGGTCCACTCATACAAGGCGGGACAATCATGGTGTGGGCAGGAATTCGTCATGGCGGACGAACCCAGCTCGTTTGGATCCAAGGCAACATGACTGCACAAAAATACCACGAGGAGGTAGTAGAGCCTGTTGTTGTCCCACACAGAATCCAAATGGGTCAGGTATTTCTACTCATGTAGAGTCAGTAGGTATTACAAATATTGCGAGCTCTGTGTTGGTGATGGTGAGTTTGATTTTATTTTTCTCTTGAAGTAATGCATGTTTCTGTAACATAATTACGTTTTCGAAAGGTGTGAAGTAGGTAAAATTCTTTAGGATTAAAGAATCCCACAAAAATTCATTTTTTCTGGGTGCTGCTTTTTAACGGTAAGGTAAATTTTTTACAATTTTAATTTCATATTGTGGCCGTTTGTGGCGCTATCGTGCCTATATTGAGTATTCGTAGGGTTTTGTTTAAATTGCAAATACAAACCTAGAAAATTCCTCTACTATGGTTTTCTACTGGGTAATAGCTGGACATAGTGGATGGTGTGAACACTTTAATTAGGTTAAATATAGGAAAGCTGATGTTGTGTGCTTTTCCTTATTCTTTTCCTATACTTTATCAGGTGACGAATATTTATAAGTTGAATAGTACTATTCACAAGCTGACATGATGTCACAGTGACCAATTATTGTATTTTGACACTAACAAGTTTGTTAGTGTTTTTAAGTTAACTCAGAGAACTTTATCTCTGGCTTGGCAAAGTAGACATCGGATAGCTATGTTGATGGCATATAATATTAATGAGGTTACAGATAATATAACAAATTGTAGTATTAGCGAGTCTGTGTTGCCTAGTTATACCAACATCCTTGGAGGGCACTTCCAGTCAGATAGGTTATACTTTTTCTGCTCGAACCCATACCGCCATTTTAGACTCTTCAGTTGTAGTTGTGGGGGTCACTCCGGATAATTATTTAAACTAGTCAGTAAGACAACAGAAGTTACCCCTTCAAATAACCAATTATTATTAGAGAATAATAATAAGGTATCTTCTGGCAATATACATAGTAATAAAAACTCAAGGGAGTGCAACATACTTTAAAATTAATTTTTTAAAATATCCAAGGTTGCGCTTCCAAATGATTGGAAATAGAATTGTTTCTAGAAAGTACTAAGTTTGATGTTGATTTATTAACTTAAGTTGATTTGTTTAACAGAACATTGGTTAAAAGATCATCAAGTAATGCCAATGAATTATGCAAATTATTGTGTAGTTAGCCATGTCAGCCGCAAAACGCAAAATGGGTAAAGCTCTTAATATTAGCAATAAAATAAAATCTGCTGATGATAAAATAAAACTACCTGGCAAATAATTAACAATGAAACAAGTAGGAAAAAACAGCGTAATAATAAATTTAATTAAGAGACTGTACGTGGCCCCATCAACTCAATTGTAGATATAGCTCAGGGATTTGAAAACTTTTTTGTTAGTATTCCTCTTTAAACTACTGAAGCTTTAAATTCCTCACCCGCGCTTTCTGCTGCCTTACTTAAAAATTATGTAAAAGCATGCCCTTTGGAGTTTAGGTTTCAGCATCACAAGCTGTTACAAAAGCTAAATTAAACCAACAAAAGATCTCTGGGGAATGTCTGTAAAAGTCTGTAGATCTCTCATCGAAACCCTTGCGCCCTATTTAGCTTTCATATTTAACACCAGTGTAGACCAAGGAGTCTTTCCGGATCTTATGAAACACAGTAAAGTGATCCCATTGTTCAAATCCGGTGATAGTAAAGAGAGTTCAGCCAGATCTCAGTAAGGTGTTTGAAAAGTTGATGCTCAATCATATGTTACGTCACTTTAATAAAAACTCTATCTTTCATGAACATCAGTACGGTTTCACTAAAGGGCGTTGTACCACTAACGCCGGGTGTCACCCTAATAAAGAACATTTTTAACGCCTGGGAGAAATCACAAGATGCCATTGGAATATTTTGCGACCTCTCTAAGCCGTTCGATTGCGTAAACCATGAGACACTTCTGCTGAAGTTTTGCGAGTATATTACCACTCCGACCGAACTTAGACCGCGACTACCACACCTACCTAAGCACAAAAAAATAGGGCGCTGGTGTGTGCCCAGGACTCCCAACTTAATAATTTGTTCGAGAGCAGCGAGGATTTCGTTGATACACACTCGATCCTGTATTGCGCGGCTGTTGCGGCATGTCGACAAACTGTGACGGTGCTACTCGACCAAAATCAGCCGTACAGCCTGGAAGTGCAGGATCGAGCATCGTATTGATGGGGCCAGGGTACTCATCGTCAAACTATACTGCTTCAGGGAGGGCAATACACGAACACGAATGATACGCTTTGTAAGGCGGGCATTCTCGGGGCTTGAAATAAGCCCTCGAGAATACATGTCCCGTGTCACAGAGGGCATCGACTTCCTGAAGCAGAAAGTTTGTGATGGGCGAGCCGTATTCGGGGGTATAAGCGTGGGTTGATCGATACACGCAGAATCGCATGTTTTAGAGCGATGAGAGATGGGTGTATAGAGTTTGGGAGCGACCTGAACAAAATGTGACGGACGCGTGCCTCCCAGATTATGCCGCCACAAGTACATTCTGGCGCAGCATCTGGTCGGTGCCCGTCTGTCACACTGAAGTTGGCTGGATGCACGATGTTGAACGAGTGTGCGAAACTAAGCCAGAAATAGTAGCAATCCAAATTATCCGTCCATCCGTTACCGAATTGGAATTCACTGGGACCGGATGGAATGCACAACTTTTGGCTGAAATGGCTAATTAGTTGACACACTTGCCTGGCATCTCAGTTCCAGTCATCCCTAGAGTCTGGGTCGCTACCGCAGTTTTTAGCAATAGGCGTTACCCACCTGCTCCTTAAGTGAGGTAGTCTCACGGAACCCAAGAGTTAAAGACAGATAACGTGTTTTTCGACGGTCTATAAACTTCTTACATCCTTTTTGAAAGCAAAAGTTAAACCGCACATTGACAGGCGCTCGATTATGTCTGCCTCTCAAATGGATGTAGGAACTGGTCCCGCGGTACTAAGAAGCATGACCAACATGTTCGTCTTTCCCGCGAGGATCTGTCGACATGCTGGATAGATTATAAGAAGGCCTATGGCTCGGTGCCACATACATAGCTCATGAGAGTGCAGGAGTTGTAAAAGATAGGTGCAACTCTACGCACCTTCCTTGAGTCGTGTATAGAGGACGGTCCTTCACTATCCAGGATGTCAACAGATCCAGGGAAATGATGAGCGTGTATGGATTAAACCACCTTAGATCCCTCTCCTCATCCGAAAGCTATAAGTATTTGGGTATGGCAGAAACGCTAAGCATCAACGTTACTGACATGAAACAGTCGTTGCAGGAGCGCTTCCAGGTCGCCTGAAGAAGTTATTAATTAGTCTTCTTTCGGGCGAAAACAGGGTGCGCGCCTGCAACGGTTGAGTCATGCCGGTTTTGATGTACTCTTCTCAAATAGACTCAGACGGAACTCGACGCCCTGGATAGGAGGGTCCGTACACTGCTGAGTGCAAACCGGATGCATCACCCACGATCATCGATAATGAGACTGTACATCCCGCGGAAGTGCGGGGTTCGAGGCTTTTTAAATGCGAAGACTCTCCACAACCGTGAGGTGTGCAGTCTCAGATCAATCGTTTTTAAACGTTGAAGTGGGTATGCACAGATGTGGTCGCAGTGTACAAGGGACTCACCCCGCTCTCCATGGCTAAAGAGAACTAGCGCAAACCTATAGTACTAACTACCGATGACCGCAAGGCGGTATGGCAAAGCTTCACGGGCACTTCTATCAGTTATGAAAAAGAGATATTTACTAAATGACCCGTGGCCAGTTAAAGCTGCCGTAACTATACGCAGCTGTTGTTTGGTTAGTCGGAGAACCTGTTTCGTGAGGCGGCTATCAATTGTAGGGAGTGCTTCCTTAGCCTGCCTGCACTCACCTTGTTCTAACCATAGTTTGTGATGTTGTTCCCTGGTGCGTTTCCTTACCAGAGTGCATAAGTACCCGAAGGGGAGTGGCAAGATGGGTTTAGTAATGGGGAACTCCTTGTCGAGTCCCTCAAGTAGCGTGGTGTGTGGTGTGTCTCTTATACCGCAGAGATCTAGTGTTTTAAGACGAACCGCCGCCAGTGCAGCTTCCTGCTCTATGAACAGGTGGACCGGCCCTACCGCCGTATCTCTACGTTGATGTCGTGGTAAAGCTTGCGCGCTCCTGAACTCTGGGTCTGTGCCTATAGAGTTTACTTTGCCGAAACGGTCTAGGGTGAGGAGATAGACCAAGAGATATACGTAAACCCAGGGCAGCATGTAGTGAGCTGTTGGGCAGCAGAGACCCCACGGACCCTATCTCCCGGGAGTAGTCTTGTTCCACATCTCTGGCTTGCCTTTGTTCACCGGCTGGAGTGAACACTGACAAAGAACAGAGTTTCAACCTCTTTCTTGCCTTTATTGGCCGGCTGGAGTAGTGATTCGCAAGAGACAACGTACTCGCAGAAAGGAAGTTCTCCCGTAAGATGCTGGTAGGGATCTTGACCGTACTTCCGAGATTGTCATGATAGCCGTGGAATACCTCTCCACTCCTCGTGCACCTTAGGAAGTGTTGCCCCTTGTTGCTACGTCACTATGTGCTAGCGCCCGTTTTCAGGGGCTCACTATTGAGTGTACAAGTCACATCCCCGCCATTTTTTTCCCATGTTCTGCAATAGTCCTGCACCAACCAGGGTTGCCCTTGAGTGCACTTGCACAGTTCATACAGGTATAATCGTCGGTTGGTGCCTCAACATTTAAAATTGTATTCCAAAAACATTTGTAATGATAATAAATTCATTTATTTCAGGTAATTATCACACATTGCCAAACATAAATGAATAAATCAAATTAAACGAAATCGAAATTAAATCAAATAATAATCAATAATCAAAGCAATCCCATTAATACCTGCTCTTCGACACTACTGCAGCAACATGGAACATTCCACTGCTGCTGGAACAAGGCCGGATGGAGGGGCGTTCCAGGCTTCCCGCAATCATCGCCAGTACGATGTTGGGGCTAACCTATGCCCACCAAGAACGCTTTTGCATGGTCGCGTGAAAGCAGTCGGTGCGCGCCTCTGCGAACATACTCGAGGCGCTGCAGTATCCGGGTAGCCATCACCGCCCTGAACGCGTTATTGTACTGGACGCGCCATGCTGTAACTTCTGTTACAGTAGTGAGCCCTCAGACTGTATGAGTACAACGATGTACAGTACGTCTTGTATACAGAACTAGATGTTAATTACTCCTTTGTTAAATTCCTCTAAAAACAAGGTAGCAATTCTCTTAATAATTGAAACGATTAAACCTTTACCACCAAAATCCTGCCAATTTGCATTTATAAAGATATAAATGCTATAATATACATACATACATAACATCACGCCTGTAATCCCAGAATGGTTAGGCAGAGTTGTACCTATAGTACACCCACATTTCGCCAGTTATGTTTAAGTCCCATGTAATAGGGGACGAGTCTATTGCCATCAACAGGGCACCAATCCAGACTCCGGGGTGCTACTGAGAAATTCTAGATAGAAAAACCCAATAACACTTTGCCCGACAATGCTATATTCCGGTGAATAGTTTTTTTTTTATATTAGGTTAAATAAAAACTATGTTTCCTCGTTTTTTTTTGTGAAGGTTAATAACAATAAGCTAATGCATTTTTTGTTTCATATAATTCAAATACTTTCATTCTTGAACGCTTTTGAAATAAGCGAAACCAGAACTGCCATGGCTCGGATAACCGTCGTCAAAAGTCTAGAACCATGTGTTAAATTCGTGGTTTCAGTTCATAATTTAACACCCAGACATTTTTTTTTTTTACAAAATCGCCTCGTCTTCAGATTTATTGTTTGGATGATACAGTAAAGATATAGAAGTCTAGTGCTAAAGTGAGACACGCAAATGTTTTATACCAATAACCTATGTCATGTAAAATACAATGATTTTTTGTTACGGTTTTTCATATAAATTTTGCGGTTTTTAATTTGTTCCTAATACATATTACTAATACGAGGGCGGCACTGAAAATTTCGGGAATCAAGGAAGTGACACAACATTACTATTTAAAAATGTATTGATTGCTTTTCGAAGTATTCTCCGCGAAATTTGACACATTTTTCCATACGATGGAACCAATCATTGAAGCAACCATTCCATTCGGAAGTTGGGGTCTCCAAAATGGCCGTTTTGTAGGCGTCCACAGCTTCTTCAGGTAATGTCCAAATCTCTGTCCACGCAATTTATTCTTTATTTTAGGGAAAGTATAGAAATCATTAGGGCTTAGGTCGGGGCTGTACGGCGGATGGTCTAATAATTCTATGTTTTCTTGCTCTAAAAACTCTTTTGTTCTGTGTGCGGTGTGAGAACTCGCATTGTTGTGATGGAGGATGATGCGGCGGTTGCAGTTCTCTTTACGGAGTTCAGAAGCGACCTGTGGCAAGCAAATGCTAGCATACCATTCTGCATTAACCGTTCTTTGTCCCTCAAGAGGAATAGTCGTAACATGGCCGGTTTTGGAGACAAACGTGGCCACCATTTTTTTTGCAACACTCTGTGAACGAACAATTTTTGTTGGCTTTAACTCGTTTTCGAACACCCAAACTCGTGACTGGTTTTTTGTTTCGGGTTCGTACGCATATATCCAGGATTCGTCACCTGATACGATGTTGTATACAGCATTTGAGGATCCTGCGTGGAATCTTTCGAGAGTTCTGATGCACCAAGTAACGCGAGCCGCTTTTTGCTCTTCACAGAGCGAATGCGGTATCCATCGGGAAAACAACTTTTTTACACCTAATTGTTCATGCAAGATTATATGTATTTGACTCATGCCAATGTCTAGTTTCCTGAATTTCGCGGTATGTCACATGTCGATCTTCCTCAATCAGCTTACGCCCAGCATCAACGTTTTCTTGGGTGACTGTAGTTTTTGGACGACCTTGACGGGGATCATCACTGAGCTTGACACGTCCACGTTGAAATTCAGAAAACCAGCGATAAATTGTGGTTTTGGATGGGGCTTCATCACCAAAGGCAGAAATCATCCGGTCAACACACTGTTTTGTGTTAAACCACTAAACAGTGTGTGTTAAACCACTTCGAAAGTCATAATAAATCATCGCTCTTGAATTTTCAATTAAAAATATTTTAATATGACAGGAACAGTGGAAATATTCCATTCCCGATACTTTTAGTGCAGCCCTCGTACTTATTAATGCGAAAGTAAAGCTGTCTGTCTGTTTGTATTTCACGCGTGATCGGCTGAACGGATGTCGACACACAGGTTCACAAGTAGACCATGGCCTGGGTTCGAATACTTTGTACCGGTAGTAGGTCCCCGTGGGATCATTTCCAACTTCCAGCCCGTTCACGCGCTGTGAAGTGTGACGAGTGGTTCGAGTAAGGCGAACAACAGATTTAATTCTGAATGCTGTTCGGTTGCCTATTTTGTAAGGTTCTACAAATTGACTAGGTATCCACACTTACATTTTCATTAATTATCATACAGGGTGGAAGGGACATCGACGCACAACCTGATACCATGGACTCAGGACATGATTTTGAACCCATCTGCGCTGATATTTTTTGTCGTATATTTAAAAAAAAAATGCTCTGCCATACATTTTTACCGCGTAGGTATAGCGCTTTTCTATGAAACAGCGGTCTTTTTTGAATCCATGGTATCAGGTTGTGCGTCGATGTACCTTCCACACTGTATTATTTCTTACTGCCACAGTTAGGCATGTCATCTAAAAATAAAGAATGTATCATTAATAGCTGCGCATCAAGTTTCTTAGCACGGAATAAAAACTAAATATTTTTGACTGACACTGCCACTGACACTGCTGTCTTAGATATACTTGTGAAACTTATTGTAATTCCTTAAGTGCACATACATACCTACTAATTCAATGGGTAAGTCCCAAGATAGATTAGGAACGTCTCTGAGTGCGTCATATAGGGTATTACGTATCTACGATCGATCTCGATCGGTCGATCTCGTAGTGTACCTATAGCTGCTTGTAGCAAGCAGCCAGTGGTACGGTGCGTTTACTGCGATCGAATTGTTGTGAACCAACATTGAACCTGCGCGGGTTCATCATCGCTCCCACATGAGACACAGTGTTCCGCGTGCGACACATCTCCGGAACTGCACTCAGCCTGGATGGTGTAACAAACGGATGCACGTATTACTTAAGGAGGGATGGGCGCGCGTCTGCAACGACCCCAACAAAATGTGGAAATCTCTCTTACGAAGAAATTCATTAATCTTTGCCACACTCGATTCTTCCGAGGAAATCCAAATTCCTTAGCACTGGAGAAAATTGAAAATAGCTTAGCTCGCTTAGCTTAGATCGTGGCGCCGCGTCAGGCGGCGCGCGGTCACCGCTGACCGCAGCGCCCTCGCCGCGTCGCCTGCGTCCACAGTGCGCGACATCGACGCGCTGCAGCAGCCTCCGCTGATTGAGATGGATGACGAAACTGCCGAGCTGTGATCTCACTGTGACATTATTAATGCCGACTGCTTTATAATGTGGTTGAACCATTGAATGTTGTACTTGGAACAGCTGACGTGCTTTGTTTGCAAATGAGCGGCGCAATAACCGCGACTGCTACGCTATAGCGAGCGCTGGCACGCTATCGCGTAGTGAGTGTGTGCCATGTCTGCCGTGTGTGCTGTGTGTGCCGTGTATGCCGTGTGTGCCGTGTGCGCCGTGTGTGCCGGGTGTGCCATGTGTGCCGTGTGTGCCGGGTGTGCCATGTGTGCCATGTGCACCGTGTGTGACGTGTGTGCCGACTCAACACACATCCACCAGCATATAAGTAACGTTGACATGAACAGGAACAAAGTTTTCGCTTCACAACTTTGGGGTTGCGGTCTAGCAGAACGATGTGAGCCGATAAAAGGAACTAGTTATTTTCGAAGTACTACGAGATGTACATACGAGTACTTGGAACCACACAGTGACATGGAACCTATTTTATGATGATAGTAAAGTAAAAAAAAACGATTACGAGAATCGAAAACGAATGTATTGCTCCGCCGAGACAGTTAGAATGAAGTTCCTTATCTTACTATAAGGCTCGACCATACTGGCGCGACACGCCAAGCAAATAGTTTCAATCGTAACAACTTTTTTAAAATTATTTTGTGTTTCAGTTTTTTCTAAGACTCTTTCCTTTCAATGGAGGAGTGGTACCTACACCTCTAAGCGACACATTATTGTTTTCCGACATGCACGCGAACAAAGTCACGAAAGGACAATGCCAAGATTAGGCTCGAAACATGTGTAGCGTCCGACTGACTTTCTATAATAATGATATTTGATAATAAAAAACAGTAAGAATTATACATTATAAATAAAATCTGTAGAAGCCCACCGTTGAAAACTCATTTTAAATAGTGATTCAATATATCAACACATTTCATAATCTACAACTTCAATTAGAAATGTTGCCAATACTAAAATATTTACATCGATACGAAACTTCTCTTGCAAATCGATTGCAAGAATATCAATATAGGACTATGTAAGTGAATTAATTACTTACTTATGTCACTAAACATATTATTATATCAATTAATAGCATTCAGTTACATTTTTGAATATGTATTTTGCAATAAAGTAATAATTAAAAATAATTCAATTCGATTATCGATACCGTTTCGCATAGTTTATTCCTATAATGCTGGCAACACCAGATGTCAAACTTTAACTTGAATCTGTCACTGTCAAAAAGTTGTATTTACTTCTCCCGCGTGATATCACCAGTGACGAAGTGTTTCCGTGTTTTTTTGAGTTTTGTATTGTTTATTGCTGTGTTTCAGGACTCCGATTTTCTACTAAATACGTAGTCGTATTTGGCTTTTAAAACGGTACCCAAACCTGTATTATTCATTGCTTAAATCAGAAGTATTAAGTGGTCAACTTTACAGATCTTTAACTTTGTTTGGTGTTCTTCTAATAGAAAACTAACTATACCATGTAATTCTATAATTATTTTCCTTTTTTTGACATATAGTTCATCTTTGTCGGTTCTGGCCGAGTCTTGTGGGAAACTTTGGCATTCTCCTTTATGTGAGGTAGGGTACAACTAAAAGTGAATTAAAATAAAAACTTAACAACAAGAAAACACTACAAAGTAAAAAACAACTTTAATTTCTGAAGCCGGTGGCAAAACAATTAAATTACTGAAACGAAAACCAAGAAAGTAATTTTGTTTTTCACTTGTAGGTTTTTTTTTCAAGTCGGTTGTTTTTTATGTTCTTTAATACTAATACTTTTACGATCACAATTGTGCAGCTCATGAGAGAACAAATAAAGACGAAGTCGATCAGTGCGCCTTTCAGCGCTGATGTTCAGAGCAGCGCCGGCGCCAGCCACACAGTCCCCGTTGCTTCAATTAGGGCCAATAAAGCGTCAAGACACGAAATTAATTTACTTTATTAGAACATCTTAAATTGTATAAAATCAAAAATATTAATTAAATAACAAAATAACTTCAACTTAAGTCTGAAATGTGTAAAAAGAAAAAAAAAACGGTCAATCCTTTATGTACATCAATAAAATTATTTTAGCATGCAATGCAGTGTACTGCCGCTGTCGACATGACGCACAGTGCAGGCACAGCCAACCATCGCTATTATCGCTACATGAACATAAAATAAAGTAAAATAGTAGTAGGGGCCAATTTCCAAATCATTTGATCGGAAGTTCGGAACGTGTGCGAGCGACCCCGATCGCGAGCGGCGTGCCGTCCGGAGCAGCCCCGGCGGGCGCGCCGATAGCGCGACAAGCGAGTGCCAGCACAGTACGCCATACTGTACTGGAGCGAGTTGTAATGCGCTGCTGAGCGCCAGTCACATCGCTCAGCCGCGCACTGATAACAGTGCGTCGCTTGTGAGCGTGACGGGCGTGACGGCTCTCTCTTCCGCTACTATGACCAGGCGCGCGAGAGGACACGCGCGGTAGCGCCGCGTGTGCCTAAAGATACAAGAGAAACAAGCTACATGTATGCCGACCGGTGAGATCACCACTTATTCCGACACCAACGTAGCCACGTGGGTTGGTCACAATTCATCGTGACCACGACCACTCTGTCAAGAGCCAAGCGATGAAGCAGAACATAGTCAAGCACTCTGCATGAGCTGCAACACCGCAGCCTGTTTGCACTGAATTGGTACCGCACACATTGACGCTTTGAAGCCCGCAGCGTCGCGCGATCTCCCGGACAACGACGAATGAGCCGCATTACTCTTAATTAACCTTATATTGTGGCTCTTATTCCGACCAAGTTAAAGTGCCTGCTACTGTGTGCCTGGGGCTGGTAGATCGGGCATAGTGATAGGCACTTTTACTTGGTCAGCCCCGTCAACCCCGCCAACCCGCGGGTCTACAGGCTTGCATGCACGCACCTGCCTCCTCTACACTGTACCGAGTTAATTATTTTTACGAAATATAAAGTAAAATGGGTGAACGTTTGTGTGGCGCGGCGTTACGGCAATCACAGTCATCACGACCATCACAACAGATGCCATAAAGGGATGTCGCGGGACACTATATTAAGATCGATGCCTCGCGGCCGGGCGCGGACACATTAACAGCACTCTGCTATTCCCACGACTCTGTTTATGGCTTCCTAGGACGTGTGTAGTGTAAGTAGTTCGAGCCGCGCCTTATCTGTACTCCCAATGTCTAGCTGCTCGTCGCTCGTCACTCATCGATTGAGGTCCCGTGCTCAGTGGTGGTACGTAGTGATAGTATGTACGTCATAATATAAGTACATTTAAGTTTCGCGTTCTCACAAGTGCTCCAGTCTCAATTACATAAAATTTAAGATAATACATTGTCTGTATCCGTTCCGTTAATTCGCCTGATTCCACTCAATAATTTAAATCAGCTAATACCCAACTGTCGTACTGCGAGTGCACACCAGGCGGCGTATGTGAAGCCCCCGCGGTCACCACGGGTCGTCTCTGCGTGCTGGCGATTTTAAACCGTTCATTTAAGAATAAATCCACATTTCATCGCGACTTTATTTTACAGCAACCACTGACATTTAACTTACAAAGAACATTTGTTTATTTGGCAAGTGTCCTAAGTACACGCAATATAGAAAAAAGAAAAACAAACTAACACATAAATGAATAAAATCAAATATTGTGTGCCTCAGCGAGCGGCGAGGCCTGTGTGGCGCCGCAGTTCATCAGTTCAGTTCATTTGTTTTCTTAATATATATAATTTTATATGTTTTAGAATTAAATTGTAAATAAAAAGTACTCAAGTGAGTACATTATGTCACTAATAGAGATAGTGAAGATGGAATGTTTAGTTTATGATCAGTTTCCTCCCACATCGTTGTAAACGATATTGTCGTGGTTGCCAAATAAGAAAATATTAAATATTCATCTGAACTATATTCATCTGAACTATATCCACTCTGATTGACTAGATTTTGACATATACGACATATCAGCTGACTCGACGGGATGTTGCGAATTACGTCATGAAACTATGGATTTTACATCAACTTTCAACATTCGAATTTATTAAGAAAACTATGTCACCGCGATTATTATGAACTATAAGTTTGTGGCAAATATCTTTATTTATATGATGAGATGGGTCAAACTGCGTCACGAAAATATGTACATAAACAAGCTACTCTCTTGCTAAAAATATGCAAAAACTAAAAATAAAGACAATATCATTCTCTCTGCATTCTTACTTTTACCATTTTTAAACATAAACTACATACTACACACGATTAAATCTTGACAAAAATTACAAAAAAAATTGTGGCGACGTGACACTTCTTAGTGCTGACCGTCATCCCAATTTTCTTATTTCGATTCAAAAGTGCCATTCAGCCTAATCGATTCTCACAATGAAATCGAGTTTGATTTTTTTCGTAGAAACGAGATAAAAACTCTTTGGTAAATATTATGAATTATTTTATAACAACACATAACATCACGCATGTAATCCCAGGAGTGTTACGCAGAGGTGTACCTATGTAGTATTCTTAGTGTTATTTTATTTTTGAAATTTATAATGTTATTAATAAGCACGTACACGTACAGTGTGAATAGGGATGTAATCTTTCAGGGTTCCGTGCGTTCAAATAAAAAACGGAAAACTTATAGGATCACTCGTTTGTCTGACTGTAGGTCTATCACAACCAATTTGCTTCGAATCTACTGGACCGATTAAGTTCAAATTTTGTACACATATGAATTTCTGTGGTTGCACTTGTCCGGTTTTTTTTATAAGTTTCACTCCGGTTTTTTTATAAGGATCACTCGTTTGTCTGACTGTAGGTCTATCACAACCAATTTGCTTCGAATCTACTGGACCGATTAAGTTCAAATTTTGTACACATATGAAATTCTGTGGTTGCACTTGTCCGGTTTTTTTGATAAGTTTAAAGCAGGGTTGGCATGAATAAATCATTTTGATTTAAATCACGATTTAAATCAAATGATTTTTTCAATAAAATCAATGATTTAATCAAACATAAAAAAACAGATTTAGAAATTATAAATAAGTTGCAAACTAGGGTCGTTTAATTCTGAGAAGTCAATATGATTATATGATCAATTCCTAGTCGGTTTCTTAACAATTCCAAAGGTGGAAAACGCTCTTTCCACAGCAACTGAAGAAGCTTTCGCCCAAACAATCGCTTCACCATTTGAAAAAAAATTATAATAATAATATAATTATATTATATTAATATATTTTTCTGTAACATCTACCCGACTGGTGGTGTCACATTTTTTTCTTCTGCGTACATCACACTTCTGAATGGTTTTGATTTTGACTTGCTCTACTATCAATGGTAGCAAAACTTAACCATCATAGTGATTCGTGCTTCCTCCAACGCACTTTCTTCTTCTTCATCTGTCAGTGTGAATTCTGTTAGTATTCACATGTCAGACAAAAGGGAAATCCCCGCGGTGTGTCCGCGCAATCCTTTGAGGGCGCGTTCCGCTTTGCGCAAAAATATAGTTTTAATAATAAAATCAACAAAATCCAAAAAATTGTGATTTATTAGGATTTTTTCAAATAATCGTGCTATATTCGTTTTTTTTAAAACATGATTGTTTCCAACCCTGGTTTAAAGTGGAACTATATACATATTTTTAACTGGCTCTAAAATGAAGGAGGTTCATAACAATCATCTAACACATGAATAGTAGAATCATCATCACTGCCAAATACGAATCAAATTGATGTTTTAGGGTCTCCGTAGTCGTAAAGGATTCCGTTTAATTTCGTGATGGCCGTATGTCTATGTGCGTACCGGTTCCGTCTCTCTGTCCGTCTGTCCGCGTAAAACCTACATTTTATCACATTCGGACAGTCCAGTCTTCCTTACAGAAAGTCAATGCGGGCGTTTCCGCAGGGCATTTGTGCAGCGGTTGAGGGACGAAGTAGGCACTGCTTATGTCCCAAGCTGTCGTTTCCGCAGGGCATTTGTGCAGCGGTTGAGGGACGAAGTAGGCACTGCTTATGTCCCAAGCTGTCGTTTCCGCAGGGCAATTGTGCAGCGGTTGAGGGACGAAGTAGGCACTGCTTATGTCCCAAGCTGTCGTTTCCGCAGGGCAATTGTGCAGCGGTTGAGGGACGAAGTAGGCACTGCTGATGTCCCAAGCTGTCGTTTCCGCAGGGCAATTGTGCAGCGGTTGAGGGACGAAGTAGGCACTGCTTATGTCCCAAGCTGTCGTTTCCGCAGGGCATTTGTGCAGCGGTTGAGGGACGAAGTAGGCACTGCTTATGTCCCAAGCTGTCGTTTCCGCAGGGCATTTGTGCAGCGGTTGAGGGACGAAGTAGGCACTGCTTATGTCCCAAGCTGTCGTTTCCGCAGGGCAATTGTGCAGCGGTTGAGGGACGAAGTAGGCACTGCTTATGTCCCAAGCTGTCGTTTCCGCAGGGCAATTGTGCAGCGGTTGAGGGACGAAGTAGGCACTGCTTATGTCCCAAGCTGTCGTTTCCGCAGGGCAATTGTGCAGCGGTTGAGGGACGAAGTAGGCACTGCTTATGTCCCAAGCTGTCGTTTCCGCAGGGCATTTGTGCAGCGGTTGAGGGACGAAGTAGGCACTGCTTATGTCCCAAGCTGTCGTTTCCGCAGGGCAATTGTGCAGCGGTTGAGGGACGAAGTAGGCACTGCTTATGTCCCAAGCTGTCGTTTCCGCAGGGCATTTGTGCAGCGGTTGAGGGACGAAGTAGGCACTGCTTATGTCCCAAGCTGTCGTTTCCGCAGGGCAATTGTGCAGCGGTTGAGGGACGAAGTAGGCACTGCTTATGTCCCAAGCTGTCGTTTCCGCAGGGCAATTGTGCAGCGGTTGAGGGACGAAGTAGGCACTGCTGATGTCCCAAGCTGTCGTTTCCGCAGGGCAATTGTGCAGCGGTTGAGGGACGAAGTAGGCACTGCTTATGTCCCAAGCTGTCGTTTCCGCAGGGCAATTGTGCAGCGGTTGAGGGACGAAGTAGGCACTGCTTATTTCCCAAGCTGTCGTTTAGCAGCCTGGGATGTCATTTTAAGGTCTTTCATTTTACAATTTCGTATGTAAACGGCAGAGGTTGGTTTACAAATTGAAGATTACGACTACCTACGTAAAGTCAAATTTTTATCACAGGATTTTTGTTATACCGAAAAATCAAAACCCAAGATGAAGGTTACCATTCATCTTGGATTTTGATTTTGAATTACAATTTCACAATATTTTGTCATGGTTGTCATTTTCACGGGTTTTGGGGGATAGTGCAGATACCGAATAAGATCAACATTCAGGATTTTATTATGGCTGCTGTTCGAAATAATAATAATATTGAGAATCAATTCATAAAGACATCAGTTTCAAGACGATTGTAAACTCGAAATCCATAATCCGAAAAAAAAACGGAATCTTAATTTATTTATTTATTTATTTATTTATTTATAGGAGAACCAACAGCTATTACAAAAGTATAACAAAAAAGTGTATGAGACATAGAGCCAATTACAGGTTCTCACGTGTAGAAACAGTATCAGTAATAAAAAATTTAGGATCACTAACATGCACGATAGAAATAAAGTACATGTATTTAAATAATGTGCAAATAGCACTATGCACTTTTAAAAAATTCCGCGTTCAGCCGAATGCGTGCAGAATAACTTTTTGTGGTAAATGGGTCAAATGCGAACTCTTTACAAAGAATATTAAAGTCCTTGCTCGCTCGCACCATGTATGAGTTTTGCCTGTAATTAGAAGAGGAAAAAGGAATGGAAATAGGCGGATTAAATCTAACTGATCTCTGAGGGACATTGAAACGCAGTTTATGCAAGAGTTCAGGACAGTCAATCTCGTTTGATATAACTTTTAAAAGAAAAGTGCAATCCGCTAGACGACGACGATTTGTAAGTGGCTGCAAGTGAAATTTCTTGCAAAGATTTAAGTAATTATAAGAATGGTATGGTAAACGTAGCCGAAAACATAGGAAACGAATAAATATTTTTTGTATATTCTCAATACGATCAATATATTTGCCATAATACGGGTTCCAAATTTGAGACGCATATTCAAGATGGCTTCTGACAAAAGAGCAATAAATAATCTTTAGAGTTTTGGCCTTCTTGAAACACCCAGCGAGTCTCATAACAAACCCCAGTGACTTTGATGCTTTGGCCACTATTTGCTCAATGTGCACGTTAAAAAGTAGTTTCGAATCATGAAAAACGCCCAGGTCGCGTACACCGTCACATCTCTGCAATAGCTGCCCTTTAAGTTTATAAGATGTAGGGAGAGGGACGCGTTTTCTGCTAAAGGAGATTACTGAACATTTAACAGGGTTCAAATCTAGTTTATTAATCAAGCAATAATTATCCAAACGTGCCAAGTCAGATTGGAGAGCATCCATGTCATCATCCGATGATATTGCAGAAAATATCTTCATATCATCAGCAAAACAAAGTAAATTAGAGTGGTGGAAACAAGAGTCAATGTCGCCAACGTATATGATAAAAAGCAACGGACCCATCAAGGAACCTTGAGGAACACCACTAGGAGCTGAAACCCAGCTCGAAATGTAGTTACTGATAACGACAGCTTGAGACCTATTTTCAAGGTATGAAGTAAGCCAACGAAGTAGATCTCCTCTGATGCCATTGTTAAAAAGCTTTGTTTTAAGAATATTGTGGTCAATTCTATCAAAAGCTTTACTGTAATCGGTGTAAACGACGTCGACCTGTGCCCCATTGTCCATTCTGTCCGTTAGAAAGTCATTGAGTAAAGCTAGGTTAGAAACAGTTGAACGACCCTTAAGAAATCCATGCTGAGAAGGGCTGAAAGTCTGACTTAGCGCTGCGTAAATTTGGTTGTAAACAACCCTTTCAAAAACTTTCGCTAATATGCATAGTTTGGAAATAGGTCTGTAGTTAACTATTTCATTTTTATGCCCTTTTTTATGCACCGGAGTTATAAAGGCAGACTTCCAGATTTGGGGAACAGAATGTGAAGCGAGCGATTTCTTGAACAATAGAGAAACTGGCAAGGCAATGGTTTCAGCACACCCAATCAGCAATTTAGGTGATAAGTGATCCGGACCAGCAGATTTAAATGGATCAATTTGACTAATTAACTTAACTATAACATTTAGGTCAATTTCAATTGAGTGAATATCCGAGGATATATTGGAATTTAAAGCAGTTTGGGGGGGACAATAATTTGTAGTTACATCTTCACCGGTAGGTTCAAGAAAAGTAGAATAAAAGTGGGAAGAAAATGCATTACAAATAGACTCGGGAGATGAGATCGTCACATCACCGTACTTGAGGAAACTAGGTATTGCATTGGACTTAGATCGCTGCTTCACAAAGCTCCAAAAGCGTTTTGGATTCTTTTCGATGGAGGCTTCTGTTTCGACTAAGTAATTTGAGTAACAATCCGCTTCAAGTTTATTAACCCGCTCACGTAAATGTTTAAAGGTCGCCTCATCTGAAAGTCTGCCATACGTCTTAAATTTACGGAGATATTTAAACTTCTCTTTAATCAAGCGTTTAAGTGCCGGGGAGTACCAGATAGGGTATGAGCTGTGAAAGACTGTCTTAGTAGGAATATACTTGATTTGAATATCCGCTATAGTAGCATAGAAGTAGTTTACGGCGTCATTAAGCGACATGTCTAAAAATACGTTAGTCCAGTCCAAAGCTGCTATTTCCCTATTAATTGCCGCAAAGTGAGCTTTACCGTACAGATAACGAATAAAAGGAGCGGGTGTAAAATAGGTATACTCTGCAAAGTTCACGTCAATACAGAGGGCAGGATGGTATTTGTCAACAGGTGATAAAGGCACCATACACTCACTCACTGAAACAATTTCGTTACATAAAACCAGATCCAGAATCTTACCATATTCATTCAATATTGCATTATATTGGTTTAACCCTAAAACCCGCAATTCATCTGTTAACATGTACTCATGACCACTACAAATATTCACAGGTAATAATGTGTCGTTATTTAATTGCCACAAGATTCCACTCAGGTTAAAATCACCAATAACTAAATAATTATCAGTTGGATTGTTTAGCACTATATTACTTAAGCTATGAAGAAAATTGGACAATTGATCAGAAAAAGAGTACCCTCTGTTTTGCTTACACAGATAGATGACGCAAACATTCAATTTAAGGTATTTTTTTGTGTTGGGCTGACGCACACTCAAAGTCACCTACAAGTCCTCAGCCGAGGAGTGAAATAATTGTTGGGGAACCGCAGATATACACTTACGGACAGCCACCAAGACACCACCTCCACGAGACTGACCCGTGAGACAGTAATCCCGGTCGCGACGCCACACAATAAACTGATCACCAAATAACTCCGAGTTTGATATGCCGTCCGTCAACCAAGTTTCCGTTAAAACAATAACATCATATGAACATAGACATAGTTGGCGAAGGAAGGATTCAGTCTTGGTACGGAGCCCACGAACATTCTGATAGTAAACATGCAGTTTTTTATTATCGTTCAAAGCCATCGAAAATGAACACAAATTGTAGCAACAAAATTGTTAGCCCGAAAAAAACCACTCAAGTAACATAACGTTAAAAGACTAACGATTACAGTATGTATGACATTGTTTACTGCTAAAAAATACACATAGTTATTGCAATTTATTAACATAAAAGCAAATAGTAAACTAGTAGGTAGGGTATTTAGGCATACACAATTGTTAAACGGCACAAAAAAACCAGCAATATCATAGGTATCTGTGCGAAGAAGCAGGCAGTAATTAAATTCAATAATGCGTGCGAGCGAGATAAGCATAGATTGAGATGTTCTAATGAATAAAACAGCGCGATAAGACAAACATAAGGCCCATTTGCGAATACAAAAGCGATTTGACGAAGCTTCGAGTACGACACCGATGCTAAACCTTTTATACAAAATCAAGAAACAACCGGTTTCGGATATTAGTACATACTTAAACATTAATTGACTTCCAGACAAAAGTATTAAAAAAAGTTGAAAAAATAATGAAAATAACCAAAGGATCCGCCACTCTAAAATAGCTTGTTTAAATCTTTCTCTTTTGATATTACAAAAACAGCCGATCCTTCCTGCCTGCGGACATGAATCTTTCCGTGTTTGACCCATACATACTTGTACTCTTTCTCCTTAGCTATTGTTCGAGTTTTGTTCAGCAACTTTTTGGAGTCAGAGTTGAGATGATCGTTCACATATACCCGGTTCGTTTGGCCTATGAAACCAAGGTCATGGGCGGATAACGTCTTGAAAGAACGTGCAGCTGCAACAAAGTCCTCCTTAACATATCTGTTCAGAAAGCTGACCACAATTGATTTGTCCTTTGTGTTGAACAATGGAATCCTGGATATGTAGTTGATCTGAGTTTGAGGAAGTGTAAAATTAACCTTTCGGCTAATCTCATCCAAGATCGCAAAAAGATTTTCATCCTTTTTCAGGGGAATGCCCTTAATTTCCACATTATTCAGCCTTGATCTCTGGTCGCTAGCGGACAACTCCGACTTAATCAGGTCAATGTCTGACTGAAGAGAGCAAACAGATTCCTGTAGATGCTCAAGACCAGCAACTCTAGACTCAATGCCCGCAACTTTAACAGAGAAATCATCAAGACGTTTACCTTCGAACTCACAACTGACCTTGAGTTCTTTAAGCTCCTCTCTTAAACACTTGACATCCTCAGACAGCGTCGGCAGGCCAGACAGTTGAGCCTTGAGCTCACGAATCTCATTCAGGATCGTGTCCAGAGAAGCAGGTTCAGGTGTTGGTAGCGGAGATGGGGAAGGAGACGGTGACGGTGAGGAAATTCGGCACTTTGGACATTTCCATGCCGCCCTTCTGTCAGCTCCTAGTTTTCTCCACCCGCCCTCCGTGATGCTGGCGCAGCCAAAATCAAGGTGCCGCTTGCAAGAGGCACACTGAACGCCATCATTAAAGTCAGAATTGCAGCTGGCACACTTCATCATAGTATGACGTTAAAGTTAGATGTTTTGTTAAAATGTTTAGGACCACAGGTCAAACGGACTAGTCGAGCGAGGCGTGTAGGTATATGCGTAGCAGTCGCGCGAAGTGCGTAGCGGACGAGCCAGATGCGTGCTTGCTTAGTGGGTGATCGCGAGGTGATTAATGTCGTCATGTCAGTGTATATATTCGGAGACTATATGTATAGTGCTGGAGTTTGGATGTTCGAAATAATTAAATTACGCATTATTCACTGCCCTGTGCTGGAGTTTGGATATTCGAAATAATTAAATTACGCATTATTCACTGCCCTGTGCTGGAGTTTGGATGTTCGAAATAATTAAATTACGCATTATTCACTGCCCTGTGCTGGAGTTTGGATGTTCGAAATAATTAAATTACGCATTATTCACTGCCCTGTGCTGGAGTTTGGATGTTCGAAATCCCCAATTGTTTTGTTTGTAGCCTCGACCACCACTTTCATCAACATGGCGATTATAGCATTTACAGACTTAGATTTTATCTAAGTAAATGAGTTAACTTGCGCTCCAATTAAGAAAGGTTGAATGACGATAACAAATGAGTTTTTCATCTAACTCTCTTAATTAACGCACATTTATAAGATTTGATAGAAAGAATAAAACCTATTTACATAATCAATTTAGGGTGTCTTATGACGTCGTGCTGGGGTCCAGTGGGACCCTCTAATGAGCTGGCGGAGGTTCTTGTGTCCCGAATACACGAACCTCCGCCGGCTCGGGAGTGGCTCCCATCGGATGCACTTCCGAACTATACGGTTAAAACTGGTAACACAATAATTACACATGAATGGACAATACGTACAATGAACGTGTAGGTATCGTCGCCTACTTACAAATAGTCACATTAGAAGCTCAGCTACGTCAATCAAGTAAGCATTTAGTGCGCGGACGATCATTTGGCTAAACATGGGGTAACAACCCCATGTTTTACCAAATAGATCGTTCGTCCTATAGTACCGTCCTGTTCATGTCACTCATTTGTTCGAAAAACGCGACGATCGCGTTGGTTAGGACGCGGCCTGCCCCGTCCCTATTATTACCAAGCCTACCTCTTTCTTTTGACCTCTACGTAAAGTGCACGTGCTCCCGCCGTAGCACCGTAGCGCCGTAGCATCGTAGCACCGTAGCACCTCTACGAGTTCTACCACACTCATATCACGCTACTCTTAACCAAAGCGATCGTCGCGCGAAAATGCAACCGTCGTCGCGTTGACGCCGAACGCGTGGTCACGCTGATAGAGGGCGCGAAAAAAAAAGTGACATATGAACGTCGATTGCGTTTTTGCACTACGCGGGGACAGACTTCAATTATTATTTCACTAATACCGAACGGCGATAAATCAAGCGTAATTTTCCATGAGGAACGTTGATACTTTCCAAGAGAAATAAAGAAATTGATTTCCTCTAACAGCCAGTTTACAACACACCTAAGTTGCAGTGAAGTTTCCGCTCGGCGCTCCCGGCGCTACTGTCGCTGGAAGCCCGCGCGGGAAAACTTTAAGTCCGGGGTTTTAATATGAAAGTTAATATTCGAGTTTTTAGAATTTTTAGAAATGTAGAATATTCACCGTTATCTTTTATTATTTTCATAATGTACTTTGTTGTATCTTTCTCATAGTGTATGTGCAGTACACTCACTATTTGTTCAATTACCTGAAAGTATAGCCAGGTATGATCTATCTCGTGATGTCGTGGTGGTATTGTATCGCGGCGCTTGGCGGCGGTCGCGATCCAATTAGTGTGCGTAATGAAGTGGTTAGCGGTCCCACATGCGGCCAAACGCTGCGGCCACACGCTGCGGCCACACGCTGCGGCCACACGCTGCGGCCACACGCTGCGGCCACACGCTGCGGTTAGACGCTGCGGCCACACGTTGCGGACACACGCTGCGGCCACACGCTGCGGACACACGCTGCGGCCACACGCTGTGCCAAACTCAGCGGCCTTTTCACAACAAAAATCACCATCATCCACGACCTTGGAAGTGTATACATTCGGTACAACCATGTCCTAAGCTGCCTCTTGAAATCTTACAGCATCCTGTTAGCGCTTGGCTTGACGCCGTGTGTTGCAATGGATCAGTCAGGAAACTGTTTATATGCATCGCATGCACATAATAGAAGCGTTGAATTGCATTTTGTTTAGATATAATCGCAGCGGTAGGGCCTGATGACAGGCAAACACGGTGAATTAGGCGCAGCAGGGGTGCGGGGGAAAGGCGCGGGGGCATCCCGCGGTAATAAGTTGTGCGTCATGGCAACAACGACAGACGTCGCCGGCTCTAATGAAAAAATAATGACGTCACCGCGCGCTCTCTTCACTAAGTAAATTAGTGGAGATCGTGCCGCCGCTGCGGCCGCGACACTCCGCCATTGCGGCGGCCTCGGCGCAGGGAACTAGCAGGTTTCTCCTGCTCCAGGAACACTGAACTGTGGTCCGCGGGGGAGGCACTCGTCAGTCATCTCCCGATGCGCACTGTAATGTAGCGCTACAACTAAATGATTGCCATGCCATTGCGAGTTTTGTTGAGTCTTTGATCCGAGACTTAACACAAATCCCAAATAGATCGTGTGATAGGTACAGTCAACCGCACATCGGTGATATGAGTAAGGGAGCATGATTTTCGTAATGTTAGTGTTACCACCGATGTGCGGTTGACTGCACCCACAGTTCCCGCCACCGATTTATTATGAGACCGAAATTTCCACAGTCCCGTCACCCCGCGCGGGCAGTCACTTGTGTACGAACAAGTTGAGGCGTGCGGGCGATTAGCCACAGCTGCGATCTCGTGATTTATTCTATAATAAACACAATGGCTCCAGTAATACAGTCGCGAGCAGAAACTGATCTTGGGAATTATATTGAACGATTGATACGATCACAACACAACACAATATGTGTGCCCGGCCGAACAATTAAAACGCGTTCAATGGCGATGTGACCGTGTGAACGAGCACTCTACTCGACACCGAGTATATTATTGCTCCGCACTACGAGGTGCTCTCAAACTTGAGCGCATAAAATTCAACGGTCCGGGCTTAGCACCGACAACGTGTTTTGTATCCGGCGTTCGGTAACACGCGGACGGCGCTGGACGCCGGACGCTGGGCGCCGGACGCCGGGCGTGGCCCTGTCCGGCGGCGGCGGGCCGCATGAGCCGCATCAGACAGAACTTGTCGCCCGCTTAGCGACCTCGTAAAAATGTTAGCTTCGCGTTTCATAACAAGTCGTTAAAATAATATGTCAACTCGTAAATAAGCTTCATATTCCTATATAAAATTTATTTCATGATAAAATTTACTGTAGTGCTCCATAATCCACATTTTTACCCGACTGCGGCAGAGCCCAAAGAGAAGGTAATGCTTTTTTATAGTTTGTAGGTATGTCTGTATCTATGTTCCCTCGTAGAGGCTAAACAAGTGAACCGATTTTAACAAATCCGGTGTCCTTCGATTTGTATTAATGGCTACACATTTTAAAAACAAAATACGGGGTGGATTTTTGTCAAAAGTACTAAAGTCATGAAAAAAGAGGAGTTATTCTATATATAAAACAGAATCAGTTGCTATATCAATTGCTATACTCGCTAACTAAGATCTGCAACTGTTCCTTTAGTCTGGGTATTTGCCCAATTAAATGGACAATCGCTCGTATTACCGCGATCCTCAAAAATGGTTTTACTTTCATCCTTTGGTAAAGTTTTTGAATATCTCGTTGTGAAAAAAAACTCTGCCATGTGAAGCAGCAGCTGCATCCTGCACAGCATGGTTTCCTTCCAAAGAGGTCCACTACATCAAATCTTTTGTGTTTTACTAGTGACATAGCAGATGCACTCGACGAAGGGACAGAGGTACACGCTGTGTACACGGATTTCAGTAAAGGGTTTGATCTAATTGATCACAATATTCTTCTTAATATGATAACAGACATGTGTATTCATGATAACAGATATGTGTTCTCTTGGAAAAGGGAGGATCCTCCGACCAGATGGATGTCGTATCTGGTGGGCAACTGCCCGATGATTGTTGTCGGGAAGTTGTATATATGCTATTTGCGTGGTAAACTCTGCTTGCGCGATGCAGGATTGATGCGTTTGTTCGCATGTGGCGGTGTAGATGCCACCACAAGTCATTACAGCAATGGTGGGTGTGAGTCCTATTAGAAAAATCGGACACAAATGGTAGTTGTTCAAGGTTTTAAAATCATAGACAAACGTTATACCATCAGGAGTGGCTTACTACAACTTCGGTATGACCTTTATGCTCTAGAAGAAAAGCTGCGGATATCGTATATTTGTACAAATTGATCAATGCCCACGTAGATTGCGAAAGTTAGCTGGAGAGAATTCAACTTGCTGTTCCACGCCAGAGCAGGCGTTTATGCAATAGGCGTACATTTGTGATGCCTCATTGCAGAACAAATATAAAACAACACGCTCCATTTTATAGAATATCTTCCAACTACTACGGTATGAGGCAGCATTTTGATATTTTCTCCAGGACCTTATTATCTGCCAAACGAACGATTAAGATGTGCCTGTGCAACCATTGGACTAATAATAATAGTCCAATGGAAACTAAAAAACATATTCCCAAGACCATGGTGTCAAAAGCAGTCCGAGGCGGACTTGAAAAATATAACTCACAAAGGTTTCAAGTGGTCCTCCTTGTAGTCCATCCAAAGGTTGTCTTTAAAAGATCGCTTTTAGCGATAAGACACGCTATGTAACATTTCTACATTTATAAAATAAATAATAAAAATCTTTTATTTCGGACCCATAACGTCCATTTGGTTAGTATACAAACGACTTAGAAACCAGTGTACCAGTACTTACAACTACCAGAGAATCAACAAACTATATTTATTAGGCGTATCCAATGCCCCAGTATGGGACTGCCCCATCCATCTACTGCAGCATTCAGGATGCTGTTGGGACTGGCGCGTACCCTGCGCATGTTGGAGGCGCATCGCTTGCGCATGATGCCGTGAAAGCCATCTATTCCCGCCTCTGCGAACATGCCACAAGCACTGCAGTAGCGCGGCAACCCCATCAACACCCTAAATACATTATTGTGTTGAACGCGCAGAGCGCTGTATGCCCTCTGCGTGTAGTTGACCCACAGACTGCACGTATAGAATGACTGGCAGTTTATATCTGTTATTAATATGGTGTACATATTATACTCGTAGAGTATTCTGTTCTATTGGCAAGACTTGGGTATAAAATAAAAATAATTGCGTAAGAATTTAACCAAAACAGGGTTTGTTTACACTTTCATCAGATACCTACATTCGGCGCAGAGGAAGACATCGCAAGTCGCGGGAACAACGAGTATTGTGCTACACATCTTTAGGCGCAGAGAAAGACATCGCATGTCGCGGGAACAACGAGTATTGTGCTACACATCTTTAGGCGCAGAGAAAGACATCGCATGTCGCGGGAACAACGAGTATTGTGCTACACATCTTTAGGCGCAGAGAAAGACATCGCATGTCGCGGGAATAACGAGTATTGTGCTACACATCTTTAGGCTCAGAGAAAGACATCGCATGTCGCGGGAATAACAGCAATATTCATTGTGCTCCACATCTATCCCGTCTTTGTACTGGGGTAACGTTTGAATGAATTGAGATATTATTATGTTAAATGATAAAAAGAAGTATGGTTTGGTTTTATGCAATGAAAAGACCTTCATAAGCCGTACATCAATGATGATTGAGTAAGTAGTCCAGCTGCAGTAGGAACTAGGTAGGGAGTTGGAACAAACGTGCAGAGCCAGTAGGTTACGTGCGCCGAGAGGTAAACATTAGGGTCGAGAGTCGCGCGCGCGGGTGCCGAAGGGCAGACATTACGCGATTTATCTCCCGCCGAAATTGAATATGGGACATATTGAAGATTGATGATTCGATACCTGACTCAGGTGGCGCGGCATACGTGCACTAACAAGCGTGTTTATATAATGAACACTGTTCGATTCGAATATAATCCATATCCATTCTTCCACACTCATTTATATGAGCGGTTATTATTAACCGCGAAAGTAACTCTGTCTGTCTGTCTGTTACCTTGTCACGCGTCAACAACCAACAAGCTGGCCACGAGCGAAATGTATCGGGTTTTGTCCAAGCGACATGCGCTGCAGGCACGTACAAATTGTTAGAAACATGAAATAGATCAACGTATTGATTTGTATCTTTCTCTCTCTCCCTCCTTATAAATGGTGCAACCAACCACTTTTTACATAGCTCCTCAAAATGAAAAAAGTTAAACTTATAATCGGCTGCCTCGTTAGTCCAGTGGTCGCAAGAGCTACTGCTGAGCATGAGGTCCTGGGTTCGATTCCCTGGTTCTGGATGTTATTGGGGTTTTATAACAAGAGTTACTCAATAGCAGCCCGGAGTCTGATTTGTGCCCGGTTGATAGCAATAGGCTCGCCCCCTACTACATGGGACTTAAGCATAACTGGCGAAATGTGGGTGTACTATAGTTACACCTCTGCCTTACCCTTCAGGGATTACAGGCGTGATGTTATGATGTTATATTATAATTGGCTCATAAATCATTCATTTGATCCTTTGAGCCGGGTACAAGGCAAGATATGTGTTATCGTGTAACAGGGAATGATAATCCAGCTAGCTTCACATTCCATATGGTGACATAGACCTGCATTCATCAGAGAACCAGGGATATTACATTCCCTCCAAAAACAAACCTTTGTATACACTACAAAGGTTTGTATCTGGGGGTCACAACTTGGTTCTCTTACACCTGAGCAAGAGGTGGCAGTACATACAACCGCAATTTAGCAAAAATAGAGTTATTAACTCTTTATATAATTTGTTCAAATATATTCAAACTTCAAAGAATTATTGCTTCAGTTAAATATATAATTAAATTTTAAAATAAAATAAAGCTGCAATGTATCATGAAACCAAATGGTTTCATGATACATTGCAACCTATTTATAGATACACAAGGTTTGTTAAGAGTCGGTGGGAGACTGAACAATACAGAATATCTAAGTACAAAAAAATTGTCACATCTTAGATTTCAGCAGAGAGATAATCAGTAGAGACATGCTAATGCCAAGCTTACTATGTCCTCTCTCTAGCGCAACTATTGGATCATGAATGGATTAAGAGGAATTAAGGAGTTTGTACAAATTTGTTGCTTGTCTAACATATAGAATTCTCGTGTATATACTACTATATATTTGTTACCAAACTCCTCCGAAACGGCTGGACTGATTTGTATGAAATTTTGAGGGGAAATCGGGTAGGTCTGAGAATCGGCCAATATCTATTTTTGAAAAAAAAAACAAAACAACGTTTACGGGGTCAGCTAGTTTTAAATAAAAGTCCCAAGCAAGTGACAATTGATTTTGGTGGGCCTTTTGAAATCAGGCAGTCCAGCATCCGTAAGAGCTTGGTGTCGAAGGAGTATGTTTGCGTTTATGTATGTTTTGCATCAGTGGCTATCCACTAGGAGTTAACAACTGGCATGGCTACAAAGTCCTTTTTAGCTTCATTTAAACGGTATATTTCCAGACGGGGACTTCCTAGCCAGGTATTCTGTGATAATGGCTCAAACTTCAAAGATGCCAACAATAAACTCAAAGAATTATATGAAACTGTCTGTTGCCTGCGACTTGTTCTGCGACCACGGAGGAGAGGTGTCCTATGTCCTTACCCGGGTCATGGTCACTCTGTGTGACTTATTATATCTAAATCCGTTCCGCAGTTTTGGCATGACAGCAAACAAACAAACAACCTTTCGCATTTATAATATTAGTTAGAATTAGGATACAGTCCACTCAACAACACATGAATTGGGTGCTTGGGTTCTGCGCATCAAAAGAAATAGCGTTTATACTCATTCCTGCGTACTTACCAGTATTGGCTTGTCTTTGGTAAGCCGCAGTTAAGACTGCAAAATAGCACTTACACAGGACTACACTGCAAAATGAACATTTGAAGAATTTGCACTATCATGAACCAAATAGGTAGTTTTAAGCAGTGTCTCTTTGGTTCCCGAATTAAGTTAGAAACATGAAATAGAGGAACATCTTGTTAATAGTCGTCTCGCTCTAGCTTTGTATCTTTCTCTCTCTCTCTCCTAATAAATGGTGGTACCAACCGCACGCTTTTTACTTCGCTCCTCGAAATAAATAAAGTAAACACTATTAATCGACTCCTAAATCCTTCACCTATCGACTAGATCATATTTTTTGCATGTAATTAGTAAGTTACCTATTACTCTTACAGACAGCAATTAAATTAAACTTACTTTAATATTCTACAAAACGTAGCTTAATGTAAACCCACAGCCTTTTCGTAACGTCTCTGAACATAAGCTGTGGATGTTTCACCATCCGGCAGGGGCCAACGACCATGGTCAGTTCAGTAAAGTCATCGCGAATTCAAGCCTCAATTCCATTACCATTTTAACTCTGAAGTGAAGTTAATGTTGTGTTTTCATACTTCTCTCTATAATTAATAGAACTAAAGAATTCACATTTTACAAAAATTGTTTGTCATATATGTAGTTGAAGGAACGTAGAACTGCGTTTGGTTGACGTTGATGTGAGTAATGTGTGTATGTCGATGCTGCGACTCGAGAGCACATCTGTCTGACGCTGGCGCAACCAGATATAAATAAATATCGATGTCTGTCGGGAATATACGTGTCACATGCAAATCATTGTAGGTACGACCCATTGGCACGAACTCGGGCTCAATCTCAACAGTTTACGAATAGTTTTGAAGCGACATCTAAACGGTCACTTCATCACTAGAACTCAGGCGTGCCTACACCCACTGTAGGCACTGGCGGACTAAAGGAGGGGGCGGCAGCTTTTGTCCGCCCCGGGCCCCGGTTCCAGGGGGTGCCCCCAAAAACTAAAGAAATACTTTTTATTCGGATGCCAACCAGAACAACTTTCGTTCTATTTTTTTCTCTCTGTAAACATTTTCAATAGAAAAAAACTAATGCGCGCGCAAAAAAAAAACAGGTTCGCTTCCTTTATTCGGGTTATACTTTAGCGTTTCTGTTGTCACAAAAATATCTCCTATTTTTGTATTAATAGTCAGAGAAAAACCTAACCTTCTCGAGGCATCGTGCTAAATATTTCGACGTTCATTCCTGGGTGGAGGCATCACCATTTAGTTTAGCCGCCCCGGCCCGGCTCAGCCCGGCCCCGGCCCCCGACCGGCTCCGTCCGCCGACAAAGTGTTATTGGGTTTTCCCATACGAAATTTCTCAGTAGCAACCCGGAGTCTGGAATTGTGCAAGGTTGATGACAAAAGGCAAATTACATGGGACCTAATATATCTGGCGAAATATGGATGTACTACAGGTGCACCTTTGTCTAACAGTTGTAACTGCCAATGTTACAGTTTGTTATTTATATCTGAATTATTTATAACTAATCTATTGACACTGTCGTTTGAAAACATTGTAAAAGCTAATAATTTGTACCCATTAACGTATAAAGAATGTTCAACGGCCAAGTCACACAACATTAACTATAATAATAATGAAATCGCAGTAAGGAACCTTAGACTTGGCACGACTTTGTCTAGATTTCATTACTTTTTAGAGATAAACAAGCAGCTCCATCGAGACTTGGATAGTTTTTACAGAATGTTTTTGGTAGGATTTCACTTCGTTTTGTAGAAACGTGGGCAAAGCAGAAGGGGAGGCATTCGCCCAGCAGTGGGACGCTATAGGCTAGATTAAATTAGAAGATGTGTCCCACTACGCTGGGTTTTTGCAATGACAGTCGAATTTTTTATGTACCAATAGTAGAAGGGGGCATTACCATATCTCTAATACAGCTGAGACCAGCTGAGGGTTCTTCATCAGATAATTCAGACCTTCGATTTTTTACATCAAATGAAGCGGCCCACCAAGTTGAATATTTTTTGTAAAGGCTGTATGTCGATCTCAAATATTTTGGTTGGGCTCTTGTGTTTTCTAATCAGGGTCACCAGGTACTCCAGATCTTCGATTATACTAGTTTTTATAGTTTTCCCTTTATGTGGCCATTAAACCCTAACTCTGTACCAAATTTCAGCTGTCTGAGTTTATGGGAAGTACTAGTTCTATTCTGATGATCATGAGTGAGTGAGTGAGTGTCATAAATGCGAAATTTTGCTTTCGCTTAACTTCGGACTTAAATGACCTACAGACTTGAAATTTTGGATTTTTTGTATGTGATTACAGCTTACTGGATTACGAAAATTTCTGCGTTCTGGTCTTATCCAGAACTTCTCAAATAGGGGCCTGAAAATGCAGCGAAATGGTTCCAGTAAAGGATGGTACGGCAGTGTTTGCTTCGCGCTTGACTTGGCGGGGGAACTGCCGAGCCCCCCGATTTAGATTTGATTATTAATTTAGTGCGCGTGACATCAGTGTTTGTCAGTGCGATGCCGTTATGTTTGATACACGTCTTTGTGAAATTTGAAAACAGATAACAACGTCTTAAAAATTGTGCCCCCTGCATCTTCATTCTATTAAAAAATCGTTCATCATTTTAAATATATTAAGCTAAAAATCCGAGCTTCGAGAATGTTCGAGACAACGTTGAGAAGCATTCGGGGCATTTTATGCGGATGGTTCGAGGTGACGAAACCAGCGTGTAATTATTTCCGCGGCAACTTTCGCTAACTATTAATACATCTCCGTGTACAAATAGACTCCCGAGCGCGGTATTTATAAACGAGGCGAACTGTCGCCGAGCGAGGCGAGCGGCGACGGCGCGGCGCGGGCCGAGCCACTACACTAGCCCTTTTAAAGTGCTATCAGACTTTTTGAATAAAGAGGAAGAACAAGCAGAAATAAAAGAGCTGAGAAAAGGATATATTTCAGAGGGCAGTAATGAGACGGTACTGATAACATCCGCAATATACTTTCATAAACGAAAGTCCGTCCGATGCAAAACTTCCTTATTATTTTTAAATCGGTTTGAAGTACTCTATTCACCGACGCTACGTCGCCGCGTCGCGTCGCCCGAAATCTAACTGGAACAGAACTATCATCGACATTACAGATAACGATCGTAAATTACAACCATAGCAACGATAACTGACGTGAACGCTGCTCGACGGACTGGCCACCGCCCAGACACCTATTAGGAGTTTGCCGCGCTGTGTACACGTGTGCTGGCACACGTGTGGCGCAGCACTCGACGCGGCGGCCACAGAGGGCCGGAGGAGAGTCATCGCGCGCGGCGGTACCTCGCTGATCTACGCCTTATCTAAGATGCTGTGCACTGCTTGCTGAGCAGAGAGAAGGCGTCAACTGGTGTGCCACGAGTCAAGCGGCGGTGATGCCCTGTCGCGCGTGCCCTGCGGGACGCCCGCCTGATAATTTCCATCACTCCTCTGTTTAGTACATTAAATTGGCTCACACTAAATGATGCCCGCGATGGAACGCCTCAGCAGATTGAACAGTTGGCTTGTCATCATCAGTTCCGGATTAGCCCATAAGCAAATTAAGCAATTGCTTAGGACATCAAGTCACAGGATAAACAACACCGAAAAACTATTTGCTTATATGAAAGGCAAGGATGTGTGAAAATTTTAAAAAATAACGATGATGCTGCAGGAAAGGCTCAAAATCAAACTCAAACTCAAAGCATTTATTTCAAATAAACCAATTACAGGCACTTTTGAATTGTCAAGGGGGCGGTCAGTCAGAAATATGAAGCTAGTTACCCATTCCAAAGCGAAGTAGGTACCTATGGAGAAGAACGGGCAAGAAACTCCATGGACACTCTTTTACAGATTTGTTACACCAGTCTTGTTGAAATTATGCATGTGAGAACGATGTAGAAAGACGTGCACATTAAAGGCGTCCGCAATGAAAAACATAAAAAAAAACGGAAATCAAAAAAGCAGTGGCAGCCAAGAGATGACCAGTCCCCACTGACGGCGCCCGTTCACGAACATGACGCATGAATCAGCACCATTCAGCTCAACCATTATGAAGGGAACTTAATGATCCAACACACACGCCACCGTCAGCGAGACATTTGAGTGAGCGTGACATACTCTCAGCCGCCAGGGCACATTCAAGTCAATGACAGACGTGCCCAGTATAGGGTAGCTTTATAGTAGGTACTACATAGTGCTCACACGTGAGCTTTGCAATTATACAATACTAAAAGATTGAATTTATACAGTGCAAAGATATGTTTTACAATCTTCAGCAGCTCCAACAATATTTCCGAATGCTAATCAATTGTTTAGGCGCCCTTGTGGAGCAGAACCAGCGTTGAGCCAAGCATTTTTGTCAGAGATGTAATCCCCCAACTTCTAATTTGCTTGGCTGCATGCGTTTGATACAAGTTTTAATTTCGTTTCATTCAGTTGGAGTATTTGGGGAGGTATTTTATTATAACATTTTAAACAGTGCTCTATGCTTTATCAATAATTATAGACGCAGATATGCTAACAACGTTGAACTTAAACACTGTTGTGAATTTAATATCCGTTAGGCTTCAATACATACTTCTTTATATCTTGCTCCATCTCTCTATAATAAAATTAATGCAAAAGGCTCAATCTTTAAACTTCCATTCTACAATTGTAAAAAAACTGTATGTTGTGTGTCCTTTCGGACCTCAATTATGATGACAATGAATTATTCCTCCCTAAGTAATCTTGTTCACACACACAAACACTCACGCACACAATCACATACTCACTTAACACAATACACATAAACAGACGCACACACACATACTATAATTATAAATAATAAGAAAATATAATATAATTTTTAATTTGATTTTCATGATTGTTCTTGATTTTAATTTGGTTTTTGATTTTGTTTTAATTTTGATATTGATTGTGAATTTGATTGTGTTTACGATTTTAATTTTGATGAATTTATTGTCGTTTATCACGTTTTTGTATTGTTCCTGTAAATATTGATGTTGGATGGATGGATGAAATGAAACCTATTTATTAGTATACAATATTGTACAGTAACTACACTTATGTCCTGATACTGTTTTAAACTATACATTTTAAACACAATGTTTAAATAATAATTCACCAATCAGTGGACCGGCACTGTCTCTCCTTAACACAGGTTAAATTCTAGCTTATCTTGGAGAACAGTACTTCACAGAACAGTCTACAGGGTCCTCATATGATCTGACCAAGTTTATTCTCGAATTTTATACACTTTGACATTAATGGACATAATATACTATACCATGACATGACTTGGTAAAGTATTATATTATTTTAATTATTGTGAATGTGAAGGCAGTGTCGATTTGTTTAATTTTTTCATCTCAGTTAATTTTTATTTTTTAAAGTTTGAGTAATTTATGCGGCCTACCCAAATGTCCTTTCTTTGGTAATGTTCGTCGAATCGTTTAGCTAATTAAGTTCTGTGTTGAGCTGCATGATTACTGACAAATGCATTCACTGACTGGATAGGTTACTGCACCACTCATTCTCTGTGGTTCTTTCCTCAAGAGACCATTTCAGACATCAATCTACATGGTCTTCACATGACCTGACCAAGATTATGTCTGGGCTTTAAAAGAGACTGTGACCTCTGAGTTTGTTTCGGCCTTTCTTCTCAGAGTAGTCAGATAGGAAACGCCGAACTCATCTACTTTTAAAATACAATTGACCTGTAAAAGTGTTTGTAAAAACCTACATAAAGAAATAAAATCATTTATCATTTATCACCCGTTGTATAGTTAAGCCTAAAAATTACACATTTATGCAACATTTGTAAACTTTACAATCATATTTTTTTTTAATTATAAAAAAACTTTTAGTGTAGCATAAGAATATAGGCAATAGCATAATACGAGTACACGACGCAGGAGCCGCGTCGGCACCGGACCGCGTGATTGTGCATACGAATGAATACCGCGCATGCGCTGCACCGCCGCGTACTCCGCGTGTACACCGCATTGATGCCGAGTTTTAAATAGTACAATGCTTTACTGAACTGTGATCGTTGCTTTACTATTTAATTCGGAATCAATGCGGTATACACGCAGTCCCGACGCGGCACCGGTGCGTTTTTTTTAAATACCGAAACAGTTTACTGATGGACAGGACGCCTACAGACGTGGATTGCTCAGGGCATCAACTAATCCGGCACTGGTCATCATGTTTGCCTTGGATATACTTACAGCTACCGAAGCAATATGTGCGCCGGCCGAGCCGGGCCGGGCCGTCAGTCCAGTCGCAACATTCTGTAAACTAACAGACCTTCCACAATTCAGTTACACACATTGCAACATTTACCATAATCCGTGTAATCTGACAGCTCATCAGTGAGAAGTTCGTGGAGTTCCTGATGTTATTCGGCAAGTTCAGTGCAATGCAAAATGGTAATGCGTAACAATTGTAAGCTACCCTTTATCTGTATATGTTGTGTCGTAACCCGGGATTTATCGTGTGCTCGGGAGCGCGCTCGCGGGATTATACAGCTCAACATATGAGCAGCCCGGGACCGGTGCGGGCGAGGCTTATTCGTAACAGGAACGACTTTACACCAAGCGACAGAGCTACGCACTGCATCGAGACTCGCAAATGTCATACATTGAGACGGGCGCATTGTTTATCAGATGAGTGTATGGCTTCTGGTGACGAAAGCGCACAAGTGAGGCGGCGGGCGGCACCAGGCCCCCGCTGATAACAACGTGATCAGAATGGCTTTCCGACCGCGGCGGCGCGCGGCGCTCTGTAAACAAGCCGCTGATTGGCATCTGCGTCGCCGCCCGGCAGTGGTCGGGCCTGAGGCTGCTCACTGCACCTCGCGAGTAACTTCACTAGTCGGAACTACGGCGCTGCAGCAAGTAGCGGCGAGCCGGAGCCGCCGCGCAGTGCAGCGCACTAACTGTTCAGCGGCAAGTAGCGAGCGCTCTTCAATGCTGCGCTCACTAATAAGCCGCTGTGTTGGCGTTAAGAGTTATTTGTTTTCAATGTGGCTAGCGTTTTTTCTCAATAATTAAATAAACAACGCAGTAAATGCTGTCACGTGGCCGCTGCGCCGCGTTCCGGCTCCGAATAGCAGCGCGGCGGTGCCAGGCACTCTATTGGCTAGAGACACGTCGCACAGATTCATTGAGGCTGCCCCGGACTGCCTTCCCTCTGCGTCCTCGCCTGAACGCTAGTGACAGCTCTCGTAGCTTGAACACGAATTGATTGTGTACGTTACAAATATCAATAAAGTAGGTATATAAAATTACGCTGTAACAAAATTAAATATCATTCAAATGAAATGACAAAATCGTTCTGCGTTAAAGTTCAACAAACCACTTACCCTACAACAAAGTAAACAATTTTGCGAACAAAATTTGTACAAATTTAAATTCTTGGTCAACATCGCATTTCTCCTACATTAAATATTTTTGTAAATACTAGCTGTGGTCGCGACTCCGTTCGCGTGCATGTCGGAAAACAAAAATGTGTCGCTTAGAGAAGGTGTATGTACCACTCCTTAATTGAAAAGGAAGAGTCTTCCGACCTTGCCTGGTGGGAGTGGTGGGAAGCGCTACATGGGGTCCTCTCCCACAGCTCTTTCTAATGAAATCACAGCGTCTTCAGGGTTTATAATGTCAATTCGACTAAGTGTTTTTTGATAATAAATAAAAATCAAGGCGCCAGGCTGCACCTGTGTACTGAAGCGAAAAACGACGAAGATGACACCCATAACGAAAATGTTGCCTCTTTTTACTCCCAAAAAACACAAAATAATACAAACGACTTCTATAAAAACCACTACAAAGTGCAATTTTAATTTGGAAAGTCGTTATCAAGGAAATATATGTATATATTTGAAGGACGGAAAAAGTTTTTAATTTTTAATTGTAGAACCTGCCTAACAAAAATTCGTGTACCATTTTATATTGATACTTAGCAATTTTAATATACCGTATAATAATCCATTCAGAATAGGTAGGTGTACAGTTCGTCATTGAGGAGTTCCGTGACAGTAGGGTTTCTTCGCAGTCCATGATCAGTTGACCACTGTTAGGTACTTTAACAGTTACTGCGTCTTATCTTCCGCACGATTGCTCATTCACAAAACAATAATCCTCAGAGTAAATTGGCTGTGTGACATACGGACGGACAAAGGTCAAAGTCAAAGCATCTATTTCAAATAGGCACATAAAAGGCACTTTTGAACGTCGACATTCACAGACAGACGGACAGGACGAACGACACTTAAAAATAAGTGTCACAGCGCTGGGATTCTGATAGAACCGACTGTGATGTCACGGACAGATACAGAAGTTTATAATCAATCAAATCGGTAATATATATATGGATAATAGTCTTTTTTTTTTTGAGTGGGAAATCATCAAATGACTTCTCCCGCTCTGGGTGGAGCGGGAGGGCGTGTCAGACTTTTACTGACTAAAACCCACCCGTGTTCCTTCAGTTGCCTGTGCCAGGGCCGGACGCGAGAGATCGCCGCCGCCGATCGCTCCCGCGAGGACACTGCGGTGCTCCGCCCAAGCTGCAAGGGCAGACCTCCACCGTATGCTCCACCGTGTCCTCCGGGCGATCCACACAATGGTGACACCCGGGCGTTTCCTCCCGCCTTATGTGAAACAGGAACCTCCCGAAACAACCGTGTCCGGTGAGGACCTGTGTCAGGCGGAAGGTGAGGACGCCGTGGCGCCTCACCAACCACTCCTCAAAGAGGGGACTTACCGCCGCAATTGTGGCGTGCCCAAAATAGATAATAGACTAGAGATATATTTAACTGAATAATATGCCGTCTGCGCTAAGAACCTGTTTGTTTTCGTAATCGCGTTTGTCCTTTTCGGTATTTTCGGTAGGCTTCGATATTTTGTTATACATTCTGGATGCCATGCATTGTTGTGTGTATTATCGTAAATCTCATTGTTGCGACTTTTCGAATTCAGTGTCTGTCTCATAAATATGTAAGCATGGTAAACGCTACCATGTTTATATAGCATGTAACGAAGACCCTGTCCGATCCTGAAGGGTATTATTTGGTATCGTACTGCGTACACAAATACGTAATCATTTAATGGATACGACATAATTATTTTTCCCCAATGAAAATAATTAATTTAAAAATTAAAAATAATCATACCAAAGGCAACACTGATCGCTCGACAGGGTTCACCTACAGTTTCGTGTCAAAGAAGCCGCCTGAGCGCGGCGGTGCTTTGTCGCATGCCGCCAAACAAACTTAGGACTAAATAAACCTACGTTTTTCCTACGCGTAGGTATCAGCTGATATTTTATTGTAGGCATAGACGCATAGTGACCCCGATTTCTGACCTTCTGTTTATCAAGAAACAATTATTATTGAGTTAATGTGATGTGCTTTTGGCAATGTACGAGTACCGACTGTAGGTATCAGTTTATTAAAACATTTACTTGTTGCATACCTTTGAGATTGTGTTCCATATGTCTATCTCGAACATTAGTACACATCTTATTATCGACACCTTTTGTTCAATTTGCACGTACTCTTCGCAGCGCACTTGTGTACGATTTGAGTGAGTCGAAAGCTTCCACAATCCGTGCTCTTACTTCGATTTCCGAATCACACTCACACACAAATAAAAATGAACATTAAATATTCAAATATTCCTGATTGGTATACGACATTGTTCGCGATATGATAGCGGCACGTGATACGTACGGACATCCGATCGCAAGCTATCTCCACCTGAGACTGGCGACAAACAAGTAGAGCCAGTAGGCAACCAGTCGGCTACATCAAAGAGTCTAGGATTCGTTATGAGTACCTACAGTGCGGCTAGTGCACGGCGGTGTCCTTTGAAATAAAAATAGGCAAAAAATAAAAGATTTCGCCGGCCGGTGCAGTGTTGTCAACTTATGAAAATTTACCATATTTAGTGTTACATTTCGCATGGTAACTAAAAATAAAAAAAAACAATAACTTTTGGTTTTAATGAGTTACATTTTTTTTACTATTTTTTCTAGTACGTATGTTAAACCAGGAATACGCCTTTTTTGGATCGGACAGGGTTTTTGTTACATATTGTATAGCAACAAAAAAAAAACACACATTAATAGAATTTATGGATCCCTCAATCCTAAACTATTTACGAATGTATACTTTAAAATCTTTTTAGTATCTTTAAAAAGTTTATATACAGATTGAAACCTATTTTATACTATTTTATACGTTCTCACTTCGCCATCGTCACTTGAGTCGAGATGAAATGTTAAGAGCCGTGAGTATGTTAGAAAATGATGCTATTCAACGCGTCGTTGCTGCGGCCCTATACACAAGCCAAAACGTGATATCAAGGTTGTGGTCACGTTATCGCAGTACTGGGGATGTGGCTGAACGGCACACTTGTAGAAATCGTGTTACTACACAGAGACAGGATCGATTTCTATGGTGCTTTTTTCTTTGGAGCTGTTCACCGATGAGTCCCGGTTTGGGTTTCATCCGGATTCACGAAGAACACGCGTTTGAAGAACTCCAGAGAGAGTAAGCCGTCTACGGCACCCTCAGCACTCATACCTAGGCGCGACACTCATGGTGTGGGCAGGAATTCGTCTTGGCGGACGAACCCAGCTCGTTTGGATCCAAGGCAACATGACTGCACAAAAATATCACGAGGAAGTAGTAGAGCCTGTTATTGCCCCACACAGAATCCAAATGGGCCATGGATTTCTACTCATGTACGATAATGCTCCTACGTCGCGGCTGGTGTCGGCCGCTCTCCGAGATCACGATATTCAAGTTTTGGATTGGCCTGCACAGTCGCCCGACTTAAATTCTATTGAGCATGCCTGGGACCTTTTACAATGAAAAGCTTTCAGACATTTCCCGCCAAATGTGACGACAGAACAACGACTTTGTTTGAATTAGGTTTTATTTGATTTTTTTCAATTTAAATCAAAATTAATAGTTTTATAAGATGAAATGAAGTTTTTTTAGCATACTTATTTTCTACGGCGATTAAAAAATAAACATTTTCATTTAAAACAAAAAAATCACGAGTGATTTTTCATTTTTATTAAAGACCATATCATTCGTCCAATTACTATATCAAAAAATTCTTCATGGATTCATAGATATTTGATGAGATATAAAATATCCCTAGATTATGTTGTGTTGTGTATGTGTATTAGCCACTGAACTACACTTACTTTATTTAAGTATTTATTCGCTAAGTGAACAATGCATGTTCTTTTAGAATACATCAAGAATATTTATACCCTAAGTGGGTATAAAGATACTTTTGTTTTTATGGGAAGTAACACTCTCACTTGATTTTATCTTGAATACAGATCGTAAACATTTCTTCCGCGCCTTGAATGCGATGAGTTTTTCTGTAGAATTTCCCCAGTATATAATTCTATAGTGTAGAGTAGATGTTACGCTATACCGGTCACTGTCCTAACGCTATAGCTCGTACTCTCCAAACCTCCGCAAACGTCTTAGGCGCTTGGTTCCGAAAATGGAGAATCGAGGTCAACCCCGATAAGAGTCAGGCGGTTCTCTTCTCGAGACGTCGTCGACTCCCTCCCCCACTTCCCAGCCCGATCACTATGTACGGTAAGCCGATCCCCTGGGAGAAGCAAGCCAAATACCTAGGCGTGATCCTCGATGAAAACCTTACCTTTAAGGCTCATATTAAGGCGGTTCGCGCGCGCGCCTCCTTCGCTCTTAGCAGGCTCCACTTTGTACTGACAGCCCGTAGTAAACTGTCACTTAAATGCAAGCTGCGCATCTACACCGCAGGCATCCGTCCCATCATGACCTATGCCTGCGTTGTATTTGCGCACGCTCACCCACGTCATCTCCATAAGATGCAGACCCTCCAGAACCGTTTCCTCAGAAAGGTCACGGGTGCCCCCTTCTATGTCCGTAATATAAATCTCCACATCGACCTTAAAATGCCTACCATAAACCAGTTCATGAAACGCTTATCGAAGCGCTTCTTTGACTGTGGCATAAAACACTCCAACCCCTTGATCTCAGCGGCCGCCCGCTACACTCCCTCCCGCATTAGCAGTATTCGCCGACCAAGGCATACTTTAATCGCCCCCGACGACGCCACTACCCTCCTCCAGGAGAGTAGTAAGGCCACCAGCACACTACATAAGCCCTAAACCCGATCGCCGTCCTACCGTCCTCGCCGCCGAGGCCCGCCGCGACGCCCAAATCCACGCCCCTCCCGACCCTTGCTCGAGCCAGCCCGCGCCGCTGAGCCTGTAGCTTTAAATTTGTCCCTAAATCACTCAAATCCTGATCCAGCTAGTCCCTTGCTGCCCTCTTCCAGCGACGCCCTAAGCCGAGGTTCGTACGCCACGGGGGGTGCCCTTAGCGTTGTCGCTTAGTTTTTAAGTTAGTACATAAGTTTAAGTCCTGGCTGGAGGCCTTAATTTATTAGGGCAACCACAGGCAATTCCGTCTAAGCAGACGACAACCTCATAGGTTGACCTGCGAGATGCCATTTATAAAATAAAAAAGTAGATGTTACGTAGGCATTGTAAGCTGCAAGGACGACGGACTCATTTACAATTGTTCTCAAGCTATAGAGGTTATAGGAGTATTGATTTTACTTTTTGCAGATCATTTCGATTTGAGATTTCCAAGATAGAACTTCCTGACGTTTCATATGTGCCCTTGTGGCTATAAACGAAATGAAACATTTTGATATCGATTGTTTTTGTACTAAATGCAGTTCCAAGAACCTATTATTACTGGTGTCAGGTATTATTGTATTTTCATGAATGACATTTAATTGTCAAGGATTTGTTCGTTGATAAAATTACACAATTTTTGTTTTATCTTACGTTTGTTTTGAGTTTATTTATATTTTATAGGGAACTGTTTATATAATTTCCAAATGTTTTTATATCTTAACTTTACTTGATGCTAAAAATAAATGAGTGTTAATTGACTTAACGTCTGACTACTGTGGTTTATTAGTTCGCTTCCCTATGCAATTACATGAAACAACGATAAAAAAAATGCAGGCCTGAACAAGTAGCTGCATTGTTGCAACAATTTTAAAATCTACTTACCAAAACCATTGACCTTAAGGCACCTCCGATGGCTTTAACTGATGGGCTACTCCAGGTATTTATAAAAGTAGAGTGAGACGAGTTGAACGGTGTAAAAAAACAGGTTTGATAGACAGCTTCTTTCCTAAAGTATGACAAACATTATTCAAAAATATTTAAAAAGATTTGTGTTTTTGTTAAATCTAAATTTTAAGCGATACAATTAACAATTCCAATAAAAAAGTAAAAACTGTTTGGAAAACTATTAACAATGAAACAGGAAAAACAATTAGAGATTATGGTCGACAACAAATAAGTTAATAAAGCAGCTGACGTGACGTTGCTGAGGCATTTAATGTTAACACATGTGCCTAATAACCACGAATCGCTCCTTAAATTCATCTCCGTCTAAAGCTGAAAACTTCTTGCATAGTAGTGTACCTAAATGAAGTCGCTTATTTGGCTTCGAACATGTAACAAGTCGTGATGTTGCTAGTATTTTTATCACACTTAAGTCTAAAAACACTAATGATAACTGGGTCATCTCCATTTAACTTATAAGTAATATAATCGACATCGTAGCCCCCTATCTAGTAGCCCCCTATCTAGACAGTTTCAGAACTGTGTCAGAAGCTAGGTGCATGGTTTTAATTGATTTTGATTTTGAAATTTATTTATTTTGTCATAAGCCAAACAGATAAATGAAATTCAGATATTATTCTTAACATTATGATTGGGTGTTTTGTGCAGACTATGGCGCCTATATAAAACATTTACGAATACAAATAGTAATAAATAAAACTTCTTACTTGATAAGAATCAGAGGTATCACAATTACTTACGTTATATAAATATTGTACTGTACAGCGCGATGATTAGACACAGACGCACTCTAATAACACTTAATAAACTAAAATATTGTTACAAGTAACATCGATAAAATAAAAATTTACTTTGACATTAGTTACATAATATCTAAAATGCAAATGAGCTTCGTGTACTGAGTGTGATTCGTTGCATATATACCTTACATTTCTAGCGAACGTAATAAAAAAGTCCGGTCATCGAGTCGTATCGCCTTTGTTAGTCGTATAGCAGAAAGTGATGTGGGAGACGGTATCGATGACATGTGTCGAAATATTTTAAGTTTGTAGACCGGTACCCTAATTGCGTAATACAAAACCAATTGGAATCTGAATCGTTTTGAAACAGATTGCTAATCCATTGCTTCATAAGTTCGATAAAATTCTGCTCAACAATATACAAAACGTAATGAATGTTGTTGAACTGTCAAAATCAAACGGATTAATCGTAATCGTTTTACGAAAATGTGTTACGCAATTAGGGTGCGGGTTTGGCCAATGTAAGTTATAAGTGGGTTATGATGTTTAGGGTTAGTAACCAAATAAAACTTTTTTGTGAGTTTTGTAATGAATTGTTTTAATGGTGGGAAATTTACCTGACTGTATAACGTTTTAAGATTTGTCCGTATTGAAAGAGGTTTTTAATTCTCTGTTTTGGTAATTTGTAGTTTAGAGTATTTGCTTTCGCAAGTGCTACTCCAGACCGGTGCTGCGTAGGTAATGCAAGGTCTTACAAGGGTTGTTTGGATTTTTAAGTTGGTCACTGAGCTGACTTTAGATCGCCGTTTTAAGATTGGATGCAGGCAGTTTAAAACTTTTATTCCTTTAACGCGGAAGTACTCAGTATTTTTGGTCCAGTTAATTTTATTGTCCAGAAAAAGCCCAAGGTACTTGGTAGACGCACGCTATTGCAAAATATAATCATCTAATTTTATGCGTTTTTTAAGGAATGATCGCTTTCGTGTGATTATTATGACTTCATGGTTCAAATTTTTCGTTTCATAAGGAGAAGAGCCGGCTAGAAACTTCACGGTTACTCTTTCAAAAATAATTGGCTTTTACAATGTTTTAAAATTACGGTGTTAATAGGTATGGGAGGACAGTGTAGGCCTGTCAACAAGGCAGGGGCTGCCTATAAGTAGCTCCTTTCCAATCTAGGGGTCCAAACGCCTCCCGCCGGAGGCTCTATGCGGGGATCGTGCGGTCCATGGCCTTGACGGGGCACCGGTGTGGGCGCATTCTTTGAGGCGCCGACTAGCCCGCAGGCTGAACGCATCTCAAAAGGTCATGGCCGTCCGGCTGGTCCGAGGATACCGCACGGTCTCCTATGAAACGGCGAGCCTCCTTGCCGGATTGCCGGGATCCGGAGTAGGCTGGATCGCGAGGAGGCAAAACAGGGTGTTACTCCGCTACTGCGAGAAATCACGGCACAGCGGACAGAGCTCCGGCGGGATCTCATCATCGACATGGAGGGTACGATTGTCAAAACCCAGTCAGTACTAGACACGTCACAATAGCGGCGATAAGTCCCCTCTTTGAGAAGTGGTTGGTCAGGCGCTATGACGTCCTCAGCTTCCTCCTGACACAGGTCCTCACTGGACACGGTTCTTTCGGGAGGTGTGAATCGCCCGGAGGACACGGTGGAGGTCTGCCCGGCTTGGAAGGGCATCACTCCTCGAGGAGGCGATCTCTCGTATCCGGCCCAGGTCCAGACCATGGTACGGAGCGAGAGTATATGGGATGCCGTCACCTCCTTCTGCGAAGCAGTAATGCTAGCGAAGGAGGAGGTGCGCCCTTACTCCCCTAGTTGCCGCAGGAGACGCCCCGGGCGCCGGGAATCACCAGCAGATTCCCAGCCACCGCAGGCGCGGGATTGCGGACGGCGAGCAATGGGTAGCTTGCCGTCCGGTTAGGACCAGGCCCGGGTCGACGTCACGTCGTATTCCACGTGCGCCTCAAAGAGATGTCAGCACTAACTGACGGGAACCGACAGGGCCGATGCCTGTTGGGGTCGCGGTTATTCGAAAGATTATACCATGTCCCCTGGCACTGGCAACTGAAGGAACACGGGTGGATTTTAGTCCGTTGACGTCTGACACGCTCTCCCGCTCCGCCCAGAGCGCGAGAAGTCATTTGATGATTTCCCACCCAAAACAAAAGCACTGTCAACAAGTCCCACGTGCTTATAAAATAGAAAATAGACTACAAATCTACAGTCTACAAGTGCTATAACGTTCTCACATTCAAAAATTTAAAATAATTTTCTTCTGTCCTGAAAAAGCAGACACCGCAATCTGCCGTCCGCTCATACAATAAAGACAAAGGAAAGGGAGAGAATATTAATACTGCACTCATCGGTATACCAGGAACGACTCAACCAATCTACGTCGCTGAGCAGCTGCCTGCTAATACTTATACCAGGTATACCAGGAACGGCTCAACCAATCTACGTCGCTGAGCAGCTGCCTGCTAATACTTATACCAAGTATACCAGAAACGACTCAACCAATCTACGTCGCTGAGCAGCTGCCTGCTAATACCTAGAACGACTCAACCAATCTACGTCGCTGAGCAGCTGACTGCTAATACTTATACCAGGTTTACCAGGAACGACTCAACCAATCTACGTCGCTGAGCAGCTGCCTGCTAATACTTATACCAGGTTTACCAGGAACGACTCAACCAATCTACGTCGCTGAGCAGCTGCCTGCACATACTTAGAAACTTTTTATCATTTCCCGTGAGTTTCAAAAGTTTTTGGAAACGAACTAAGAAAATGAACGTTGGGCCATACCTCCCGATGAGTGTCAATGGTTCTGATAACCGCAGTGACATTGCCAAGGCGTTTAGAGAGCACTTTACTGTGAAATCTCCCTTGGGTCCCTCGGCTGGTGATGTGAGCGGTGGTGAGCCCGTTGTGATGGGGCAGAATGTACAGATACCTGCGAAGACTGAGGCTAAAATTATTAGTAAAATGCAGCGTGGAAAATCTCCTGGTCACGATGGGCTCAGCATCGAGCATTATAAATTTGCGGGGGTTCATTTGCCGCGAGTACTGTCTATGTTTTACAGTCTGTGCATAGGTCACTCGTATTTGCCGGAGCCGCTAATGCGGACCATTGTCGTTCCTATAGTTAAGAATAAGACGGGGGATACGTCTGACATTGGTAACTACCGGCCCATATCACTCGCTACCACAAGTGCCAAGGTACTTGACAGTCTGCTGAATAGTCGCCTCACTGCACAAGTTGAGTTGCACGATGCCCAGTTCGGGTTCAAAGCAGGAGTCTCAACCGAGAGCGCTATTCTGAGTCTGAAGCGAACTGTCATGTACTACACAGCGAGAAAGACGCCGGTATACGCGTGTTTCCTCGACTTGTCAAAAGCATTTGATCTGGTGGCATATGACGTGCTGTGGGACAAGTTGAGGGGCGCGGGTGTGTCGGCGGAGTACACCTCCATTCTCAAATATTGGTACTCTAATCAAAAAAACCGGGTGAGGTGGGGGGGTACTCTGTCGGACGAGTACGGGCTAGAATGCGGAGTAAGACAGGGGGGTTGAGCTCGCCTCTTCTTTTTAACCTATATATCAACCGGCTTATCGAGCGACTGACCGGTACACATGTCGGCTGCCACATTGATGGAACCTGTGTCAACAATATAAGCTATGCAGACGATATGGTGCTTCTCAGTCCATCGATAAGTGGGTTGAAAAAGTTGTTATTGACCTGCGAGGCCTATGCGGAGGAGCATGGGCTAATATACAACTCGAAGAAAAGTGAACTTCTTATATTTAAAGCACCTAAGCAGCAGCCGCGCAGTGTTCCACCCATATGTCTAAACGGCATAACACTTAAGGTTGTCGATAGTTTTAGGTACCTTGGCCACATTGTCACGAGTGACCTAAGAGATGACGCAGATATAGAGAGGGAGCGCAGGGCGTTGTCTGTGAGGAGCAATATGCTTGCCCGCAGGTTCGCTCGTTGTACTACAGACGTCAAAGTTACCCTTTTAAGGCGTTCTGTCAATCATTTTACACGAGTGGCCTGTGGGTGTCATACACGCGCCGAGCATACAACGTCCTGCGTGTTCAATTGAATAATGATTTTAGGATGCTGTTGGGACTGCCATGGCGTTGTAGCGCTTCTGGAATGTTCGCAGAGGCTCGCTCAGATGGTTTTCATGCCATCATGCGAAAGAAAGCGGCCTCGTTACTACAGCGCCTGCATGGTAGTGACAACAGCATTCTGAAAATGATCGCGTCCAGAGCGGACTGTCCCTTTCAGGGGCACTGGGTGGCCACAGTAGTAGGCTTTAATAAATAGTTAATTTTGTAAAAACTAACAATACTAACCTAGTAACCTAAGCACTATTGTCACTAACATCAATATACTAACAAAATATGGACTTAAGGTCTGAAATAAAGTTTTATTTAATTTAATTTTAATTTAATTTACAAATTCTGCTGGATTTCCAAAGGCAATATTTTCTAGCGTAATAACGAGGGTGACATGCAAATCTGATTCAGTCGGAGAAATGTTTTTTTCGGGGGTAGGTGTTAAAAAAGGGAACACGTAGTTCGTAAATCTCTTTTAATTAAAATTATTATAAAGTGATTTAACTTGCTTTCAAATTCATTATTTGTTGCATAAACTGCTAAATTACCAGTACTTACATTGGTGAATCATCCTAACGAAAGCACTTAAAACTACACCACCTGCCAGCTTCTCACTAGTACTTTATATTCACTAAACACGCACTTCACCATAATGTCATGGATGGATGGATGTCAACTGGATGATATCCGATCGGCTCTGAAGAACCTCGAGGAGTGTTTCCTTAAGAAGATGGGTGAGCTTGAGGCACAGATCCAATGTGCTGGACCCGCAAAGGACACCGTAGCAAAAATTGCTGAAGAGTTCCGGTCCTTCCGTGAGCTTATGTTCGGCGTGCTGGGGTTTCTCATGGAGTGCTCTAAAGTGGTTGATGGATTGGTGACAAGATCTCGTCGAAAAGCTCTCATTTTTACTGGGTTTACTGAAGCGGACAAAGAGGTTTGCAAGGCTCTTGTGATGGACGTTCTGATGAACAAACTGGCACTGCCTAACATCACTGCATCTTCCATCAAAGTGTGTCACAGACTTGGAACATCCAGTAAAGGACCAACCACGGGCAGACCTATTTTGGTAAGGTTTTCCGATGTTGAGCTAAAATCCACTGTTTGGAAGGCAAAGTCTGCATTGAAGGGCTCCACAGTCACAGTTAAGGAGTTCTTAACCAGATCAAGGCAAACAGTATTCAGCAGGGCACGCCTGCACTTCGGGATGCCGGCATGCTGGACTCAGGACGGGGTTATGGTCATCAGATCCCCCGATGGAACACGGCATAAGATTTGTTCTTTAGAGGAACTCAATCCCCTGTTGTTTAAGTACCCTAAGAAGACCGGGGAATCATTTGCTGGAACTGGAGGCAAGCCTGATAGCGGAGTGCGTAAAATCTGAGTGTCTGCATTCAATGTTGTAATGTGGTTCTCTAACTTATCAGTTTTTTGTGCTCGGAATGTCAGTTCACGTAATTATTATGGTTATCGTACACGTCTACCTGCTTTCTTTTTCTTTTTTTACCTCAAAACAACATAAATCACCTTCTGTTGAGAAACTGTTTGAGTTAGAAAATAACTTTATTGTGTTTTCGTGTTTCGTCATAACTTGTCACTGTCAGTGTCACCTTAGAGAGTAGTTATATTCTTTGCCTATACCTGTCTATTTCTTGTTGAAATTGTTGCCTAAATTTTGACGTTCCATTTCCACGTGAAAATCGCTCTGTAAACTGCGTTCCGTTTTTGCTCATTTTACTTTGTCATGTACCTATCGTTTTGTCCTTTGTTTGGTCATAATATTTTGTTTTAATGTCTGAGATGAAGTTCTGTCTGTTATTTGATGTTTATTTCTGGTGTATAATAACTGATGTACAGTACTACAGGGATCTTTTGGCGCATAAATACGCGATTTGTAAATTAAGATGCTTTAGTTCCGATTTTAACCAAGCTCCAAAGGATCCATGTACAAATATACCGGTGCTGCTGGTGGGTGGTGCACAGATTGTGGTGTAGCACCTTAAGCAAAAGCTATCTTATATATAGTTTATTTGCATTTTAGCAATTATTTATTTATATTTATATTATTTTATTTGTACTTTATGGTAACTGATGATGACTCTTTTTACTCTGCCGTTGATGCCTCTAGCTCATCCGCTAATGCAAGTTTCAGCTCACTGACTGACACCCTTAGTGACTTTGTGTGTCGGGTCTTCACCCAACGGAAAGGCCATTTTTTTTATGTCTGCCATATAAATGCGCAAAGCGTTCCTATTCACTATAGTGATCTGTTGGACACCTTTACCGACGCCAATGTCCATGCTGTTCTTGTTTCCGAAAGTTGGCTCAAACCTCATCTTCTCTCCACCACCTACCCTCTACCAGGTTTCACTCTTATCCGCAATGATAGAATTGGAAAGGGAGGGGGTGGTGTAGCTATCTATCTTCGAAGCGATTTCCCTTTCAAAATCATTGCCTCATCACCCTCACAATACCATGCTTCCGCTGAGTACCTTTTTTTAGAGGTCTACGTCAAAGGCGTCAAGACCCTGCTTGGTGTTGTCTACTGTCCACCCGCCGTCGACTATTTTTCCAAACTTGAATTGGTGCTGGAATCCGTAGGGTCAGAGTATGCACACTGCGTCATCATGGGGGATTTCAACACCGACCATGCTCATCACACCCCTCGATCCCGTAAACTCCTTCACATCATTGAGTCTGTTAGTCTCTACATACTTTCACTGCAACCTACCCATTTCAACATCTCAGGCGAAGACACTTGGCTCGACTTGATGCTTACCTCCGCACCCTTCCTTGTTTCTTCTCATGGTCAGTGTCCCGCTCCTGGATTTTATCATCATGACCTAATTTTCTTCTCGTATGTCCTAAAACCGCCTAAACCTGTCCCAAAAGTTCTGCACATGCGGTGTTTTGCGCGCATGGACGTTGAGAAGCTTTGTCAGGATGCGTCAAACCTCAATTGGGAACACCTGGCAGCGGCGACAACTGTTGATGAAAAGCTGCGCATTTTCGATCGGACGGTCCTTGCTCTCTACGACAAACACGCTCCTGTTAAGAAAATTAAACTTCGGCGTCCTCCTGCTCCTTGGATGACGACCGGGGTTCGTATGGCGATGAGGCGCAGGGATCGGGCCTTTCGAAAATTTTAAAAGGATTGCAGTGATGAAAATCGGAGCTTTTTAAAGCTGCTAGAAATTGGTGTAATCAGATGATACGCAACGCTAAACGCCGCCATATTCTCGAGAACATATCTTCTTCTTCACCTGCTGATATCTGGAAGTTTCTTGTTACTCTTGGTACTCCTAATACAATTGGCCTTGATGATATCATCCGTCATTTTACAACCACTTGTCATTTGGATTCCCAAATGTTGTCCAAGACGGTCGATTTCATTTCTGGCCTAGCTAGTGCCATCATAGAACCATTTCACTTCTCTCCGGTCACCATGGACGAAATTAGAAAGTTCATCCTTTCCATTAAATCCAAGGCTGTGTACTGTGACGGCATCAGTCGCAATATGGTTGTTTGGATCCTGGATAGCCTTCTCTATCCGATTACCCATATTATCAACTTTTCTCTTGATTCCGGACAATTCCCTTCCCTGTGGCGTATGGCCTATGTCCGCCCTCTCCCAAAAATTTAAAATCCCTCCCTTCCCAGTAATTTTCGACCCATTTCCATACTTCCATTCCTGTCTAAAGTGCTTGAGGCCTGCGTACACAAGCATTTTACGGGGTTTATTCACCGGAATAATCTTGTTAGCTCTTTTCAGTCTGGATTCAGGCCAGGGCACAGTACAGCCTCTGCACTCCTTAAAGTGACTGGTGACATTAGTAAAGCTATGGACGATACCAAGTTTACCGTTTTGGTTTTAATTGATTTCTCCAATGCCTTTAATGCTGTCAGCCACGATATCCTCCTTTCTATCCTCTCTCATCTTATGGTTTCGTCTGAGGCTTTGGAATGGTTCTCTTCTTATCTTCGGGGACGTCAGCAGTCTTTTTTTTCACTGTTTTCGGTGTTCGTATCATCTCTATGCTGATGACCTTCAATTGTATACAGCTGAAAGATTGTCGGACGCTATAGTAGATGTAAATCGAGACTTAGATGCTATCAAGGAGTGGTCTGATCGTTTTGGGGTGTTAGTAAACCCCTCAAGGTGTCAGGCCATTCTAATTGGAAGCTCACGCATGATGGGTAGGGTGGCGCTCAGTTCTCTTCCTCCTCTTATTTTCAATGGTATCGCCATCCCCATTACCCCTACTGTGAAAGATCTCGGTTTGCATCTTGACTCGACACTAAGCTGGCAACGCCAGGTCTCTAGTGTTAGCCAAAGGGTCAACGGTACTCTGCGATCCCTGTATCGTCTGAGAAACTTTTTACCCGGTAAGACGAAAACCATGCTTGTGCAGACTTTGATTTTCCCTATCATCGACTATGGTGACGTGTGCTACTTTGACTTGAATGCGGTTTTTTTGGATAAGCTCGACAGATTGCTCAACAATTGTATCAGGTTCATATTCAACCTCAGAAAATATGACCATGTTTCGAGCTATAGGTCTGAGCTCAAATGGATGCCCATTCGCCAAAGAAGAAGTTTGCGCGCTTTGACTACACTTTTCTCTCTTCTCAACTCTCCCACTCCTCCTTCTTATCTTATGTCTCACTTCCAATATCTATGTTCATCTCACGCTAAGAAACTGCGTTCTTCCAACAATCTTCTCCTGCTTTGTCCTTCTCATACTTCTAACTTTGTTCATTCTTCCTTTCATATTCAGTTCATTCTTCTTTGGAATGCGCTTCCTCTTGATATCAGGACGGCCACCAGTCGGTATGCATTTAAGCGGAAATTGCAGAGTTATTTTTATAACAAATAGCGTAGAGTCGGCTCAACACCTTTCACCATTCAATTTATATATATATGTATATATGTATTGTAAGTATAAACTTTTTTAATCGTGGATTTTTGAAGGAACTATGTCAAATCTGTTTTTAAATTTAATTTTCTTCCCTGCGCTGTTTACTCACACACTCATACATAGACATATAACTGTACACACAAGTAGATTCCATGCAGAACATACATCACAACTACAAATCACAGTCCTTCACCAGTTACACATCAACATACACACTAAAATACTATTATGACAATCAATAATAATCTGACCCAAAACACAAAATATAAATATACAACTCAAAAATACCCCTCGTCTATCTGCAACGCACATATACCCATCAATATTCTTAAATAACTTTTCCAATATTAACCAGTTCCTCACTACTTTGTTCTCAACGCATTCCATTACCGCGATTAACATTGTACATTAGCAATAAGTTCTTGAATAATCAACAATTATAGACCTTTGTCATTTGAAAATTGGTACTACTTTACTATGTTTCATTAAATCAGGAAACGTAACGCTGTCTAAACATTGATTAAATATGCGTGTTAGGACAGAGCAATAGTGTCAATGATATCTCTATGAAGCTATGCCTTCAGTGTTTTTAATATTATATTATATTAAGGTTTTTGAAAGCTTTTTTAATTGTGACAATAGAAATAGGCTTGAATTCAAAACTAGGAATGTCCTTACTGAAGTTTTATTTGTGAACAGATTCAGCTAATACAGATGATGAGGGAAGAGATTTCGTAACAACAATTAGAATGTTGGTAATATAATGTTCTAGTGTCTCAGCAACTCTTAAGTTATCTGAAATGGTCTCATTACAAATTTTTAGAGACAATTCATTCTGATCTCGCTGTTTTGTGTTTCCAGTTTGTTTGTTAATTAGATTGTTTTGTGTTTTAAAACCAGCCGCACAGGTTATATTTTATTATAAGAAATACTATTTTTGTCAAGAGTACTTCCTATTAATGTAGATTTAGCTTGGGCGTAGACTATTTTGAATATTTTTGAATGACTTCTTACATAATCATTCATGATTTTGACGTCTATCAGACGTCAATGATTTCTCGTGACACAAAAATATAAAATATGTCTGCTTTTTGTAATGACAGCAGTGGCCCATTCTCAATTTTCGTTTAGTTGCAAACATTTATAAGTAATGGCAAGAGCAATGGTGTCATCTACTGATGTCGTGACATGTCCAAACATCGAGAATTCTGTGTTGTATCTATGTTTAAAATTAGACTAATATACACCTTCTAAAATATATTCATGCATTTAAATCCATTGCGCACTTTTGCAGAACTAAACGGTCAGGCAGACACGAAAAGAGAATCGTTTAACAACTTCCGTTCTGAATTAAGTTTCAGGACTCGTAAGGGCAAGTGGGGCAGATTAAATTATTACATCGTATTTATGAGAGAGGACGTAGTTAACGGCTCACTTAGAGTCCAAAGAGGTACCTCTCGGACTCTCTAGTGTCACCCGCCGCCTTCCTAATGACACAAAGGACAGGCCGAGAATATTAAACTATTAACAGATGAAGTTTGTGTGGAACTTTTGTTCACCCACTGCACTAAAACCATTGTGATAATTACTGTGCCGTTCACAATTATCGGAGATGTCAGATTGAGTATGAAAATAGTGGGTTGGTGTAGTGAGAGTGGCGAACGGTAACGTATTCACTGTCGCAAAACGATCAGCACAAAATAGATTCAGACAATGAGAAACTACTTCCAGTGTTTGCGCACTGCGCCCACTCCGAATGCCGAGTAGTGACCAGTTCTACTTGTGTGGCGGGTTGCGCTGCTGCGTCGCATTCTACATCCAAACTGCTTCCATCCGCATTCCATACTCGGCTCCGAGTCACATGCAGTGGAGGCGTTGCCACCGCTCTTACGGGAGGCGTTGCCACAAAAAAAAACAGTGGAGTTCCATAACTGTCCAAAAGTAAGCATACTCGTAGCATGATAGGCTTTGTCTCGGAACTATTTGATCGTACTCGTTTACCTGAGATTTGTATTTTATTTTTAAAAGTGATTTAACTCTACGTGGTGTTTTTTTTTTTTGATGTTTTAAAGATTTATCTTAAGCTGCTTACTACATATTGTTATAATTATAGTATAACTAGCTGACCCCGCAAACGTTGTTTTTTTTTAAATAGATGTTGGCCGACTCTCAGACCTACTCGATATGCACACAAACTTCAATTTCATACAAATCGGTCAAGTTTGGTAACAAAAACTGCGACACGAGAATTCTATATATTAGTAGATAGATAGATATATTAATACCGACTCTAACTTATCCGCTGCCGAGCTGATATGTGTGCGAGGATCCTATTATTTTGAAAACGTTACAACGATTTTAAACTTTCAAAAATACCTCGAGTGTAAAAACACTTCTCTGGTTTTCTCCATGTTCAATACGATAAGTATGTGACGCGGCGGAATGAGGAGCATGTCGTCAGCAAAGTCATGAGGTGGACGTGGGTCCAAATGTGGAGAGCTATAAGAGTAGGAAAGACCAAAGAAACGATGGATGACGATTGAGGAGAACTCGAAGTCGAAGGAAGATTAAGTGCACGACTACACGCCGAGCGAGTGACTTCTGAGCATTATATCAGGCCGAATGGAGGCAGAGTGGCGGGAACCCAACGACAAACAACAACAAATCATGTTATTGTTCGCGCTACACGTACAGGTTTGTTATGGAGAACAGTTTGATACGAGAACAACAAACACACTGCGCGCTGGTCGCCGAGGAGCCTCGCATTTCGCACGTCTGTTTCTGTATAAAATCTAAAATAACAGAATTAGAGACAGTCAGTTTAGAAATTTTTAGTTATTTTCATAGTGTGATGTCGTACGGTATTCTGTTGTGGGGAACCCAAATAGGTTATACTACTTTGTCATGAAAAACCGGGAAAAGATCAATAATACACAAAAGGTTAGTTATTCATCCAAATTTATTTTATCGCCTTCAAAGTATACTCCTTGAGAAACGATACACTTACGCCAACGAATAATCCAATCATCAAAACATTTTTAAACGCTTTTTCCGGAATCGAGTTCGCTTCTCGCCGCGAATACTACTTTATGTCTTTTACCGAATGAAAACGGGTGCCACGAAGTGGTAATTTGAGTTTAGGAAAAAGAAAGAAGTCGGCTGGAGATATATCTTGTGAATAAGGTGCTTGCTCGATGGCATTTGTTGAATTTTTGCGCAAAAAATCGTTCACAATGATGGCCTTGTGCGAAGGCGCATTATCGTGATGCAAAATCCAAGAATTTTCTTTGCACAAATGTGGACTTTTTCGTCGAATTTGCTCTCTTAAATGCCGCATAACGCTCAAATATTAATATTATTTAATTACCGTTTGATCTTCCGGCAAGAATTCCGAGTGCACAACACCGCGATAGTCAAAGAAAACAGTCAAAATGACTTTGACTTTTGATCGACTTTGACGTGGTTTTCGGTTTCGGTTCAGTTAGAAGGCGCCACTGCGAAGCTTGATAACTAGTTTTCTTGTCAAACTCGTAATACTACGTCTTATTCGTAACAATGTGTTTCATGAATGTTGGGTCGGAATTGACTCGTTCTAGCATGTCCTCAGCGACTCACGCGATTGAGTTTTTGGAGAAAATTCAGGTCTTTCGGAACGAGCGGCAACATGTTTTATATCCAAGTGATTATTTAAAATGGTACGGATCGACTCGTGAGACACAGAAAGTTCAGCGGCTATCTCTCTCAAACTTGAATGACGATTTCCTTCACTTTTTTAACTTCACTATGTTAACTTCACTTGAAGACGTTGTTGGCCTACCAGAGCGAGGCCAATCTTCCATCACTCGACATCATCACACACTCGACCGCTTTTATACGCTTTGTACCACTCATACCGTACTCGTACCGTTTTTGATATAGTTGATTCACAGTTAGCCTTCTGTAACATTTACAGTGACTCCGAATACGAAATTCCCTTGGCTATGCAAAATTTAAGACAAACTCTGATCGATCATTTTGTCCATTATGAAATATGCAATACACACTAGCTATGATCTAAATAAAAACAGCATTGTATTTAATCTAAATACAAGATGCTATTCAAACTCCGCGCCAAAATGAAAAACAGTTGTGGCAATCTAGCAACTTTTTGTCAGGTGTTCTGAGATTTTGTAAAATTTTTGAGAAATTAATTTTAGACCAACTGCAAAGATTTTTTAACAGACACAAATTATTACATAGCAAACAATTCGGTTTTACAAGGGGTCGTTCAACTACTGATGCAGGTGTTGAACTTTTAGGACATATTTATAATGCTTGGGAAGATAAATGCGATGCCTTGGGCATCTTTTGTGATTTGTCCAAGGCATTCGATTGCGTTCTTCATGAAACGTTAATCAGGAAACTCCGTCACTACGGGATCCGAAACACCGCTCTGGATCTTCTTACTTCATACTTGAGTAAAAGGATTCAGAGCGTTGACGTTAATGGAGAAAGATCTCCCGGATCTATCTTAACAATGGGAGTTCCAAACTCAAACTCAAACTCAAAGCATTTATTTCAAATAAACCCATTACAGGCACTTTTGAATTGTCAAGGGGTCGGTCAGTCAGAAATATGAAGCTAGTTGCCCATTCCAAAGCGAAGTAGGTACCTATGGAGAAGAACGGGCAAGAAACTCCATGGACACTCTTTTAAATAATATGGTTACAGAAAATTTGTTACATCAGTCTTGTTGAAATTAAACATGTGAGAACGATGTAGAAAGACCCGTAATAAAACCACCACACCACAGGGCTCAATTGTTGGTCCTTTCTTGTTTCTTATTTATATTAATGACTTGCCTTACCTCATAAAGGATAATCATGATATAGTGTTGTTTGCGGATGATACTTCACTTTTGTTTAAACTAAAACGTCAGCAGCTGGTTACTGACGATGTAAATAACGCGGTCTCAAAAATAGTTCAATGGTTCAATGTTAATAATTTACTTCTTAATGAAAAGAAGACTAAATGCATTAAGTTTACGCTACCTCACGTTAGGCAGGTGAAAACGAATGTGTTGATAAAGGGCGAAGAATTGAAACTTGAAGACAGCACAGTATTCTTGGGCTTAACTTTGGATGCTAAGCTTCAGTGGGGCCCACATATTGATAAATTGTCAAAAAAGCTAAGCTCCGCAGCATACGCTGTTAGAAAAATTCGAAATTTAACTGATTTAGAGACAGCCCGTTTAGTATACTTTAGTTATTTTCATAGTGTGATGTCGTACGGTATTCTTTTGTGGGGAAATGCCGCCGACATGCAGACTATATTTGTTTTGCAGAAAAGAGCTTTTAGATCAATTTATAAATTAAGTCCGAGACACTCTCTCAGAGAGAAATTTAAGGAAATTAATGTTATGACTGTGCCTTCTCAGTATATTTATGAAAATCTTTTATATGCCCACAAAAACATAAAATTGTTTAAAAAATACAGTGATATCCATAATATAAATACTAGGAACAAACACAAATTTGTTGTACCTACAACAAGGCTCAAGAAAATAGGTGGCTCGTTCAGATGTCAATGTATACGCTTTTATAATAAACTTCCAAGCCATGTTCAAGATCTAAGCCTTAATAAATTCAAATCATTTATCAAACGTAAGTTGTGCCAGAAAGCTTTTTATACAGTCAAAGACTATATTGAGGACAAAAAGGCTTGGGACTGACCTGCTCCAATTTTTGCATACAGAGTGTTTTTTTTTTTTTTTTTGCTTGGTACGTAATTTTGTTTTATTTTATATACACTATGAAATTTCATGATTATGACATGAATATTTACTTTGTATAATATTATTATTATTTTAATTTCGTGTGAGGACTTAGTGGGTATTATTTCTATATATTTTGTCTATCTCAGTTATTTCATAATTTTTTTATATCTGGCAGTTTGAGTACTTAAAGCGGCCTACCCAAATGTCCTTTCTTTGGTATTGTTCGTCGAATCGTTGAGCTCCTTACGTTTTGAGTTGAGCTGCATGATTAATGACAAATGCGTGCACTGACTGGACAGGCCCACTCAAATCTGTATGGTTCTTTCCTCAAAAGACCATTTCAGACACCTACCTACATGGTCCTCATATGATCTGTAAAATAAACAATGACATGAATAATTACCTAGGTATTATTTTATTGTTATTATTGTGAATGTTAAGACTATGTGGGTCATTTTATTTTTTAATTTTGTTTTTTTATATTTTATTATCTCAGTTAATTTTAATCGTAACTTGGTCTGGCGGTTTGAGTAATTATGCGGCCTATCCAATGTCCTTTCTTTGGTATTGTTCGTCGAATCGTTGAGCTCCTTATGTTTTGAGTTGAGCTGTACGATTACTGACAAATGCGTGCACTGACTGGACAGGTCCACTCAATCTGTGTGGTTCTTTCCTCAAAAGACCATTTCAGACATCAATCCACATGGTCTTAACATGATCTGACCAAGATTATGTCTGGACTTTAAAAGAGACTGTGACCTCTGAGTTTGTTTCGGCTTTTCTTCTCAGAGTAGTCAGATAGGAAACGCCGACCTCATCTAGTTTAAAAAAAAATGTTTGACGTGTAAAAGTGTTTGTACAAACCCACTTACAGAAATAAAAATCATTTATCATTTATCATTTGTTGCCTTGTATTTATAAATCGTAATGCATTTGGTTAACCTCGTTCTTATTAATGTTGTGAATAACCTGAATTGCAGCTGTTATGACGAGGTGGTCACTCATAACTTTAGGTGGATGGTACTCCACATCTCAAATTAGCGTAATGTCATTGTCTAACACAAGATTTAGCAGAGATTCTTCGTGTTTGAGTTTTCTAGTTATTTGAGTAACAAGTTGGTTAATGTTACTGTTAGAATACATGTTTGTAAAGGAGTTGCGTAATTTATCATGTCCATGATTTTTTTTGTAATTTCTCACTTAAAGTGTCAACATTAATGATGTAACTAATCTATTTGTAACAACAATATTATTTAAAAGAGTGTTCTCCTTGGAGTTTCTTGCCCGTCCTTCTCCATAGGTACCTACTACGCTTTGGAATGGGCAACTGGTTTGCGATATAATTATGAAAGCGGTCTGCCGTCTGTCATTACTGTCGCCCCTTTTAGTTTGTAAGATCATTGTTGTCGTGTGCATCTGATTATTGTAAAATTAATTGTCTAACCAATCCCATAAATACTTTTCTTTTTGTCCATCAGTAAGGTTGTCGATGATTCCAGAGTCTAGGTGGGTTTCCGTTAAAAACATAAATGCTACTTTATTATAGTTTACTCCAGCGGTATATAAATCGAATTTTGCGACAAAGGATGCTAGGAGATCATTTTAGTAACTAGTTTTCGAGGCGCTGACGATCCTCGAGACTCTATTTATGTATTTAATGGTTAAGTTTTGTTCACTTTTCTCAATCCGGTCGGCTAACTCTTCACGTAAGCTCTTGAGTTGATCTATTGATCTCTTTGGAGCAGAAAGCTTACCTTTGTTTTTCAATACATGTATCGCTTTTTTGTTATTTGTCAAGATCACCTTGACCGGGCTGATAAGCCACGATCGCTATTTGTTACCGGTTTACCGAGGCGAAATGTTGAGACTATTATAGATTCTAGTATCGTGAGGCAAATGATACGTAGACATAGTTCTTGTCGTGCAATTTCTGATCTTCTAGAAAGGATGATGTTGATTCTGGTATTCCATGTATAATCATACACATTGCGACTACGACTGTTGCGTTCTTCTGTTTCGTTAATCACCACGTCCAAGTTAATGACACTTGGCAGTCTTTAACTCCTGAACCTGGTGTTGGAGCATAGTACCTAACCTGCGTAACTCAGGGACCTGCCTTAGACCTTCCTCACACTTACCACAAAGGTAAGGCTACTTAGGGTTTGGAGGCCAAGCACACGCATTTCTGTTGCAGTTACTGTACACTTAATACACAACGCCCTCTTGCCGCCTTGTAAAATTGTAACACTGGGCATTAGATTTTTGTAATAGTATGAGAGAAATAAGATAAGAAAATTCTAACACTGGCAACCCCGTGTTGTATTTGAAACTTTAATTTTTAGACTTTTTGGCACAAATTATGAAACAATATGTGGGTATTTTCATTTTTTTTTGCAAGTAATGCACGACTCCTCAAACACAAATTTCAATCCAGTTATATGTCTGTTTACACAGATGTTTATAGCTGAACACTTCTATCTGAACACAACTAGCACTTTGACGGAAATGTGTGCAACATTTTCATGAGATTTATTTCCGGGAGCACAGGATGACATGCAACCTACTGACAGTCAGATGACAGACAGAGATTAATCTATCAGTCTTAGATAAATTATCAGTCTCGCGGCACTCGACTAGATACCGCGCTCTATAAAACAATAGCTCCGTGAATGCGGGAACTTATTATTGTAGTGTGTGTAAGACATCGTCACTTGACATTTGTGTGACATTGACAACCAGTGTGCTTGAAGAATTGTGTTACCAGCTGATCAAATGTTACCCGAGTTGATGGAAAAGTATTTAATGCTGTGGTCTATTAGTTAAGTTATAAATATAGCTCAGAAAATGCTTATAAATGAACAATACATTAAAAGCGAATGTAATATATTTGTGCAAGGGCGGATTTTTCTGGGGGGGCACAGGGGGCGGACGTGCAAAAAATTAACAATAACTATTATAAACTTGAAGTATCATACTTCAAGTTTATTACTACATGTTCAAGTATGTTTATGAAGGTTTATGAAAGTGTCAAAACAATAGAAAAATTAAATGTTTAGTAAAGACAGTTTTCTTTTGTGTTTTCTGCTAAAAATGTCCAGCACTTCATTAGCGTCCATTTTTGCCACAACGTCTTGATTGATCTCCACAGTACACAAATAAATACCGTCTGGGGGGGCACGTGCCCCCGTGCCCCCCCCCCCCTAAATCCGCCCCTGTATTTGTGTATAGTTTATGCTTAGGTTTCTTCTTTAGAAAAATGGAAGGTATGTATGTCAATGATTAAGCCTCATTTTAATACGTTTTTATTATTATACACATACGACAATTAAAAAAAATATATATCAGGTTCAAGTTGTTCAGTTTCATGGGTAGAATCACCTCTTGAAATAGTGTCAGCTAACATTTTTACACCTTATTTGTATAGATTAGAAAGATAAACATTAAATAATTTAAAGAACTAGATAAATGAAATAGGATATATAATAAAATACAAAAGCAATAAATTCACATTTTATCAAAATCTCAACCACGGGGAACTTGACTCTTGGATCAGCAGCAACACTGAAAGGCGTTTGAAATTTCCAAATTATTCAATACTTACTGATGGTATGTGATCCCAGTGTCCGTCTCATTCCTTGTAGTATTCGTTTTAAACAGTTTTAATACGCAAACACGCGTTTTACTTCGGATTATGCCAAAAATTTAATAAAACACTCGGTACTTGCACGTGACAGACAGCTTGCAGTGTGACTGGCTCGGGTACGCCAACTTTGGCGTGGCATTTGTTGCCGCATTTGACAAGTACGCCGGCGGTATCTAGTCTAGCGCACCGAGACCAATCATTTGTCTGAGCTAACAGTGATTCATGTTATTTTAATCTCCAACGGAGGCTACACAATTCCATGCTAGTATATAAGAATCGGAACAATATTGGTGTTCGCATCCAATTATAGGAGACCAAGTCGTTAGCTTATAATCTCGTTCGGTACAGTAAGCTGGATAAGTACAAATTAGTTAAAATAAATCAACATACAATACATGAAAATCATACGAAGGAAAACAAAATGAAATGCAAAATAACAACAGAAAGAAAGAACAGGAACCATAAAATACAGTAATTGAAAATATAAATTAGTTGTACTATCGCGGTTACGAACGGTAAACCGTTTATCTGACAAAATGCTTTGAACTACTTAACGTGCGTATGAGCAGTCAAACCTCGCCCACAAATATTTTGGCGAATCACAAAATGCTCCCAAAACTTGCACAACTTGGTGTTGTTAATGTTTTTTATGAACGATATTGTGTAAAACCACTTGTTCAGAAAGTCACATTTATTTATTTGATAAATAAGATGGAGGAACCTAGTCTAGCTTGCCTACCTATTACGAAGATTTATTGTTAATTAGTCAATCACCAATTTAGTTGCAATTTATTGGTTTTAAAATGAGTCACTGATATTGAATGTATGGCTGTCTGCAAACAAAATAGGTAGGTATTGATTTGTTTGATCTACAGCTTTTATTCCAGATCCCATAAGTTCTCGACACATACGGTTAACGGACAATTAACAAACAAACACGTTTCTGCAATAGTTAAATCTGCCCCCGTCACTAGACGGCTCATCGTATTGTTCTATTCCAATTAGTGGAGATTAAGCAATCCTATTTCAGAGATATTAGACAGAGTTTTAAATGTAGATGACAAATGTTTTAGCCATTTATTTATTTCGACAATGCTTATAAATATGCATAGTTAGTAATTTAACAGTATTTCTTCTCCTTCCGAGAGAGACTTCAATACTAGTTATACTAGTTTATCTTCCATAATACAAAAACTAACATTGAATAAAAACCACGAATCAGGTAATTATATTAATTGCGCTTTTAACGTAATTATGCAGGGCTAACATGACAAGCGCGAGAACGCTCGATATCTCGTTTTCTCGAAATTTGTCTACGATTTTGACGTCATCCTTACACCTAACATGACCGCCAAGCTCGAGTAAACTCGAAAAAGGCACTTTGACACTTCTGTATCTCGCGACGAGAAACCGATGTAGCAAGTTATTAAAAACAAATCATTTTTGTCACTGCAACATCGGTCGATTTTACGCGTGGAATAAGTATGTTCTGTATTGATTTAACGTCCACCTGTTTTAATTTTTGTTTAGTTCCATGAAACCGACTTTTGTACTGTTTTTCTTTGGCATTCTAAAATTAAAAAAATATGCAATTAGTGGCACTTATTATACTCACTAGATAATCCACCACAATTGATAAATCGGCCGAAGGTCACTATTCGACAAAGCGAAGGTTGATATTGTAACAATCACTATAAAACACATGATATTGCTTTTACTCACCAACTATGCGGACTCAACTGACGATTTTCGTAATTATGTTGCGTAGGCAGGTACAGCCATAACTCCCTAGATTTCGTTAATCACTATAATTGACAAACTAGACTGATTATTACTGCACTTGATGCTCATCTACGTAATAGTGCTTCCCTGCGCCAAACTTTCTCTCGCAGCCGCCGAAAGGAACTTCATTCCAATGTGTATAGTAGGCTGTTAAAACTAAGTATTTTCATTCAATTCAATCAAATCAATTATGTCAATTCAGTATTTCAATAAAGTTTTTTCATGTTGTCTAATAGAACTAGAACGAAAATAAGTATAATTATGAATTTGCCATGTTATTTTGGATATTCAATTTTTTTTTTTGGATCATAATTTTGTCTACTCTTCTCGTCGTCAAAATCGAGGACGACTAAATTAGAGAAAATCACGATTTTCTCATGTTGAATTGTCAAAATGCGAGATAAATTAGGTGGTCATGTTAGGGTTTAACGAGAAAACATCAAGTTTGACAGAACAAGTCAAGTATTTTGTATGGCAGTGCTGTCAGAAAACGAGTAAAGTGACGGTATAGACGCGACGAGAAAATACGAGAGTGAGTAATTGTCGCGTCTGGCATGTTAGCCCTGTGAGCAAGTCAATCTCAAATGTCCCAGACAGCGATAGTCGACCACTTTAATCTCGAAATATCTAAATATATAATAAACAACAAAAACAACTCTCGGATTTGTTTCGATCACTAGTTTGCATCACTCTCTTTTATGTACAAGATAGGAAATCTATTATATCTCGATTATACTCGTATACAAGACAGGAATGCTTGGGAACATGATGGTCCAGCTCCATAGGACAAACTAGTCTAGACAAATTCATACTGGTTGCTAATTTAATTTAAAATCACATATTTTTTTAATGTTTATAACTATTAAAATCACGTGATTGATGTCTTTACTTTATTTTAAACTCTTTTTACCAATTGTGGTACTTATAGTATTTTTATTCTTGGTGCATCGTCTTCACATATAAAAATATTATTAATGTATACAAAATATTGTTAAACATTTTAAAATAGTAACGGTGGAGTTTCTTGCCCATTCTTCTCCATACGAAACTACCTTTTGGAAGGAGCGCCTAGAATCATTTCTTTTTTTATGTAAATATTGACGTTCTAAAGTGCTTTTTTGTGTGGCTATTTGAAATAAATGCTTTACTTCTCGACCTTAAAAACGAATTTGGACGAACAGCGGGAACTGGGCGATGACCAAGATGAGCCGAAGTCTCGCAGTCCACAGGCTCCGATTTGCTGTCGGCAGCCGAGCGTCCAGAGCGCGGTAGGCTTTCGCCTCGCTGCCCACATCCGGACGCTGGGAGCAAGCGATAATGGCCTTAAGGGTTATTCACCAGAACTGTCCGCGACTATAACGACTTTTAATTTAGAAATTTGCAAAAATAGGAAAATGCCAACCACGGTTCAAAATATACTGCGTAGCTATAATCTTATTCTTACAAATACCATTTATTTAACAAGTTATTTAACTATTGTAAATGTTAGCACTATGTGAGTCGTAGGTTTTGTTTTTGTCAGGTGGTTTTAATGATGGCCGCAGTTAAAGTTCTTTGTTGAGCTGCACTGACTGGATATTGCTCCCATACAAGTTTGGCCCAGCACGGACATAAATATAACAATATATGATATGAAGGCATAGCATAAGCATAATCAGCCTATAACGTTCCCACTGCTGGGACACAAGCCTCCTCTCTATGAGAGGTAGTGAGCCGTAATCCACCACGCGGGCTCAGTGCGGATTGGTAGATGTCACATGTCTTCGAATTTTTGGTTCTAGGACATGCCGGTTTCCTCACGATGTTTTCCTTCACCGTTTTGAGAGCAGTAGTGATTAAATTATTTACACAAAGTTAAGCACCTGCTTGGGTTCGAACTCACGACCTACAACTCGTAAGTCGGGACCGTTACCACTGGGCCACCACTGCTCCTGTATTATGTGTAATATGAAGGCATATTTGTATTTAATAGTCCTGTTAATATTTTATTACTCCAGAACTCGGTGGTGTCGCGATTTAAGACAGGTTTTTTTAGGTTCATATTTTGTTATGACAGTCAGACGTTTAATACATTAAGCTTTTACATTGTAGTGATAGTCTAGAGGTTAAGGCCTCATTTCTCAAGCACGAGGTTGTGATTTCAATTCTTGGCTAAGTACCAGTGTGACTTTTCCCAATTCATATGTTCTCTCTAAGTTTACTGACATCGGTGAATGAAAATCATTCCGAGGAAACCTGGACTTATAATTAATATATATCTCAATCGCCAACCTGTCTTGAACAAGCATGCAATACTCGTGCTTTCTCTGTACGAGTAGCCCTGCAGCGGGTGGGACAATAATAGGCTGGTATTATTTTAATTTATAATTAACTTATAATCATTTTTAATTACGTGTGTACAATAATCTGTAAGTATCACATAGACCGGTCCTGTGCTTCTCGCATACAACAAATTCCCGCGAGGGGCCTACCTATGTCTAGCAGTGGACTTTTTTGGCAGAATGATGATGATGACTATTATTTTAATTTGTTTGTTAGAACGGTATATATGAATAAGGGTGGTGATCAATGCTCGTGCCTTCTCTGAATGAGAAGAGGCCTTTGCCCTGCAGTGGGACAAGCATAGGCTGATATTACTATTTGATTAAAAATTATCTTTATCATCATCATCAGCCTATTTTAGTCCACTGCTGGACATAGGCCTAACCTAATGAGCGCCATAGCGCCTTGTCTTCAGCTTGACGCATCCAGCATCTGCCTGCAATCTTTCGCAGCTCGTCATCCCACCTGGCCGGAGGGCGTCCTACACTACGTTTGCCGAGTCGCGGTCTCCACTCAAGAACTCGTTTACCCCAGCGGTTGTCGGTTCTTCGCGAGATATGGCCGGCCCACTGCCACTTCAGCTTGCTAATTCTTAGAGCTATGTCGATAACTTTGGTTCTCTGTCGCATGCATTCGTTGCGAATTCTATCCTTCAGAGAGACTCCGAGCATAGCTCTTTCCATAGCTCGCTGAGCGACTTTGAACTGGTGGACCAGCCCTATCGTGAGTGTCCACGTCTCAGCTCCGTAGGTCATGACGGGTAGGACGCACTGATTGAAAACTTTAGTTTTCAAGCATTGCGGTATGGATGACGAGAAGACTCGGCGTAGTTTCCCAAACGCTGCCCAGCCTAGCTGGATCCTCCTCTTGGCCTCCCTCTCAAAATAGTTTTTACCTAACTGCAGAATTTACCCAAGGTAAGTGTACTCGGAAACAATTTCGAGAGTGTGGCCATGTACGACGACCGGTCCCGGATCAATGAGACCATTGATCATGACTTTGGTTTTATCCAAATTCATGCCGCATAAAAATATTTATTTTTCGTACTCTGTTATCTAAATTACAAGTAAATACATGTGGTTTCGAACAACAAATATGAACTAATTACAATTTTACTTCAAACAATTGCAACATATCTACTTATAGAAATAAAATCCTTTATCATTGAATACTCACAAACTAACCACAAGGTAAGTGGAACCAGAGCCACTCGTGTTGTAACTTGTTTATTATTACGCCTTAAAATGGGCCTATGTGTTCACTTCGCAAGGACCGACCAAATTCAAATACAACAACATGTAAGTACGTGGGACACTCAGGAAGTTTTGCAAAAATAAAAATAAATGTTCTGAAGGTATTTTTTTATGAAATCTTTGCAAAGTACTCTCTCCACTAGCCTCTATACAAAGTTTCATGCGTCTGAACCAGTTTTGAAAACACTTTTTCCTGTCCACCGTATGTAACGAAACGTTTAGCCGACTGGCCAAACTTGGTTACAAGTTAATGTAATTTTTTGAAATATGAAATACAAAATTACGTATAAAAGGATATTAAGGATTAGGAATCGATTAGTAGTAGCATAGGACGATCATCTGGTCCGCAGTCTAACACGAGGGAGCTCACGGTCATGCAGCAGCTCGAGGCGTCGGCCGCTCCTCTGGCCCGCAGTTGTCGAGTTGAAGCTCGCAGCAGCCTCTCCGTGCTCACAGTCGCAAAGCAGCTCACGAATAAAATAAGCTCGCGTCGGCCGCTCCTCCGTCCTGCAGTCCGTCGGGTGGTAGCTCGCAGCAGCATCTCCATCAGCCCGCAGCCCGTTGCGAGAGAGCTCGCGCAGGCCGCTCCACCGGCCTGTAGTCCGTCGCAAGGGAGCTCGCGTCGTATCTCTCGTTCCTGTGCATTAGCGGCGGCGTCGCACGTCACGTTATTTGATGTCAGGACCTCTCGTCCCAATGTACTAGCGGCGGCGTCACACGCCACGTTATTTGATTTCTATTGTATTTCTCAAAGACGTCTCAAACTGGCGGACTCAAGCTGGAGGGTCGGAGGTGATCGAGTGAGTCCAACACATTTATGCACACAAGATATTTGTAATAAATTCACTGAGAATAAATTCTAGAAAGGTTTATATTTAAATAGCTTTTAGAAAAACATAAACTGATGAGTAACAAAAATTGCAAAACGAAAGAAGCCAAAAGACCGAGTCAAAAGACGGAATCAAAAGAACGGAATCAAAAGGACCTGGTGAAAAGTATCGGATGGTTTATATAGCCCCTGGCTGATCGTTCTAGAAGTGACTTTTTAGTTTTCAATCCAAATACTTCTTAATTGGTTATCGGCCAGGAACTATAAAGATGGCTTACAGTGAGAACCCGGCTTAACCCTAGTTTTACGATACCTTTACAATAAAATAGACGACCTCTTACCATAGAAAAAGAAAAACTGACAGATGACAATGTTAGATACAAAATGTCACAACATTCAATAAAAGGAAAATAATATGAGATCACATGAAATAGGCACAAATGAGTCAATATCTCATTTAAATAGATTTCCCGTTACCATGACGGACGCTAGCATCCTTCTAGCGTTCGTCAGGAATGTCCTCCTAAAGGACCCCGACATCCTCGCCAAATATGGCAAGGAAATTGTTGGTTTACGCCAACAATCTACTCCGTCCCAAAGCGCACTCGGCGATTTCAGCGACGCGCTTGAAAGCCCGCTATCGCCACCTGCATGCGAACAAGGCATTCCGCCTTTTGTTCCGGCAGACAATGTTCCGGCCGAAAATTCGGCACCCATTGTTTCACCCGCCTTTGTCTCGGCAGATAATACTCCGGCCGCTAATCCGGCCCCTATTGTCTCGCCCGCTACTGCCCCGGCAGTAATTAAGTCGGCCGCTAATCCAGCTCCCTTTGTCGCGCCCGCCATTGTCCCGGCCGCCATTGTCTCGGAGACAATAAACCCGACGCAGCTGCGCACCGAAACTGACTCGACTCGCCCAGAGAGTATGGACACGTCAGTCCCACTCTCCGCGGACGAAGCCCGCACCTCCTCCTCCAGCGACGACGACTTCCAAGTCGTCGTCAAAGGAGGCAAGAGGAAGGCTAAATCCTCCGCCCCCGCTGGCCCGGCCTCAAAGAAACAGGTCACGACTACATCGTCCAGCACTACTTCCGCCCCTAGTCCGCGGGCCAGTCGCCCCGCCAGCCCTATAGCTTGCCCACCCGCTCCTACCGCGAGGAAGCAGAAGCCCCCTCCCCCGATATACGTCCAGGAAAAGTCCAAATGGACTGAAATCTCAAAAATGTGTGTTGATCGCAAGATCAACTATACTAACGCCCGATCCACCCTCCAGGGGATCAAAGTTACGGTCCCCACGTCTGCGGACTTTAGGGATCTCTCCCGCGCCCTACGTGAAAGGAACTACTCCTTTCACACTTATTCCCTTCCGGAGGAAACCCCTACACGCGTCGTTATTAGGCGCGTTCCACAGGAAATCTCCACCGAGGAGATTAAGAGCGACCTTGTCTCACAAGGCATACCAGTTTCCGCCGTCCATCGCTTACATAAAGCGAGACAGGGCCTAGTCTACGACATGGTCCTGGTCATCTGTGACCCCACAGACGGTCACCACCCGATTTTTAAAGTTAAGTCGGTGTGTTCGCTCTCAGGCATCTCAATAGAGAAGCCTTACAGAGCTCAATTAATTGGACAGTGTCATCGCTGCCAATTATATGGTCACTCGCAGTCCAACTGCTATGCCACCCCTAGATGCGTCAAGTGTCTAGGAGAGCATGGCACCGCCGACTGTACCCGCCCTAAAGATAGGGAACTATGTTTAGAGCCTCCCAGCTGTGTACTCTGCGGCCAATCGGGACACCCGGCAAATTACCGGGGCTGTCCTAAGGCCCCGAAGTCCTCCTCTCCCAAACTCGCGAAACGCGCGAGCGACCGCCAGCACCGGGAAAGCCCCTGGGGAAAGCCTCCTTCCGCGCTGATGCCGGAGCGGCTCAGTCCGCAGAGGCCGTCTCCCTGGGCTAACCTAAATCACCTGAAGGCTCCCGCAGCTTCGGTGCCCTCTATCCCCGCGCAACCAGCGCAACCCGCTTAACTTCCAGCGCTGATGGCTTCCGCCATCCCAGCGCCTTTGATAGCCCCCGCGGCCCCTACGGCCTCTCCAGCGAAACCTCAGGGAACCCAGGGCCGAAACAGCGCCCAAATTATACTAAGTACATACGCGGCTCTCTTCACCACCGCCGCGGACAAAATGGCGGAAGAAATCGTTGCTGCAAACGGCAACGCACTTCGCCTTATGGAAATCCTCAGCGCGTATCCCGAGATCGCGCAAGTTCTACACTCACTCAAATATAAATTCTCAATGGATAATACGAGAGTAAACAGTAACAAACCCCGATCCCTTAAATTAGGCTTCTTCAAATGGCGTCTCAGGTCAACGCGATGAGATCGCCGCTTTGCTCTGCGACCATCAGCTTGACATCCTCCTCATACAGGAAACCTTTTTAAAACCGCATCACCGAAACCCGAATATTGCCAACTATAAACTAGTTCAAGGGTGGCACACTAATATACTTTAGGAAATCTTTGTATTGCATCCCTATCGACCCACCTTCTCTCTTCTCCCATCTGGAGACCTCTATCTGTCGGCTCGGCATGACTGGTCATCAACCGATCACCATCATCTCTGCTTATATTCCACCAGACAATGGTCCGGAGGATCCCATCTCTCTCCAAAAGGACTTCACCGCCCTCTTCGGTATGAGTGACTCCGTCATATTGGCGGGGGATCTTAATCAATCACCCGGCGTGGAATAGTAGCACGTCTTCTACCAGAGGTCGGATCATTTCCAAGTTACGCGAATCCCTTAACTTTGACGTCATCGCTCCAATGAGTCCGACTCTTTTCCCCGGAAATCCCAACCATCTTCCTGATATACTCGATGTAGCGCTACTCAAGAATGTGAACCTCCGTTTGCAATCGATAGAGATGTTCCACGAGCTTAACTCTGACCATCGCCCAGTCGTCATGCATCTTGCCCCCTACTCTGGCCCAAGCGATCCCAACCGCCCCCCTCAGACCCAGATGATAACCGACTGGAGGAAAGTAAGTGAAAGACTGAAATCCACCGCGTCGCCTCAATTGGACACCATCCCCGATCACATAGTGTCAGTCGCCGACACGACGGCCGCAATCGACTCGTTTACTGAGCACGTTCAATCCGTTTTGACGGATTGTTCACGGGAAGTTCCGGTGATGGAAGACCATCGCTGGAAACTACCTTCTGACGTACGTGACTTGATAACCGAGAAGAATGCGGCTATTCGTGCCTAAGACTCCTTCCCTTGTGACGCGAACAAAGCCCACATGCGCCATTTACAGCGTGTTGTAAAGAAACGCATAGGGGAGGTTCGCTCAGAGGGTTGGAACAAGATGCTCAGTGAACTCGAGCCCACTCACCAAGCCTTCTGGCACCTTCAGAGGAAATTGCGCTCCTCCGAGGAGGTCTCTATGCCTCCCCTCATCCGCCCCGACAAGAGCGTCGCGTTCGACAGCACCGACAAGGCCGAATGCCTTGCTGACAGCCTAGAGTCCCAGTGTTCTCCTAGCTCTCAACCTGTAGACTCACCTGAACAAGGTCGACGCTGAAGTCAACGGAGAGCCTCCCTTCCACCCGTTGAAGACCCTGATGATCCTCTGCCTGCCGTCACTCCAGATGAAGTGCACGACATCATAAAAGGGCTCCAAGCTCGTAAAGCCCCCGGTTCGGACGGTATTACCAACAAGGTATACAAACTCCTACCTGCCCCTCTAATAATGCTCATGACCGCCATCTTCAATGGCGCCTTGAGCAACAACATCTTCCCACAAGCGTGGAAAGAAGCAACAGTCATCGGTATCCCAAAGCCAGGCAAGCCAAAGTCTGAGCCCTCCAGCTACCGTCCCATTAGCTTACTCAACGTTCTCGGCAAAATCTACGAGAGGCTTATTTATAAGCGTCTCAAAGACTACGCCGAAGCAAAGAGCCTCATTCCCAACGAGCAGTTTGGTTTCCGTCCACAACACTCGAGTATCCACCAGGTCCACCGTATCGTAGAGCACTTGTGCGCCGGTATGAAGCGTAACGCGACGACGGGTGTGCTATTCTTCGACATAGCGAAAGCCTTCGACAAAGTCTGGCACAACGGCTTGTTATACAAGCTTTACCAACTAGGAGTGCCAGATCGTCTCGTGCTCATATTACGAGACTTTTTGTCGAATCGCACCTTCCGCTATCGCATCGAGGGTACACTCTCGTCCCCTCACCCTATTCGCGCCGGTGTCCCTCAGGGTTCCGTCATATCTCCTCTAGTTTTCACGCTGTTCACCAGCGATATCCCACAGAGTAAAAAGGCTCAGTTGGCTCTCTTCGCCGACGACACTGCCGTTTACTATACCGGTCATTGTCCCAATGCTGCTATAGCTCGTACTCTCCAAACCTCCGCAAACGTCTTAGGCGCTTGGTTCCGGAAATGGAGAATCGAGGTCAACCCCGATAAGAGTCAGGCGGTTCTCTTCTCGAGACGTCGTCGACTCCCTCCCCCACTTCCCAGCCCGATCACTATGTACGGTAAGCCGATCCCCTGGGAGAAGCAAGCCAAATACCTAGGCGTGATCCTTGATGAAAACCTTACCTTTAAGGCTCATATTAAGGCGGTTCGCGCGCGCGCCTCCTTCGCTCTCAGCAGGCTCCACTTCGTACTGACAGCCCGTAGTAAAGTGTCCCTTAAATGCAAGCTGCGCATCTACACCGCAGTCATCCGTCCCATCATGACCTATGCTTGCGTTGTATTTGCGCACGCTCACCCACGTCATCTCCATAAGATGCAGACCCTCCAGAACCGTTTCCTCAGAAAGGTCACGGGTGCCCCCTTCTATGTCCGTAATATAAATCTCCACATCGATCTTAAAATGCCTACCATAAACCAGTTCATGAAACGCTTATCGAAGCGCTTCTTTGACTGTGGCATAAAACACTCCAACCCCTTGATCTCAGCAGCCGCCCGCTACACTCCCTCCCGCATTAGCAGTATTCGCCGACCAAGGCATACTTTAATCGCCCCCGACGACGCCACTACCCTCCTTCAGGAGAGTAGTAAGGCCACCAGCACACTACATAAGCCCAAAACCCGATCGCCGTTTAAATTCGTCCCTAAATCACTCAAATCCTGATCCAGCTAGTCCTTTGCTGCCCTCTCCCAGCGACGCCCTAAGCCGAGGTTCGTACCCCGAAGGGGGTGCCAATATAAGTTTAAGTCCTGGCTGGAGGCCTTAATTTATTAGGGAAACCACAGGCAAGTCCGTCTAAGCAGACGACAACCTCATAGGTTGACCTGCGAGATGCCATTCAAAAAAAAAAAAAAAGATCACATGAAATGAGATAAATGGATGTGGAAAATAGACAGAGGTAGCTAAAGTTTTGCTTTTCAGCAGTACATTAATATAAGATAAACAAATGTAAGACAAAATCACACTGGTTGCTAATTGAATTTTTTATTTTTATTTTGTTTTACTTACTCACACACTGACCTATTCCTAGTTAATATTTTAGGAAAGTCATATATTTTTACAGTGTTTGTAAATATGTGAGCACAATGTACCTATCGCGTCATTCATTTATCTGCCTTTGCTATATTTTTAGTTCTTCTTACCACTTGTGGTATAGTATTTTTATTCTTGGTGCATCGTTTTCACATATAAAAATATAATTAATGTATACAAATATTGTAAAATATTTTAAAAGAGTAACGGTGGAGTTTCTTGCCACTTCTTCTCCATACGAAACTACTTTTTGGAAGTGGCGCACAGTGGGTCGAAACTATGATTTTAGTGACTTAGGGCTCAACTTTGCTTTTTCACTTTTTTTTTTATGCGGATGGGTAGAGCTCATTAACCTCAATAATAATTGTTCTGATGTATTATTTCCTAAACTTTATACTTTGGGTAGAAAAATGTGTTTTGTTATTTTTTTGTATGGAGCGGCTCAAATAAACTTAAATTCCTGCTAAGTAGCGTGTGATCCCGCGTTGAAACTTTATTTTTCATATACCTTGTCTGGTCTATTATCATTTGATGCTATAAACAAATGCATAAAGTTGCAACTCTGCCAAATAAATGGATCGAAAAAAATGAAAAAATACATAGAATAAAAAGCTTCATTTTTTACTTTCGTAAGTTATTTTAAGTTAAATTTGATATGGAATAGTAAGTAAAAGCACGTAATAATACACATAATTACTTAGCAACTAACAACAATACATTTAAAAGGTCCCTAATTAGCTTAAATTTACTAATATATGTAGTATTAGTAAATTTAAAGCTAATCACACTAATCATAATACATTTAAAAGGTCCCTAATTAGCTTAAATTTACTAATATATGTAGTATTAGTAAATTTAAAGCTAATCACACTAATCATAATACATTTAAAAGGTCCCTAATTAGCTTAAATTTACTAATATATGTAGTAGTAGTAAATTTAAGCTAATTAGGGATCTATGAATTTCAATTTCTTTGTTTTAATGACAAAGAAGGGTATAAATCAGACCTATTTTCACTTGCTGCTTCTCTTAGGCTTATATACTGCCACTTACTTAATTTAAGTGAAACTAATAAAGACAGTGCCTTATCGGGTGAATATGTACTACTTTTCGGTTTACTTGTACTTAAACACTCTTTAACTTTTTCTAGATCTTCGGGGTGATTTAGTAAATGGTTCATAATTTTTCCTACATCCTCATTTCCGGTGTTTCTTAAACTAGCAATTGTAGTAGCTTTAAGTTCATCCGGGGATAACGAAAGCGATTGGTTAATTTGATCAACGCGTCGTCGTTTTTGCCTGGAGCCCAATTCCTCGAAAGGTTTTCGAGGTGTAAATGTAGATGTCGAAGCTTCTGTAGTAGATGGTGGTAGATTTTCGACATCTTCAGTATTACAAATCTCGAGCCTTTCCTGTTCAGTGTTCACAGCTTCAGGTATCATTCCTTCGGGCCAGTTTATTGCACGTTCCAACCAATCACCATTTTTTCTTACAAACTGTGCTAACGTGCGACTACTTCGTTCCCATCTTGCACTTATATTTGAACAAAAGCGCGTACAGAATTTTTGGAGCTCAACACTGTTCTCTTCGGTCACGTTTATTTTATGTTGTAGGAATTGAAAGAATTTTTGACTATCCGACAGTGACTTGACCTGCTCTCTTAAAATCATAAATAAATCTAAATTGTTAACTAAATTATCCATTATAACGAAAAAGGGACGATCAGAATCACGAGATGTTAGTAGTAGTACGAATAAACGAACACTAGTTAGTATATAATAAATTATGGTCATTTTATACTTCCAGAATCCAGTGACAAACAATGTTTACTAATTTTTCTACTACCCTCATTAACTAATTATCCTAATTAATATTACAGTAATGACTAAAAGTGAAAAACATTGTTATTTTATAAGGTAAAAGGTTAAGCTAATTACAGTAATTAAACACACAAATAGAAATTAATTGATTTCATATCCACATTTTTAAATAAAGGTCCCTAATTAGCTTAAATTTACTAATATATGTAGTATTAGTAAATTTAAGCTAATTAGGGACCTTTTAAATGTATTGTTGTTAGTTGCTAAGTAATTATGTGTATTATTACGTGCTTTTACTTACTATTCCATATCAAATTTAACTTAAAATAACTTACGAAAGTAAAAAATGAAGCTTTTTATTCTATGTATTTTTTCATTTTTTTCGATCCATTTATTTGGCAGAGTTGCAACTTTATGCATTTGTTTATAGCATCAAATGATAATAGACCAGACAAGGTATATGAAAAATAAAGTTTCAACGCGGGATCACACGCTACTTAGCAGGAATTTAAGTTTATTTGAGCCGCTCCATACAAAAAAATAACAAAACACATTTTTCTACCCAAAGTATAAAGTTTAGGAAATAATACATCAGAACAATTATTATTGAGGTTAATGAGCTCTACCCATCCGCATAAAAAAAAAAGTGAAAAAGCAAAGTTGAGCCCTAAGTCACTAAAATCATAGTTTCGACCCACTGTGTGGCGCCTAGAATCAGTTATATTTTTATTGTAATTTTTGACGTTCAAAAGTGCCATTTATGGGCCTATTTGAAATAAATGATTTGACTTTGACTTTGACTTTAAGTTAAATGAGTGTCATACAATTTTCATAAAGACTTTAGTACCTACTGAATCATAAAAATAATTGCTGTGCACAACAGCTCCTCAGGTGTTCTATACATAAATAGATAATAAGATGTGTTTTTGGTATAACAAAATACCACATTTCCCCAAGAACCCCGGAAAATTTTCAACTCATTGAAAATGTTGCTGGTTAAAATAATTCCTTGACCTAACATACAATCTCTTTCATTCTTTCAGCAAACTCTCTCATTCAATCATACGGAGGGGATATGGTTCACAGTCGATGACGCATACTCCACAAGGAAATATTAAAATAAATTCATCATCATCATCATCATCAGCCTATAGTAGTCCACTGCTGGACATAGGCCTCCCCTAATGAGCGCCATAGCGCCCTGTCTTCAGCTCGACGCATCCAGCATCTGCCTGCAGTCTTTCGCAGATCGTCATCCCACCTGGCCGGAGGACGTCCTACACTACGTTTGCCGAGTCGCGGTCTCCACTCAAGAACTCGTTTACCTCAGCGGTTGTCGGTTCTTCGCGAGATATGGCCGGCCCACTGCCACTTCAGCTTGCTAATTCTTTGAGCTATGTCGATAACTTTGGTTCTCTGTCGGATGTATTCGTTGCGAATTCTATCCTTCAGAGAGACTCCGAGCATAGCTCTTTCCATAGCTCGCTGAGCGACTTTAAACTGGTGGACCAGCCCTATCGTGAGTGTCCACGTCTCAGCTCCGTAGGTCATGACGGGTAGGACGCACTGATTGAAAACTTTAGTTTTCAAGCATTGCGGTATGGAATACGAGAAGACTCGGCGTAGTTTCCCAAACGCTGCCCAACCTAGCTGGATCCTCCTCTTGGCCTCCCTCTCAAAATTGTTTTTACCTAACTGCAGAATTTGCCCAAGGTAAGTGTACTCGGAAGCAATTTCGAGAGGGTGGCCATGTACGACGACCGGTCCCGGATCAATGAGACCGTTGACCATGACTTTGGTTTTATCCAAATTCATGCCGAGACCGATGCGTCGCGAGGCTGAAGCTAGGCCGCCCAGCATCTGGTTCAGCTCCTCCAACGACTCCGCCATTAAGACTATGTCATCAGCAAATCGCAGGTGTGTGATGTAATCGCCGTTTATGTTAATGCCCTTACCTTTCCAGTCCAGCGTCTTAAACATATCTTCCAACGCGCTCGTGAACAGTTTCGGGGATATAACATCCCCCTGTCTCACTCCTCTGCGCAGTTGGATGGGTTTGGACTGCTGGTCCTGTACTTGGACACTCATGATGGCGGCGTCGTAAAGACATCTCAGTACCTCGATATAGCGACAGTCTACTTGGCATCGCTGTAAGGATTCCAGAACAGCCCAGGTTTCGACAGAATCAAAGGCCTTCTCATAGTCCACAAAGGCCAGACACAGGGGCTGATTATACTCTTCGGACTTCTGTATAATCTGCCTCACTGTGTGTATGTGGTCTATGGTGCCATATCCTCCGCGAAACCCGGCCTGTTCCGGTGGCTGGAACTCGTCGAGTCTCCTGGCGAGACGGTTCGTGACCACTCGTGAGAACAGCTTATAGACGTGGCTCAGGAGTGAGATGGGTCTGTAATTTTTAAGGAGGGCTTTATCACCCTTCTTAAAAAAGAGCACCACCAAACTCCTGCTCCACGCCTTTGGAGTTCTCCCACTGTGAAGGATATCGTTGAAGAGGTTCTGTAGTTCCTGTATAACAGGAGCTCCTCCGGCTTTCAAAAGCTCTGACATTATGCCGTCCTCACCGGGGGCTTTTCCATTTTTAAGCTGCCTCAGAGCTAACACGATCTCGTCTTGACTGATGTCTGGTAGTTCGTCGGTATAGTGGCGTGTCAGTGTGGCTCTGGAATCGTGGTCGTCTCGTTGGGAACGAGGGGCATGTGCAGCGTATAATCGGCCATAGAAATCCTCTATCTCGGCGAATATCTCCGGCTTCGACAATACAGTCCTCCCGTCGTGCGTTTTAAGCTTCGTCAGGTGGCTCCTGCCAAGCTGCTGAGTGAATACTTTGGACCCTCGGTTTCGCTCTATTGCCTCTTCAATGAGGCGTGTGTTGGAGCTCCGAAGGTCGTGCCGTACCATCTTCGCAATTCGCTTGTTCAGGTCTGACCTATCTGACAAAGTCGCTTGGGCGGTTTCCCGTCTTTTTGCCAACAGCCTGAGAGTCTCATCCGAGGGTTTGGATTTCCTGCCAGTACGCTGCTTTTGGCAGAACTTGATGCCCTCGTCTCTCAACGTTTCGACCAGATTGTGTAGGGTCTCGTCGGCGTCATCAGTGGGATCCAAGGCAACGAATCTATTCCCGAGAGCCTGCTGGAACTTCTCGGTGCCCGCCATGATTTGGATTGGGTTAGGTCGGAACGTGGACTTCAACAGACGGTTTCTTTCAAGCTTTAAGTTGATATTCAGAGAGCCTCGGAGCAGTCGGTGATCAGACCCGGTATTGAACCTGTTGATCACTGAGACATCTCTGAATATGTGCTTGCTATCCGTCATGATGAAGTCGATCTCAATTTTGTCACAGTGTCGGGACTTCGCCACTTCCACTTCCTTTGGGGTCGTTTCTTAAAGAAGGAGTTCATTAAGAACAGCCCCTCCTTCTCAAGGAAGTTGACAAGCGTTTGTCCCCTGTGATTCCTAACTCCATAACCATGTGGGCCTATTCGGGATTCGTTGCCAGTCCGGGTTCCCACCTTGCCGTTAAAGTCCCCCATAACAACTTTGAAGTGAGCCTTAGTGGTGTTTTGTAAGGCTTTGGATATGTCTTCATACATATCCTCCACTTCATCATCCGAGTGTGCCGAGGTCGGTGCGTAGACCTGAATTACCTTCATGCTATACCGCTTGGATAGCCGAAGGATCAGGTACGCTACCCTGTTCGACACACTGGAGATTTCTTGAACGTTGTTAGTGAGGGCCTTATTGACGAGAAAACCTACGCCACCCTGGGATGTTTTATCGCCCTCGCGAAAGTAGAGAAGATGACCCGAGTCTAGGGTTACGGTGTCCTCCCCCTCTCTACGGACTTCACATAACCCCAGAACATGCCATTTAATGTTCTCTAACTCCACTTCCAACTGCGCTAGATGATGGTCGAGCCTCAGAGTTCGTCCGTTATACGTCGCCAGGGTCAATTTTTTTAGTAATGAATGGTAGCCCGGGTTTACCTAGCACCCCCTGCCCCGCCGTTACCATGGCCGCTACCATGGCCAGGAATAGCGAGGCGGCCGGGAACTGGGGCCGTTTTTGGCTTGTAAATTCATTTTGGGGGTAATGCCCATAATCCCCACGCTGGGCATGCGGGTTGGGGATCGCAGTTTGGTGATGGAATTGCTCTGCAGGGGGCGCTGCTGCCCGCCCCCCTGTGATTGTCCCTTAGTCGCCTCTTACGACACCCACGAGAAGAGTTGGGGTGGTGCAATTCTAGGCCGGCACCACACAACTTTATTAAACTTTATTAAATTACGAAGGCTTATTTTTTTAATTAGGTATAACCCGCACCTGTTTGAAAACCCATATTTAAATTATTTACAATATGTACAAGGCATTAAGAAAACCAAGTTTGAGATAAAACCCGGTTTTAGGAGTTTAAGAGAAGCCCAAGTTTTAAAGAAACCCAAGTTTAAGCAAAACCCAAGTTTAAGAAAAACCCAAGTTTAAGAAAAACCCAAGTTTAAGAAAAACCCAAGTTTAAGTAAAACCAAGTTTAAGAAAAACCAAGTTTAAGAAAACCCAAGTTTAAGAAAAAACAAGTTTAGAAGAATGTTAAAACTAAATGGCATTAGGGGCTTTTTTATAGAGTTGCCAACCGCTCGAAAGAGTATGGCTAAAGAACCTATAAACAATCATAAGAATAAAGTAAATAAATAATGGTATTACAAAGTTAGCCTAATAGGTTAAGTGCTAATGAGAGTCTTAGCGGGTTATAAGAGGTACTAAGAGGGTTATACTAAGGGTGTATAAGAGGTACTATTATTAACACCGCAAATATTAGTAGTAATTCTAATGTACAGGTGGTCACCTCAAGTAACTGTAGCACTAATGCTATATCTGTTTACAATAATTGTACGAAGGAGGATCCATGTGTCACTATGGCAAATCCTTGTCCAAATGTGGGACCCACAAGTAGTAGGATCTCATTGCCTGGTGATGGCATGGGAGTCTTGGAGCTCACTCTGGATGTTACTTTAAACTAGATAGTAAGACAACAGAAGATACCAGTAACAATACAGTTATACCTACCAACAACAAGGTGTCTTCTTGCTCGCAATTAGTTAAGTGCAAAAAAGGTACTAAAGAGAATTCCTTGACAATATTTCATCAAAATATTCAAGGTTTTTCTTCGAAACAGTTAGAAATAGAACTATTTTTAGAAAATACCATGTTTGAAATTATTTGTTTAACTGAACATTGGTTGAAAGATTATGAAATGCTAATTAATTATGAAAATTATAATGTGGGCAGTTGTTTTAACCGAAAATCTATGCTGCGTGGGGGTTCACTAATCTTAGTTAAAAAGTCTATTAAATCTAAGACTCGTAAAGATATAGTTGATCTTTCGGTTGAACATGGCATTGAACTGTCCTGTGTTGAGCTAGATAAGCATGTTATAGTGTGCGTTTACAGACCCCCAAATTATCAAAACTACTCCGTATTTGAGTCAGTAATGGAAGATGTTCTAGCAAAACTGGCAACTGGTAAAAAATCGCTAATTATCTGTGGTGACTTCAATATTAATATCTTAGAGAATAGTTCAAATAGCAGTCGATTATTAAGTCTCTTTAAATCGTTCAATTTGTCAAATGTGTTTTCAGAACCCACCCGCATAACTACAAATTCTGCTACATGCATTGATAATATTTTTTGTTGCTGCGACTATTTACATAAAGCCATTGTAAATTATCTCCCTTCTGATCACAGTGGTCAAACCGTTGCCTTCAAGTCAAACACACCTTTACAAAAAATTCAGATACAATCTAGACAAATAACGCCTAGCAATATAAATAGATTTAATAATAACTTAATTTGTAAGTTAAGTATACCGGGCCATATTAGAAACAATGTAAACGAATTATATGAGGAATTTTTTTCGGTAGTGAGCACCGAGTTCAATAATACTTTAAAGAACAAAACAAAAACAATTTGCCCCAATTTTTTGTTCAGTGACTGGGCAACTAAAGGTATTAGGAAAAGTAGGGAAAAACTGTTTGAGTTGTATGGCCTTAAGCCTTATATTAACTCTGAAACGTTTAATAAATACGTTGCTAATTACTCTAAAACTTTTAAAAAGACCTGCAAGGTAGCTAAAGCCTTGTACATTAGCAACAAGATCAAAACAGCCGATAATAAAATAAAGACGGTTTGGAAAATTATCAATGACGAAACCAACAGGAATAAAAGACACAATAATGATTTCACACTTCAGACTTCAAGTGGTCTCGTAAGCACTAACAAAGAAGTTGCTCAAGAATTTGTTAATTTCTTTACCAGTATCCCACTTAAAACGACTGAAACTTTAAACTCCTCGCCCCTGCGTTCTATTGACTTATTAAAAGCAAATACTTCATCTTGCCAGATTGAATTTAAATTCAAGCATATAAACCCCACAATAGTAGTGAAAGCTTTCAAGCAAATCAAGATCAAACTAACAGAAGATCTATGGGGAATGTCTGTTAAAGTTTGTACCTCCATTATTGAGACTATAGCGCCATACTTGGCTTTAATATTTAATTTGTGTGTGGATCAAGGAGTATTCCCGGATCTAATGAAATACAGCAAGGTAATACCACTTTTCAAATCCGGGGACAGTAAAGATACCAATAATTATAGACCCGTATCCGTGTTGCCGGTTTTCAGCAAGGTGTTTGAAAAGGTAATGCTGAATCAAATGTTAAATCATTTCGACACCAATAATATCTTACACGGTCAACAGTATGGTTTCACAAAGGGACGTTGTACGACTGACGCCGGTGTCACCTTATTAAAACACATATTTACAGCGTGGGAAGAGGCTCAAGACGCCATAGGAATCTTTTGTGACCTCTCCAAGGCATTTGATTGCGTCGACCACGAAACCTTGCTCTTAAAACTTGAACATTACGGACTTGGAAAACTTGCGCTCAGTTTAGTAAAATCTTATTTGAATGATAGACAACAGCAAGTCCAAATAAACGGTGTCAATTCACTCGGTCTAAAAGTAAAAATGGGTGTACCACAAGGCTCGATATTGGGTCCTTTCCTCTTTTTAGTTTATATTAATGATCTACCTCATTTGTTTAAAACCCAACCACATATGGTGTTATTTGCTGACGATACTTCGTTAATTTTTAAAATTAATAGGCGTGCATTAAATCTTGACGACGTGAATAACGCCTTACTGCAGATCCAAAATTGGTTCACTGCTAATAATTTGGTATTAAATGGGAAAAAAACTAAGTGCATAAGATTTTCTTTACCAAATGTCAAAAGTACTAATTGTGAGATAGTATTGAATCAAGAGAAACTAGAATTCGTCGATAAAACTGTTTTCCTGGGGATCACGCTCGATTCAAAGCTTCAATGGGGTCCTCATTTAACATCCCTTGCAGGACGGCTAAGTTCAGCAGCATATGCTGTGAGAAAAATCCGTCAATTTACTGATGTAGATACCGCGAGACTAGTCTATTTTAGTTACTTTCATAGTATTATGTCGTACGGTATTTTACTATGGGGACGGGCTGCAGACATCGAGTCCATTTTCATTCTGCAGAAAAGAGCCATCAGAGCCATATATGGCCTCCGCAGGCGCGACTCTCTAAGGGAATTGTTCAAAGATATTAACATCATGACGGTACCTTGTCAATATATCTATGAAAACATCATGTACGTAAGGAAAAATCTACATCTTTTTAGTAAAAGAGGTGAAAGACACAATTATATCACTAGAAATAGGGACCAATTAGTTCAACCAGGTTTCAGGCTGGCTAAAGTAGACTCATCTTTCATGGGGTACTGTTTAAGATGTTACAATAAAATACCTCCCCACATACATCAACTGAATGAAACTAAATTTAAATCTTGTATAAAACGCACACTATGCAGCCGAGCATATTATAAGTTAGGGGATTACATTGCTGATAAAAATGCTTGGCTAATCGCTGGTCCTGCTCCTCAAGGACGCATCAACTAATTGATTAGCATTTAAAAATACTGTTGGAGCTGCTGAAGATTAAAAACAAGAATCTTTGCATTGTATAAACTCAACTTTTTTAGTACTGTATAATTGCTATATGCCTTATGTGAGTACTATGTACATGCTTTAAAGCTACCATTTACAGGGTACGTCTTTCATTGACTTGAATGTGTCCTGGCGGCTGAGAGTATGTCATGCTCACTTTAATGTTTCGCTGATGGTGGCGCGTGTGTTGGATCATTTAGCTCCCTTCAAAATGGTTGAGTTGAATGGTGCTAATCCATGCGTCATGTTCGTGAACGGGCGCCGTCAGTTGAGACTGGTCATCTCTTAGCTGCCACGGCGTATTTTAATTAAATTTTATTTTCGAATTGTTTTCATATTTAAATAACGGACGCTTTTAACGTTCTGCATCGTTCTCACATGCATAATTTCAACATGAATGATGTAACCAATCTATTGTAAACATAATTTGATTTAAAAGAGTGTCCGTGGAGTTTCTTGCCCGTTCTTCTCCATAGGTACCTACTACGCTTTGGAATGGGCAACTAGCTTCATTTTTCTGACCGACCGACCTTGACAATTCAAAAGTGCCTGTAATTGGTTTATTTGAAATAAATGCTTTGAGTTGAGTTTGAGTTTGACTAATAAGGTATAGAGCGATATACTCAGAGTGTCTAAGAGGGCCAAAGAGGTACTAAGAGGGTTTGAGAGGGTTAAACTAAGAGAGACCAAGAGGATCCAGGAGGGTTTGAGAGGGTAAGACTTAGAGGGTCTAAGAGGATCTATGAGGGATAGACTAAGAGAGGGTTAGAGAGGTACTGAGAGAGGGTTAGAAAGGTACTAAGAGAGGGTTAGAGAGGTACTAAGAGAGGGTTAGAGAGGTACTAAGAGAGGGTTAGAGAGGTACTAAGAGAGGGTTAGAGGTACTAAGAGAGGGTTAGAGAGGTACAAAGAGAGGATTAGAGAGGTACTACGAGAGGATTAGAGAGGTACTAAGAGAGGATTAGAGACGTACTAAGAGAGGGTTAGAGAGGTACTAAGAGAGGATTAGAGAGGTACTAAGAGAGGATTAGAGAGGTACTAATAGAGGATTAGAGACGTACTAAGAGAGGGTTAGAGGTACTAAGAGAGGGTTAGAGAGGTACTAAGAGAGGGTTAGAGGTACTAAGAGAGGGTTAGAGAGGTACAAAGAGAGGATTAGAGAGGTACTAAGAGAGGATTAGAGAGGTACTAGGAGAGGATTAGAGAGGTACTAAGAGAGGATTAGAGACGTACTAAGAGAGGGTTAGAGAGGTACTAAGAGAGGATTAGAGAGGTACTAAGAGAGGATTAGAGAGGTACTAAGAGAGGGTTAGAGAGGTACAAAGAGAGGATTAGAGAGGTACTAAGAGAGGATTAGAGTGGTACTAAGAGAGGGTTAGAGGTACTAAGAGGGTTTCGGAGGGTTCTAAAATTAGTAGTAGATTTTTTTTAAGATCCCTAGACGATCAATCCCCTTTGGATTGATCGTCTAGGGATCGCTTTAAGAGAAAGGTAATCCTATGAGTAACTAGGTCAAAGTCAAAGTCAAAGCATTTATTTTAAATAGGCCCATAAAATGGCACTTTTGAACGTCAAAAATTACAATAAAAAAATAACTGATTCTAGGCGCCACTTCCAAAAAGTAGTTTCGTATGGAGAAGAAGTGGCAAGAAACTCCACCGTTACTCTTTTAAAATATTTTATAATATTTTTATACATTAATTATATTTTTATATGTGAAGACGATGCACCAAGAATAAAAATACTATACCACAAGTGGTAAGAAGAACTAAAAATATAGCAAAGGCAGATAAATGAATGACGCGATAGGTACATTATGCTCACATATTTACAAACACTGTAAAAATATATGACTTTCCTAAAATATTAACTAGGAATAGGTCAGTGTGTGAGTAATAAAAAATAAAAATAAAATTAAATTAGCAACCAGTGTGATTTTGTCTAGGTTTTTAGTTATTAAAATTATAAAGTTTCAAAAGTAAAAGGTCTAGTAATAAATAATGACGAAGTTATGAAATCAAAAAGGTTATTCCAGAATTGTCTATACTAGTGGTAGTAGTTTTTTAGAATTTTAAAGGAAAAAAATCGAGCCCACGCTATGAAAATAGTTATATCGTGCGTGAGGGCGTTAGAGTCAAAAATTTTCAAGATAGTGAGAGTATGTTTGAGGAGGGTTTATAGCCGTTTTCGCCTACAGAGTGCACGAGATAGAGTGTATTATAATAGAGGGTGTGAGGTTCAAGAAAGAAGGGCGCCAAACTGTAACGAAACGTTTAGCCGACTGGCTAAACGTGGTTACAAGTTATTATAATTTTTAGATTATAAATACAAAATTACGTAGAAAAAGATATTAAGGAATAGGAATCGATTAGTAGTAGCAAGGACGATCCTCTTGCCCGCAGTCTAACACGAGGGAGCTCACGGTCGTGCAGCAGCTCGAGGCGTCGGCCGCTCCTCCGTCCTGCAGTCCGTCGGGTGGTAGCTCGCAGCAGCATCTCCATCAGCCCGCAGCCCGTTGCGAGAGAGCTCGCGCAGGCCGCTCCACCGGCCTGTAGTCCGTCGCAAGGGAGCTCGCGTCGTATCTCTCGTTCCTGTGTATTAGCGGCGGCGTCGTACGTCACGTTATTTGATGTCAGGACCTCTCGTCCCAATGTACTAGCGGCGGCGTCACACGCCACGTTATTTGATTTCTATTGTATTTCTCAAAGACGTCTCGAACTGGCGGACTCAAGCTGGAGTGTCGGAGGTGATCGAGTGAGTCCAACACATTTACGCACACAAGACATTTGTAATAAATTCACTGAGAATAACTTCTAGAAAGGTTTAAGTTTGTAAGAAAAATTGCAAAACGAAAGAAGCCAAAAGACCCGAGTCAAAAGACGGAATCAAAAGAACCTGGTGGAAAGTATCGGATGGTTTATATAGCCCCTGGCTGATCGTTCTAGAAGTGACTTTTTTAGTTTTCAATCCAAATACTTCTTAATTGGTTATCGGCCAGGAACTATAAAGATGGCTTACAGTGAGAACCCGGCTTAACACTAGTTTTACGATACCTTTACAATAAAATAGACGACCTCTTAGCTCTATACCATAGAAAAAGAAAAACTGACAGATGACAATGTTAGATACATAATGTCACAACATTCAACAAAAGGAAAATAATATGAGATCACATGAAATGAGATAAATGGATGTGGAAAATAGACAGAGGTAGCTAAAGGTTTGCTTTTCAGCAGTACATTAATATCAGATAAACGAATGTAAGTTAAATGAGTGTCATACAATTTTTATAAAGACTTTAGTACCTACTGAATCATAGAAAGAATTGCTGTGCACAACAGCTCCTCAGGTGTTCAATACATAAATAGATAATAAGATGTGTTTTTGGTATAACAAAATACCACACGTAGACACCTCTTTTACAGCTTGCTCGAACGCTGACAGCGCTCTTTGGTTCCGTAAAGGAATTGAAACCAAGTAGCCAGTCAAATTGTATGAACTTGCCATCAAAATCTTCCCCCCGCATCTAGATCGCTTCACTTTGGTATGCGTTGATTCGTTTTGAAACACCCAAACCGTCGACTGGCGCTTCGTTTCTAGATCGTATTGAAAAATCCAAGACTCATCACCTGTAATGATGTCGTAAACACGCCGAGTTTGTTTATCATCACGGCACCATTCCACCCGGGCCTGCTTCTGAGCATCGGTGAGGTTGTGCGGTACCAAGAGTGAAACTAATTCGATATAAGTTCGAATAGTACATCAACTGGGCACACGCTCGCACCAGATCTGCGTGGCAACTTGCACGGAAGTAGGACATTTAGTACTTAAAGTCAGTACATCAAACTCATTAGCTTAATGAGTCATAGCGCGCTAGTCGGTGTCACGCGTCGTACAGATATGGGCTAACACGGTCATTAACGAGCATCTGCACATTTAATGAGATCATTAAGATATTAGTCGGCGCGGCGTGCACCGGCCAGCACCAAACGTAAACAAGCCGCAGAAGGTCACCGGTGGAAGGTGTTTGGAACAATGCGCTATTAAGCCGGTCGCGTCATCTTTAGGTCAGATGTGGCGGACATAGCGGCGCACGCGCATTCCTGGCGGGGCGCAGGAGTGCGGGCGGCCGGACAAAAGCCAAACAAGCGTCATCGCGACAGCCGTTGCTGCGCCTGCTGGCGTGGGGCGTGGCGGTGCGGGCGAGCCGCTGACCGCGCGGGATGTGCCTAATTTGTTAATTGTACTGTAATCAACATGGATCTCCACATCACCGAGGACATCGCCGGTGAAACTCACGACAGCTCCAAATGGAGCCCACATTGATCGGACCATGTTGGATTAGCACATCCTCAGGTCCACACACAATAGTAGCGTCATTTAATATCTATGATTATCTCATGAACGAGTTGCAATCAATACGTATAACTGTGCACCAACCGGCTCTTCCACAGAGCGCAGAGCCGAAACCACCAGTACGGGAAGCGCTTCATATTACCAATGGTTACCAACAAATTAATTTACAAAAATAATCCTAGCAGGTGGCGTTCTGTACTTTCTGCCTACCCCATGGGAAAAAGGCGTTAGTTTATTTAGGTATTTCTGTTAATACATTCATTTCTATGAAAACTGTTGACGGACACACTCTTCCAAAATGATGTAACGATACAATCCGTGTGCCTGTTACTATTTTTATAAACATTGACCGGCACTCTTATTCTAAATGTGTATGTTCGCATGTTTGAGGACGATTCGTGTCTCGTTACGTGCAGGTCTTCATTCGGTCGTAAACTGTGATTGCTGAGTGGGCGAGCTTAATTTTCACGAGCTTACACCCGTCCAACTGTTGCCGGATTTACTGTGGATATATGCTCGGCGATAAGACGAGTGTTTTACTCAAAATTCCGCGTCTGTCGGGTCCACGGAGCTCGCTTCTCTTCGGTCGGGTTCGATTTGGGAGCCGCACTCGGTTGTTAGACATTTGGACGCGGACGTCACGTTTACAACAATAAAATATCCTCACGGTGGACAGTGTAGTGTGCGAGTATAGTAGCGGGTCGGACCCGGGACCCGGGACAACGTTGCTACATACTGCACAGCGGCCACGGAACGTCTTATGTCAGCGCGTGGAGTGTGTGTGGAGCCTCGGATCAATCAATGGTTGCGACTAGCAGGCAGCACCTTCTAAACTTCAGTGTCATAATATTAATTAGGTACGTTTTATATCATCAGACATAACATCTATGATATGCAAGGAAATGGCTCGCATCCGTACGAAGTAGTCCCAACAGTCGTCGTTCTCACGAGTGAGTCGGGTCCCGATAGCCGCACTGTCGACTGTCGCGATACATTTGGCAAACGAACGCGAATACAAATAACGCTGGTTGAGGGCCAAGCGGCCGTAAAATATAACAAGCGGCATAACGCGCGAGCCGCGAGCGTGATGTCGCAGCGTCCTGCTCGCTGTCTAGTGCATTTACAGGCTACAGACGATATGATCATGAATGAGCCCACTCTACGCCGACTATACGCGTCTCCGCGTCACTACTACGACTTTGTACATACTACGGAAAACCCCACTCACTTTAATTTGAGGAAATACCTACAATCGATAGTAAACGTATCGTTCTATCTATCGGTAGGCCATCCAAGAATCATCAGTATGATGCGGTAGAGAGCTCGTTTTAAGAGAGAGTCGTACACGGCGAGAAGGCGGCTTGGCAGACGGCAGTTCTCAGTCTGTGTAGTGAGCGCGTGGCTAACGGCGGCGGCACGGCTCACGCCTGACCAGCGACCTACAGCTCTGCTTACAGGTGCACTGGCGTCGCGTATCTAATTTATAGCTGCGGTACCTAAGTACTTCCTAGCGTACTTTCTTGTCAAATACAAAAAATATGTTTATGGAATTCGAAGAATCTTTGACAACAGTCAGACAACCGACTAAGAGGTTTGAGCTTGTTTCATTTCGGCACAGTATTTGTCGGTTAGTAATGGCGAAATAAACTCAGGGGTCAAAGTCTCTTTTAAAGTCCAGCCATAACCTTGGTCAGATCATGTGAGGACCATGTATAACGTGTCTGAAATGATCTTTTGAAAAAAGCACCACACAAATTTGAGTGGACCTGTCCAGTCAAATGCTTGCTGTTTTTGACTGGACATTCGTACCTAAGTATAATAAGTAATTAAAACTCTAGACCAACATTAAAACAGAAAAATACCCACATAGTACTCACATTTATCATAATTAAAGCAAAATAATACTTTGCAAAGTCAATATTCATGGCTTTTATTTTATTTTATTTATACGGTTATACGGTTCATCACAGAGCGAGCAGCTCAATCCCAAGCTTTTTTGTCTTCTGAATAATCAGAAATGTAGTAGTACCCTTTGGTTTGCTGGGGGCGTGAGATATCAATGAAACCGAGAGCGCCGCAGTGTCAGCAGCAGGCTGGCTGCTCAGTGCTCGCAAAGGGCGAGAACGCGAGTGATAAACATTGTCACATCAGGACGACTCGAAGCCGCTGCGGCATTGCCCCTTTATGTAAACAGATAGACGCCGTAATGCCATGGTAATGTATTCTCGGACCGGATTCATTTGACTCGTATGTTAGGAATAAAATTACTGAAAGGGTCGTTAGAATCCTCGAACACTATATAGGAGACATTAAAGAGGTGTGTCACAGGCGCTGCCCGCTCCAGCAGCCCTCGAATATTTTGCGCGTAATATATTGCAAGCAACTGATCTCTACGAGCTACGTATCGCGGTGACACTCACGCCGTGTCGATCAATTAATTTAGAAACTTTATTAGTCAATTCATTGACTGAATATCTGATGTCGTCTCCGGAGTGCTCCGCCCTCTCCTCGACTCGGGTCTATCAGGCTCTTACGGAATAAAACCACACAATTTCTAATTATAATTTCTAAGCCTTCATTGCTGATGCTAAACATTATAAGTTTTATACATAGTAGCAAACTGTTTTCACTTATAATCTAACACATCGGATTTCCCTGTTTAGTGGTCAGCATGTTCTGTGATACATAGGCTTCTTCCAGTTGTTTTCTATTCATTCTACTCAAATTTTAGCTTTTCTTGTCCAAATTAGTCCTTTTGTAGTCTTAATATCAATTCTTAGCATGTCTCTGCCTATTTTAGTTTTACCATCATGTGGTTGTCATTCCGATACGGTTTTCATTTATTTTATCCTGCTGTCCCTTGTCATGTGTTCTGTTCATCGTCATTCCAACTGTCTTATTGTCTTTACTACGTCTTCCAACTTTTTTTGCAAATCTAATATCTTCTGCTTTTTACGGTATTATAGCGTCAAACCAACATACTTTTTTCAATTGTCTTTTGACTCAGTTTCAGAAGACTTTTCTGAGTCCACGCCCAAGTTTGGCATCCATACGTGAGACATGGCAAGATACACGAGTGGAACAATGGCCCCCGTCTTAACAGGTATATTTAATAAATTTTTAGACAGCGGTACGTTTCCAGATTTAATTAAACAGCAAAGTAGTACCAATTTTCAATTCGGGTAGTAAGAGTGATCCCTCTAATTATATTACCTATATCTGTGCTACCAGCATTGAGTAAAATCTATGAAACAATCATGCTAGACCAGATATTGTCACATTTTAATTCAAATGAGATTTCAAACGTCTTCGACATAATATTCTCATTATTTCACATTATATACCGACAATTTTTAATTTCAACTCTATAATAGTGGTTTTTGTGAACAGAATATTAATTCAGATTTGATTCTGTTGAAATGGTAATCATGTGAGTTGGTATAAATAGGTTTTTAATTTTAATATTTTATTTTTCTTTTATTGTACTCTTTTATATTTTGTGAATGTAAGAACGTTGTAGGCCTTGTAGATTGTAGAGTTGTACACCATTTTCTATTTGTTAAGCACCTGGTACTTGTTGACAGGCCTACACTGTCCTCCCATATCTACTCGTATTAACACTGTAATTTGAAAACATTAAATTGTAAAAGCCAATTATTTATAAAAAAGTAACCGTAGAGTTTCGTATCGGCTCTTCTCCATAGAAAACGAGCAATCGGAATCGTGCACCTAGCTTTTAACGTTTCATAAGTGCCCATGTAGGTTTATGTGTAATAAAATATTTTGATTTGGTCCTTGACCGCTTTTTTCTTGGCTGTCCTATGAAAGTATATACTTTTGAATATTTGTTTAGGGACCAGTACTTTTTCCAGCCACTCTCCTTTCTGTTTCTGTCTGTTTGATTTCTGAATGATATTAATTGCCTTATGTAAGTGTAATTTATAATACATTCTGTCAAAAAAACCTTTCTTTTTTTAGATAGTACACGACTTTTTTCCATTTTGGCGCGGAGTTTGAGTTGCATCTGTTGTTGAGATTAAAATATATAGTGCTGTTTTTTGTGAGATCATATCTAGTGTGTATTGCGAATTTCATAATGGACAAAAACATCGAACAAAGAGTCTGTATTTTTTTGTTTTGTTTAATTGGTTGTTTTAGTAGATAAAAATATTATAACTTTTGCTTTTGAGTGCCGTAAGGTCTACCTTACTGTTGTGTGTGTTGGAACTGCTTTTACAATGTTTACATCTTATTTTGTACCCACATTCATTGCAAAGTAATAATAATTCTGATTTCTGATTCTGGTTCTATAGGTAGCTCGTCCATTATCCATGTTTAAGATCAATTTAGAGAATATGTTATAAACATTTGCATGAGGCCTGTAGTTTTCAATGATGTTCCTATATCTTTTTTTGTGGTAAAAAAAAAAAATGCTCTTGGTTCCTTGAGATGGTATACACATTATATACATATATATTTATATTATCTTAGGTTTTTCGGTTCAGTAACTGAGGTTTTGATCATCTCATATGAAATCTGATCTGGTCCGGGTGCCTTATCGTTATTTTGACTGTTGATAGCTTTTCCTATCTCTTATTGTAGAAAAACTGGTGTCTTCTATGTCGTCATCATCAAGATATATAGTTAAATCTGGGGTATTTGTTCTTCTACAAAAACTGTTGTTTCCTATTTCATATTTTTCCCTAGTTCGCTGACAGCCTAACCTACCATTAAAATCCGTACCCGGCTGATATTGCGAGGCGTGCGCGGGACATCTCTTCCAATTGAGATGAATACGATTGATCACAATGGCAAACAATATAATGATCGTACTTCTCACAATAAACTGCATCATCTGTGCCAGCCATCACAACGCGAAAATGGAAACGATTTAACATTCGGTATCCAATTGTGCTAGCTTCACCGCAGTGCTAATTGGAGTAATAATTTGGTCCAGTTTCCTCGCTGATGTCCATTGTGTGGCTCGTGGCTAAGTCATAACTGCCGCACGGGGCAGCCAAGGTTACCAATAGTGACCATCTTTTTCATACCGAAACCCGTCCTTCCGGCTGACAGTAATAAATATTTGACAGTCTGACGCCCGAACAGTCTGAAGATCGAACAGACGCTTCATGTATTGGGGATCATGCCGTTTTGCCAAAATGATTTTGACAAAATTTCATTATGCAAACAAATTTTAGCAACCTTTTTATTATACCAATGCAATATTTGGAATCATTTTAGTACGCACATTTTCATTCGGTAAAATTGGTACTCGGCAGAATATAAACAAAAATAATGTCACTAAGTCATTTGGTCCTCAATCAAATGATTTAATACAGCAAACAATCTATAAACAATAAAAATTTAGGCAAATGATTTGTTATGACAAAAAATATAAAGATATAGTTAAGTATTTTTGGGAATTATCTAAAAAAAAAAACACTTTTATTAATTTTATCATATAATTAATACAAAATATTTGTAACTTACAATTTCAGAACTGTAGGTTAGGTAACAATCCATTTTAATATCATATAACATTAATTGCCATGTATAGTTTATACATTTCTTAGAGTTTAGTTAAATATGCAACGTAACACGACTATATCTTTTTTAAACCGAAACAGCTAGGTTAGGTTAGGTTAAAACAATTACCCTCATCTCAGAAGTAGGCACAGAAGTTGCGGAGGGAGTACACCTCACTCCCCCCGCCCGAGACGGGGCCCGCAAGAGCGGGCCGGCACCAGCCGGGGTTGCGGAAGAATTATGTGTTCATGCGACCCCGGCGTAGGTGAGTGATGGAACACTGGGGTGGTTTTTAGTCAGTAAGAGTCTGACAGACCCCTCCGCCCGCCCCAGGGCGGAGCACATCCATGAGGATTTTCCACCCCGGAAACAAAAAAAAAAAAAAAAGGTTAAAACAATGACCACACAACGCCAGAACCAGAAACGGTACTCCCAAAAATTGTTTGTCCGAAAATCAGTATCCTTAACACGTTTACCATAAATTTCAGTGACCGTAATGTTCAAAAAATTTGAAATTTGTTTTACATTCGATTAAATAATTATCTTTACTGCTTAAACATTTCAAAACTTCTACTCCTTATATTCTGTTTAGATGACATAAAGATGCAAATCTTTTGACTTAGCAATTGACTGAATAAAAATGGTAAAATGAAAACTGACGATAAATTTATATAAATATTTGGTTTATTTTATTTTGCATAAAATATATTTTACCAACTGAAATATTTGACTACTATAAAAATGGTCAAAGTATTAGTTACCAACTAATTACTTTGACCAAGCAAGTTATTGTTGAAACGTTCACTTGCTAAACATTAGGTTTGCTTTACAATTATTTTGAACAGTTTGTTTGGCAAATAAATTATGCGGGTTTTTTTTTTGGGAAGTGATAGTTTATCAATGTTTTTTTTGATGAAGCATGGGTAGGTTACCCAAAATATTGGTGTTGTGTCTGGTTAGAAAAGGAGCCGAGAATAAATTACTTTACGAAGCTGGTACACAGTGAGTGCATACATGACCCAGCTGCCTGTTCGTCCAGGTCCACGGAGGCGGGTGCCGCTGCCGCCACGCGCCCTGCACCACAGGCGCGGCGCGGCGCTCGAACTCAACACATTCTGGTACCACTCATTATATTTAGCGCAGCGCAGAGCCGCGCGCTGTGTCGCCGCTATAATTACGCGCTACCGTGACACCGGCGCAGCTGTTTATTTGAAAAGAAACGCAATGACCTTGTTCATCATGATGAGCAAGCGAGTGTTCCTGACAATTTGTCGTGTTGACGCTTGCAAGCTACATAATCAAGTCATTCGACTTGCAGCAACCAGCACTCAATAGTCGTAAAACCGTCTGTATCGCCAGCAATGCGCAACACGGTACCATTCCGTGGCAGGGTGCCCGGCGACGTACACACTATTATTTTAATAAACTACAAAACTTCACGTTATGTATTTATTTGAAAGCGGAAGCAGCGGATGAGTCTTCGTGTGTTCCGGTGGCAGTTGAGCAGTAAACAACGAGTCACTTCGCTGCTCGCATTTGATCGACGGTGTTTGCACGCGACCTCTGATCGAACTGTTCTATCTACTTATTAATAGATTGACTTGTTGGCCACCTTCAAACAAAAGCTTGCATAAAAACGTAGCAATAGCAAGTTATGTACAACTAGTAACTAGCAAGCTAGGTATGACTCAATTTAAAATAAATAAAAACAAATCATTAAAGAAAAAAAGCGACGGGTTGCACTCCGGGAGTGCCGGCAGAAGTGAAAACTTGAATATTAACGTTGTGCATTTTTGATATTTTGGAATGGTTAGGGAATAATTTTGCACGAATTGCTTTAATTATCAGTATAAAAGTACTATAATTTTTCTGGTAGAATACAATTGCGCTGTCGTACACAAACATGACAATTTTTATTACATTAAAAAGTTTATCTCTCAGAAAACTCAACAATCATCAGTCTTACTAATTTTCGATCAGGTCACATGTCCTGACGCGAGTTAAACATTTTTTACCCATTACAAAAAAGTGTACAACGCCGCTAAAGAAGTTTTCACTTCAAAAATTGGCTGATGATCAGCACTTTTTAAACATCAAAATTCCTCCCTAGTGTTTTAACTGAAAAGAAGTGACGACACAAACTCCCGTCTGTTCACAAGATAAGCGGTAAGCCTGCACCCTAATTGCGTAACACATTTTCGTAAACGATTACGACTAATCTGTTTGATTTTGACGGTTCAAGAACATTCATTGCGTTCTATATATTGTTGAGCAGAATTTTTATCGAACTTAAGAAGCAATGGATTAGGAATCTGTTTCAAAACGATTCAGATTCCGATTGATTGTGTATTACGCAATTAGGGTGCTGGTTCATTTGGTTCGCTGACTTCCCTCCGCGGCTATGTTCCGACTGTGTTGTTGGGATGCCTCCGGGCGCGCACGGTCTTATACAGGTATAAGGAACAGGGTGTAAATTTCACTCGTAGTCTATGGAATAGGGAGGATCATCAGACGGGTGTCGTGTCCAGTGGGCAAATGCCCGACGATTGATGTCGCGGCATTGCATAAATGCTAGTTGCGTGGCAAACTCTGCTTGCGCGATGCAGGATTTAGCGACGTCAGTGTGGTGCGTAGCCACCACATCACTTACATCCGGAGCCGGAGGTTGATAGTGGGCTGAGTCTTGTATCTTGCGATGCTTGCCAGGGCCGGCTGAGGTTCCAGAAATTCGGAACTGGGTGTCGCATAGTTCACAGTGAGTCGGAACTGTCTGCGAAGATTCCCCAGTGAGTCGGGTGGCGCTGCGTTAACCTCCAGTGCGTCGAATGTGATACAACGCCGGGTTGTGGCTGACTGTAGGCTTCGACCAGGAGAGGGTTAAAGGGCTCTGCTAGTGGACCGGCCGAAAGTGCAGTGTGCTGTGCTAAGGTTGCCGATGATGACTAGGAATGCGCGTCCACTGCATGCTGGTTGTCAGGATACCCGTTGATAAGCCGTGGGTGCATGATGGCTGTGTGATTATGAAGTGATGATGATGAACAATACTAAGAGATTGATTTATTTACAACGCAAAGATAGTTTTTATAATCTTCAGCAGCTCCAACAATTTTACAAATGATTATCAATTAGTTTCAGAAACAGAAGTAGTAGTAGACAAACAGAACTCCGTACTAGATAATGATGTACTTGAACACGTCTGAAACCTGGTTGAACTTATTGGTCTCTATTGCTAGCGATATAATTGTGTCTTAAAACTCTTTTTTTTAAAGATGTCGATTATTCCTTATGTACAGTCTGTGATCAACAAAACCTGAAGCAGGGAGCTTTAGGTTTTGTTGATCACACACTGTACGTGAGGAATCATGAATTAAGACGTTAGTGCACTCGTGACTAATCACCTTTTCATTGTAAACGATCGGCCGCCAGCCGCTGCCGCCGCGCTGGTGTGTAGTACCGTAATGCAAATAATTCATCTGTACATTAGCAGTAATACCTTTCCCTAATACTTGGACTGAATACTTGAATATATATGCTGTTGGTGTTCTTTATTAAATAAATAAATACCAGTTCCATGATATATTTTAATAGCGTGATTGTGCGATAATGAGCTATAATTGTTAGAGCATGAGGCGTTAATGCTTGAGAATATTGCAACGAGTGTAATAACTAATTTTAAGACCTCATTAACTAGAGTTCATTTGGTCTAGTGGTTAATGTTTCGAGTATAGATCGAGTATTGACTTTGACTGAATGTTGCAGCCCGTCTCAATAGTAATAGTGAAATACTGCAAGTAGTGGCTGATAGCCACGTATGGCATCTAACTGTGGGGCTTTACTAGACCGGCCAACACCCATCGTGACCTTAAAATGGAACCCGTCACCAACAAACCCAAAAAGTTTGCTGAGGTCCAGGAACACCGACTCTATTGCAATAAATAATTAATATAAAAATCACCAGAAATAACTGCAGATCTGCTCCACGCAAAAAGTACTTAATAGATTATTAAGTTAATTTATGTTAATTTAGATTAAGCTAATCATATATGATTATATCATATGTCCTGTAGATAGATCTTGATAACGTGAATAACTCTATTCTTCAGGCCCAAGATTGGTTTACTTAATTAGTCCTAAATGAGAAAAAAAACCAAATGCATTCGATTTATATTAATAATGTTATAAATTGCAAATGTGACATAATATTGAATGGAGAAAAACTAGAATTTATAAATTAGTCAGTTTTCCTAAGAACCACGCTAGACGAGAAGTTACAATGGGGACCTCATATAACATGTCTTGCGGGACGACTACGCTCGGCCGCGTATGCTGTTACAAAATAAGACAGTTACCAGATGTAGTAACCGGGCGTTTGGTTTATTTTAGCTACTTCCATAGCATTATGTCATATGGCATACTATAAATACTATACATTTATTACTGTGGGGTCGGGCAGCTGACATTGAATCAATTTGTATTTTGCAAAAGAGAGCTGTCAGAGCCATTAACAATCTACGTCGCCGCGAATCTCTTACGGAACTATGTAAGAATATTAATATTATGACGGTACCTTGCCAGTTCATTTATGAAAATATTATGTATGTAAGGAAAAATCTGCATCTTTTTAGTAAAATAAGTGATAGACATCGTTTTAACACTAGAAATAAAGATAAAATAGATCAACCATTTTTCAGACTATCTAAAGTACATACATCTTTTATGTGGTACTGTGTTTAATGTTACAACAAAACAACTTGTGATTTATTGCAATTAAATGAAATAAAGTTTAAAACTCATGTTGAAAGTACACTTTGTAAACAAGCATATTACAAATTAGAGGATATTATCCTAAATAAGAATGCTTGTAAACATGCTGGTCCTGCTCCACAGGACAATTAAGAGGCTGGACACAATCATACCGGTTGCTTATTGAATTGTAAAATATGTTATTTTTACTTAACTCACACACTGACTTATTCCTATTTACCTTATATTTTAGGAAAATTTTGTACTTTTGTAATGTTTGTAAATATGTGAGCACCATATACCTATAACGTGATTGATTTATCTGTCTTTGCTTCGTTTTTTTTTTTTTTACCTATTGTGGTATAGTATTTTTATTCTTGGTACATCGTCTTCACATTTAAAAATATAATTAATGTATACATTGTATATTGTTCAATATTTTAAAAGAGTAACGGTGGAGTTTCTTGCCTCTTCTTCTCCATGCGAAACTACCTTTAGGAAGGGGCAACTAGAATCCTTTTTCTTTTTTTGTAAATGTTGACGTTCAAAAGTGTCATTTTGTGCCTATTTGAAATAAATGTTTTTGTATTTATTTATAGAAATCTGTTCAGTGGTTGAGGCTTGAAAAGGTACGTAACGTACAGGCAGGCTTTTGAACTTAAAATAATAAAATAATTTATTTATTTATGGTGTTGGATCCTGTAATAGATTTCTAACACAAACGTTTCCATGTGGAAAGGAACCGATTAATGAAACCAATCCAATGCTGCTTCTCACGAATGGTTGTTGACACCGTTGACGTTCAAAAGTGCCTTTTAGTGCCTATTTGAAATAAATGCTTCGAGTTTGACTTTGATACTTAGAAATTATTTTATGTCATAACAATTTAATGACTGTTTCAATTGTACTCGGAGTGAATTCACACGCGCCGCAAATTGTAAAATTACTCATAGATGTTCATAATAATGTAATTATTGTATTCTCATCCTTTGTAAGCTTAAATAACTATTACTACGCTATTGTATTAGGTAATCCTTTGATGATAGTTGTAGGTGTGTTTCAAATAAATAAATAATTTGTTACTAAGTATCTTAACAAACAGACATTTGGTGCAGGACACATTATTGCATTATTTTAGTAAGGTTTTTAAAATAAATTTTGACACAATTTTCTGACATTTACTATTTAATATTTTAAAGTAAATGTCATTAAATTGTGTCAAGTACATTTTATGTACTTTCTGATATAATAAACACACGCACTTATTATTTATAATATATTTGACACGTTATATGTACAACACAACGACGCGGACGATTTTCTTGTGGTTCTTGTGGTGTTAGACGACTTTTGCCTTTGTTTCAGGATATCTGTTGTAACTGATCTCCCGACCGACCCCGGCGCTCACAGACTTTGCATCTTCTCATTTCGGTTTACCTTGGCTACTCGATTTTGAACAACAGATTTTTGCCCTATTTCTAATGGAGAACTGACGCAGCCATACGTATAGCAGCGCTTCGCTTAAGGAGCCATTTGTTGGATTCGCATGAAATTCAATCTGTTACAATACAGTGGATTTCTCCGCGATTGGAGACTTTTAACGTTTTCAGTAACGTCTTCAACACGTCTTATAAGGGTGTAGGGTGTATTTGTTAATACTTATGTAGGTTTTTTTTATTTTTGGTCACTGCGTCTGATCATGTGTGCCATTCTTGCTGGTTACTGGCTAGGCAGACATCAAACAAGTGGAGTACCAAGCACAAGTATTGGTTATCGTCATGTGTGTATAAACTGTGAAAGATCCCTGACATGTGTTCGTTTACACACACGGACACGTAACTCTGAAAGCAATAGACACATTCATGATGTATCTGAATGCTATGTACCACGACTGTTTAAATATTTTTTTTCAATTATTATGTTAATAAATTATTCTAGTGAACTTTTTCTATTTGCCACCCATGTTGGCAACCAATCTCCAGTTCCTGGGCGGCCAAACAACGCCAACGACGACAGTCTATCATTGTTCCAAGATAATGTTTAATTAAATAGTAATACCAGCCTATGCTTCTCTCACTGCAGGGCAAAGGTTCTTCTCACACAGAAAAGGCGCGAGCATCACCACGCTTATTCATACAATACGTTCTAACAAAAGAAAGAGTTTCCTTTAATATAATAGTCATCATCATCATTCAGACAAATGATAAATGATTTTATTCCTGTAAGTAGGTTTGTATAAACACGTTTACGCGTCAATCATATTTTAAAAACTAGATGAGATCGGCGTTTCCTATCTGACTACTCTGAGAAGAAACGCCGAAATAAAGTCAGAGGTCACAGTCTCGTTTAAAGTCCAGACATAATCTTGGTCAGGTCATGTGAAGAACATGTAGATTGTTACCTGAAATGCTCTTTTGAAGAAAGGACCACACAGAACGGACCTGTCCAGTCAGTGCACGCATTTGTCAGTAGTCATGCAGCTCAACACAGAACTTAAGGAGCTCAACGATTCGAGGAACATTACCAAAGAAAAGACATTTAAGTAGGCCGCATAAATAACTCGAACTGCCAGACTGTGATTAAAACTAACAAAAAAATACATTGAGAAAAATCAACAAATGCACATTGTCTTCACATTCACAATAATTAACGAAGTAAACTTTCATGTCATTGTATAATATATTGTATATTCAAAGAAGTCCACTGCTAGACATAGGTAGGTCCCTCGCGGGAATTTGTTGTATACGTAGTTAAAAATGATAAGAAGTAAATTATTATTAATAATAATACCAGCCTATTATTGTCCCACCCACTGCAGAGCTACTCGTACAGAGAAGGCACGAGTACTGCACGCTTGCTCAAGAACTAGTAACTATAAGTCCAGGTTCCCTCGCAATGTTTTTCATTTTCCGTGGTCAATTAACTTAGAAAGTACATATGAATTGGAAAAAGTCAAAATGGTAGGTACTACTGAACCCACCACCTCGTGCATGGGAAGTGAGGCACTAACCTTCAGACTATCACGACAATGTACGAGCTTACTGTTTTAAACATCAAAATGTCATGACAAAGTATTAACCTAAAATGCCATAAATTTCGTCACCACCGTGTTTGGAGTAGTAAAATATTAACAGGACTGTTAATTCCTTCATTTCATATATTTATTTATTTATTTACATTCTGGACCAAACTTGTATGGGAGCGTTATGCATCTCCTTTGAAATAAGAGTAATAAAGATTATTATTTTCAATGTAATGAAGTGATCCAATAATTAGTAAATCTAATAAAATTCCTCAAGTGTGTCTGTTCCCTCTGCCAATCGATCTAGCAAGATGTTAGTCCATCAGAAAGCTGTCTGGCGTAGATCGGTATTGCGATAACACCACCATTGTACGTTTGATAACTTCATTCTCAATAAGTGCCGAATTTCATTAATGAAACTGAACGCGTTCAGCACTTTTATAACGCGTTGTCAATATTCCATAGAAAATAATGACACTGGCAGCTCTTTAATATAGTTTATTTGCTGATCGCCCTCAGTTTCATTAGTGAAACCCACCCTAACTTGGTGTACACTAAAAAGTTATCTTTATTCTCGCAAATGTATATTTTACCATAAATAGCTATTAACAGTTCATGAAGTACGAGGCGACGCGACTTTCAGATTGCGCGACCGCTGCGCAGCAAGCGAGCGCGTGCGCGTGCTGCACGTTGGCACATTTACCTCCTGCATGGGACCGCCTCACACCCGAGCATTCCGGAAAACTGTTCAAAGATATCCAAACCAAGCAGCTAACTGAGTGCTATCCAGTTACATTCCAGTATCAGTTGGCTGCCTTTCCTCCGATGGTGTGTTAAGCTGTATGCGTCTAATGTCAGCCGCTAGGATTGTTTGTTTATTTTCAACGTAGTTTGACTTAGCTCTGGTGGAAAAGAGTTTAACAAAGCTAAGTTTTCTTAGGAACGCGCAAAGCATCTGTCCCCCTCACCCTCACCTCTGGCGGAACAGCAGACTGAGATCCACTGTTCATTGTGTTTTTGCTTGTTTGTAAATTCATACCTTCTGGAGCTGGTGGCAGTCTACCTTCTGAAGACTGCCACCAGCCTCGCTCTAATGCGAGCGCTTTTACGTGATACTGGTTTAGTCTCCTCTTCGAATAAGCTAATTGCAGTCAGCTCAAATTAAATTAAGCAGTACTCAAAATAAAAGTAATCATCCTATAATGTTCCCACTGTTGGGGCACAAGCCGCCTCTCCGTGCGAGGGAGTGCGCCGCAGTGTGCCGCGCGGGCCCCGTGGGTGCGCCGCAGAGTGCCGCTCGGGCCCCGTGGGTGCGCCGCAGTGTGCCGCGCGGGCCCCGTGGGTGCGCCGCACTGTGCCGCGCGGGCCCCGTGGGTGCGCGTTGGTGGATGTCACAATACGTATTTATATCAATTTTTGGTTCAAGTTTTCTTTACCGTTTTGAGAGCAGTGTCGTTGAAATGGACTGCACAATGTAAAAAACATGCCTGGACACCAGCACCGCTGGGCCACCATAACCACTGCTCTCTAAAAAAGCAAATCTTGCTGTATAAATGAGCTGTTGGAAACAAAGATATCAAGCCAACAAGCCGCGCGGCAACAATTTCATGTTTGCCACAAATGTTTTTTATTATTTAATGAGAGGAAACCGGAATGCAAAGTTTCGTTGGGATACATTTAGCTGTGATGCAGAGCGCCGTGACCATGACGAGTGCCGTGCGACGCGCGACGCGCGACATAATGTGGATTTGGCGCGGCCGCGGCCCGCTGACGATCATGTGTTGGCGGTCATGTTTATTCTGAACTCTTATAACATAACATAACATAACATCACGCCTTGTTTCCCCGAAGGGTTGGGCAGAGGTGTACCTATAGTACACCCACATTTCGCCAGTTATGTTTAAGTCCCATGTAATAGGGGGCGAGCCTATTGCCATCTACCGGGCACAAATCCAGACTTCGGGCTGCTACTGAGAAATTCCAGATAGAAAATCCCAATAACACGTTGCCCGACCTGGGGATCGAACCCAGGATGCTCAGCAGTAGCGATTGCGACCACTAGACCAACGAGGACAACTCTTATAACTTATTTCAAATTAATTAATTTTCTGACGTATATCAGCATGGTTAAATAGTCGAGGATCACCCGACACACCATATTCTTTCCCGGTAATGAAATAGACGTCAATGGTCTTCTATGTGATGCTGGAGCGCAACAAGCTCCCCAACAGCACATCTGTCTGTTCAGTTAGAAAAACTTGATTCTATGCAATAGTAGGAATGCAAAGTAATAAACATTACGAGATACAGAACACCAAATTAAATTATTAAATGACGGCATGGATTTAACCGATCAAGGCCTGTATAAAATGATACGGAACTTTCCCTGAGTTGAATGACGTGATAAAAGAGAAAAAAAAAATACAACAGACTAAATTTAATTCAAATGAAATTAAGTTATTATACATTTTTATTACATTATTAAATTATAATACAACACAATTAAAATTACATGATTATTATTAAATTTGAATAAGTTTATGTAGGCAGCTGATTACAGGTCAATTTTATTAATTTTTTGTTTTAAATATTTACTTATTTATTATTTATTTATTAAGAGCCCGGATGCCCGTTGTTCTCCATCGGGAACTACTACGCTTTGGAATGTGCAACTAGCTTCTTATTTCTTATTGACCGACTCCTTGACAATTTAAAAATGCCTGTAAATGGTTTAATTGAAATAAATGCTTTGAGTTTGACTTTGAAAATAACAAAAACAGACTAACCGAGCTGTATCAACGTCAGGTCATATGGTGTATTGTTTTACTTTCCTGACGGCGTAGGCGGCCGAACTGAGCTTTCCCGCTAGGCTTGATGTATGAGGACCCTATGAAGTTTGGGATCTACTGTTATGCCCAGAGAAACTGGTGAGGTTACAGTTTCAAGCACCTCTATCTCTAAGACTAGCTTCTGCCCGCGGCATAGCCCGCGTGGATGCCGGAAATTATCCCAAGGAAACGCGGGACAAAAAGTATGTGCTTCCCCAGCAGCCTTATTGCGTGACACATTTTCGTACACGATTACGACTAATCTGTTTGAGTTTGACAGTTCAGCAACATTCATTGCGTTATTTACATTGACAAGCAGAATATTTATCGAAAATAAGAAGCAATGTATTAGCAATCTGTTTCAAAACGATTCAGATTCCGATTGATTGTGTATTACGCATTTAGGGTGCAGGTTGCCATCTATCTCCTTACCAAATGTGTTACAACAAAATACCTTGTGGTATTTAATACCTTGTATGTTGCAATTAAATGAAATAAAATTTGAAACTCATATTACAAGTACACTTTGTAAACAAGCAAATTACAAATTAGGGGATTATAATTATAGTAGATAAGAATGCTTAGAAACATGGATAATCTTGAGGTTAAACAAAATCAAACTGGTTGCTTACTGAATTGTATACTTTTTAAGACGTTGATTTTACATTCTGTAATTACATTAACTCACACACTCAATAATTATTACTTGTTAAAAATTTAAGGGAAATCTTCTACTTTGACAATATTTGTAAAAATGTGATCACCACGTATCTATCATATTTAATTAATTTTAATTATTGTGGTACAATTTTTTTTTATTCTAATCGATACAAAATGGCACTTTTGAACGTCAACACTTTCAAAAGTGCCATTTTGTGCATATTTGAATTTTGTTTTTTAATTTTAATTTATTTATAGAAATCCGTTCAGTGGTTTAGGCGTGAATGGGTACATAACATACCGACAGGGTTACTTTCGAATTTATAATAATATAATAATGAATGTATGGATTATGTTTTGTCCTATAATAAATTTCTTACACAAACGTTTCCATGTGGAGAGGAACCTATTAATGAAAACAATCAAATGCTACTTCACACGAATGGTTGTGTCAAGGTTAAATCAATGTAAGTAGTAAAGAAGCGGTCGCGCTGGGCACCGCGCTCCGATCTCAGCTCCTCACGGACCAAGTAGTGACATGCGACCATGTGACCGCGTGACCAAGTGACCATGAGCATGGTGCATCAGGGACGCAGTGCTTCAGTCACTCGCCCCTCGACGACACTAATAGCTTATTTCCTTGTATGTGATTTGGCAAAGTTAAAACCATTTGAGAAAATTCTACAATTAATGAGTAAGCTAGGTTAAGAAGGTTTTTTCGTTATTAAAAAGTATTACTTATTGACCGACCTAGATTACAGACATATTCATTACCATTTCTGTATTGGTTTCAGTGATCAAGTAGGTGCCATATACTACCTACTAAAATAAAGCCCAGGAATATAATATTTTGTCCATAACATGTTTACAAGAAAACTGTCCGTGATACTTGACATGCGGCCAAGAATGAAAGTTTCAGCGATCAGCAGCAAACTATATGCTGACGAGCGTTACTTATGGAATAATATCGTTGTTTATATTCATGAAACTGATGTAACGAATAGTAGGTAAGTAGTAGGCACACGCGAACTATCTCGTCATCAACTCACTGTGCGAAAAGTTTATAAACTTTCGCCAACTTTCAATCAACTCGTTTTCCTACTTCCAGGATTGGAACACAAGGGACTCTTGATGCAGAACTAGACACGTTTGTTTATTTATCATTAAATAATGTAGTAAGTACCTCAATGGCGTGCTGCGGCGGTGGGCCAGGGCCCGCGGCTGGCTGCAGGTTGGTCGGTGCTGAAGTTTGCTGAAAGTTTTCCCGCGCGCTATGTTAAAACTTTTCCTTGTCACTGAACTGATCGCAAGTAGTTAAAGCACTGCACTTAGGTGGTCACTTCACAAGGGGATGTTGGTGGAACGGTGTCGGCGAGGAGTCGGAGCGCCGGTGGCGCCGTGCGAGCCGGCTGCGGGCGCGACGTGCGGCGGGAGAGCGGTGACGGCGCGGCGACGGTCGGGCCCACAGTGCGGCCGCGGCCCTCGTTGCGCCGCGTCCTCGCCCCGCGCCCCTCTCTCCGCCGCCCACCATCACCAGCAGTACCAGCACCACGGGACCTCCTCAGAGAACCACGAGGAGGAACCGTAACGGTGCGATGCCAGCAACTAATCTAGTAATGTTGAGCAATGTAGTCGGCCAGTGAAAAAAAAAAGTGTTACCCTGGTCGGAAGAGTCCTCATTAGCATTTTTAACAAGGCGCAGAATTTCTACGACCATTCCTTCAGCTGCTTTTTAAAGTTTTTTCAAATCTAGATTTATCAAATCTAGTTTTAAATTTTTTATTAAACGTAAAACTACCGATTGGCGAAAATAAATATAAGTTGACCTTAAACAAATATTACTACTATGACAACAAACCTGTGTTTCTTTAACAATTTTTGCATGCCTATTTTAGTTCTTGTTTAGTCGCATGGATAACATGGTTCGCGCACACCTAGACCTCCTATTTTTTCATTTTTATGGCGTCTCTTTTGTCAACCAAGGATGTTGTCGGCTGCTAAGGCCTCCAGCCGGGGCACAAAATTATAAACTATGCCACTACACGCTAAGGGCACCTCCTATAGGGTACGGACCTTGCATTACGTGATAGCGTACGTAAATTAGATCTAAAGAAAATAGCTGTAGGAACGGTTATAGAGAATTGGTGGCGTAGTACAAACTGCTTGAGTGGACTTCACCGAATTTGGTAACAACTTGTTCTCCGTTGGCCATTTTAAATTTCGGGCCCAAATCTTCTTTGACAAAAAAGCAATCAGTGTTTCATGTGAATCAAACATTTAAATTCAAACATAACTCGTTTTTTTAACACACTCACTGGTTCGTGAAGTGCGCCATGACAGGTAACTGTAATTTAGGTACTATTCAGAGACGTGCACTTTTTTTTTATCCAAGCATAGTACTTTGTATAAATATGTATGTATAAAAACTTTGAAAATAAAAAAGTATGATAAATAAACATCATCAGGGAGCGACTGCCTGTCGCTCCCTGATGATGTTTATGTCCTCGTGATCAATGTTTGTTCCCCTGCGTAAACTTGTACTAGGGAAGGCCTCAATCACAGGCAATTTAATACCTACTATAGCTATTCTAAAATACCCATTAAATGGATCGGTTGTAAGTGTTGTAAGACAATGTTTGGTCCCCGTTAAGTCATCAGGAATCCGGACGCCACTCCTAGCATTCACTACTAATATAATAAAAGTTATCTGTCCTGTGTGACGACAGAGGAGTCACTGATTAACATTTATAGACAGACCTTCGTTAACGGTAATCGCTGAATGGAAAACACGTTTTCGGCGACGTTCACGCTTCTTTCTGTATTAAGTATATTGGAAGCCCGCGGGATACTGCGACGTAATTAATTCATTGACTGGGAGCTGCAAGAACATTCTCATTATTGTAAAATCAAGCCAATATCTCACTCAAATAAAAATTGTTGTATATTCTCTCTCAATAATGGTAAATGATTTTATTTCTGTAAGTAGGTTTGTACAATGCTTTGAGTTTGAGTTTGAGTTTGAGTTTACACGTCAATCATATTTTAAAAACTTGATGAGATCGGCGTTTCCTATATGACTACTCTGAGAAGAAAGGCCGAAACAAACTTAGAGGTCACAGTCTCTTTGAAAGTCTAGAGAATAAGCTGCGGACGCGATGTAGCGGTGTTTAGCTTTGGTTGAGACTCGGGTGAGGTTTGTTGGCACGTTTTTGTAATACCATAATCATTGGAAATTACAAAACTCTTTATTTATTTTTCATTTGTCTGTTAGCTAGCCTGTAGCCAATGAAAACGACATGGGCAGCCGCGGCGAGTACGTCTCAGTAAGCGGCTAGCCACGTCACACGCTGTGCTGATGTGCTCGTTAGCTGAGAAGCTAACGAGCACATTATTACAGCTCGCTGCGCGTGTTGTTCGTTGACGAGGCCTGCCACCCGAACTCACCTTGCACTCGCTTGTGGTGCAGTGGCAGCCGACGCCCGGACCGACTCGGAGCGACCCGGACTGGTTCGGAGTTTAGGACAAACTCAAAGCATTAATTCCAAATAACAATTACAGGCACTTTTTAATTGTCAAGGGCCGACCCCTTGACAATTCAAAAGTGCCGGTAAGTCGGTCAGTCAGAAATATGAAGCTAGTTGCCCATTCAAAAGCGAAGAAGGCACCTATGGAGAAGAACGGGCAAGAAACTCCATGGACACTCTTTTAAGTTATTGTTACAGAAAATTTGTTACATCAGTCTTGTTGAAATTATACATGTGAGAACAATGTAGAAAGACGTGCACATTAAAGGCGTCCGTAATGAAAAACATAAAAAGCCGCGGCAGCCAAGAGATGACCAGTCCCCACTGACGGCGCCCGTTCACGAACATGACGTATGGATGGAGCTAAATGGTGCTGTATTCAGCTCAACCATTTTGAAGGGAACTTAATGATCCAACACACACGCCACCACCGGCGAGACATTTGAGTGAGCGTGACATACTCTCAGCCTCCAGGGCACATTCAAGTCAATGACAGACGTGCCCAGTATAGTGTAGCTTTATAGTAGGTACATAGTACTCACACGTGTGCTTTGCAATTATACAATATTAATACATTGAATTTATACAGTGCAAAGATAGTTTTTACAATCATCAGCAGCTCCAACAATATTTCCGAATGCTAATCAAATAGTTTATGCGCCCTTGTGGAGCAGAACCAGCGTTGAGCCAAGCATTTTTGTCAGAGATGTAATGCCCCAACTTATAATATGCTTGGCTGCATAGTGTGCGTCTGATACAAGTTTTAAACTTCGATTCATTCAGTTGGAGTATGTGGAGGTATTTAATTATAATATTTTAAACAGTACCCCATGAAGGATGAATTTACTTTAGCCAAGGCGAAACCCGGTTGAACCAATTGGTCCCTACTTCTAGTCCTATAGTTCTGTCTTTCACCTCTTTTAAGTTTTTCCTTACGTACGTGATGTTTTTAAATATATATTAACAAGGTACGGTCATGATGTTAATATCATTAAACAGATCCCTTAAAGAATCGCGCTTGCAGAGGCCAGTTATTGCTCGAATGGCCCTTTTTTGCAGAATAAAATTAGACTCGATATCTGCAGCGTGTCCCGTAATAAGATATCGTAAGATATGATACTATTAAAGTAACTGAAATAGACTAGCCTCGCGGTATCTACATAAATAATAAATGATTTTATTTCTGTAAATAGGTTTGTACAAACACTTTTACACGTCAATCATATTTTAAAAACTAAGTGAGATACATACTACATACATCTACATACAGTACTTTTAACATTTGGCAAAGCAAACCTTATGCATTCTGTTTTTTTCCCATTTAATACTAAATTATTAGCAGTAAACCAATTTTGTACCTGCAGCAGGGCGTTATTTACGTCGTCAAGATTTGATTTACGTCCACTTATCTTAAAAATTAAAGAAGTATCGTCAGCAAATAACACCATTTGTGGTTGGTTGTTTTAATAAATGGGGTAGATCATTAATATATACCAAAAAGAGGAAAGGACCTAATATTGAGCCTTGTGGAACACCCATTTTTACTTTTAAACTAAGTGAATTGTCACCATTAATTTGAACTTTTTGCTGTATATCTTCTAATTAAGATCTAACTAAAGTTAAAACTTAAATATTTCATATTTTCCTACATTTTTTTTTTATTTATTTAAATAAGTGAACGATGAGTAAACTGTTACAAAAAATGTTATTAATAATATTTTTTCGTAATTGTTATAGTTTATAGTATTTTGCTTAGAGATGTCTAATAGTATTACATTCTTTGTTCTAGAGAAATACTGTGAGTCTATTGGATTAAGAGATGTGAGGAAGAGGGAATCCTTGCTAGTCGGAGCGCTTGTTTATGAAGTGGAAAGCTTATTTAAACAAGACTGCACATGGTGAATGAACATGAAACAAACGGTTTCATACCAACCGGACATTTTGCTGAAGTATTCAAAACGTCATTAACAACTGATTGCCGCGTACTCAAAGCTATAAAGGTTGCATCAACGTAGCCCAGCAAACAATAACGTTTAAGTTTCGGAATAGTTTTTCCTTTACACTGCCTGAAAGACGATTCAGACATAGAGCGGGAACGTAGGGCGTTGTCTGCTAGAGCGAACATGATAGCTCGCAGGTTTGCACGATGCTCGAAGGAGGTGAAAAACACTATTTTCAGAGCGTATTGCACCTGTTTTTATTCGAGCGCCCTTAGGGCTAACTATACTCAAAAACAGTACAGCGCCCTACGAATCCAATTCAACAAAGCCTACAGGATGTTGTTGGGGCTGCCTCGGTACTACAGTGCGTCGGGGATATTCGCTGAATCGCGTATTGACTGCTTCTATGCGACGATGCGGAAACGGTGCACATCCTTAGTTCTCAGGGTCCGCGCCATCTCCAACACCATCTTGAAGATGATGGCTGAGAGGTTCGACTGTCACTATATTAACCATTGTTGTATGCTTAATGTGAGAGTGAAAATAACAAAACCTAATATGTAAGATTCTTAACACAACATTGTTCATTATCTGTCTCTCTTTTCTATTCTACAATAATTTGAAATGTTTATTATTTAACAGTATCACTAATTAATTTTTTTAAGAGTTATTATTTTCAAATATTAAGTGTAATTTATGATTATTTCTAATTTTAGTTTGACTTTGCCAATTTAATTTGTAAGTAATAATGAATTTTGTGTTGTGTTTTGTCTTATTTTTATTTTTTTTCTAATATTTTTATTTTATTAATACTATTAATTATAACAAAATTAGGTTTAAACCAAACCTAATTTTTTTCTTAGAGAAAATTAATACATATCCTATACTCAATATGTAATCCATATTCACTAAAGCCAAATAAAATGTGAAATACTTAATTTAAACAAACTGCCCTACATAACCACTAATTAAAATCACTTATTTTGGAAATTAAAGCTAGAAGCTTAATGTTTATGGTGAAATAAATCTACTTATTTTTTTTTAAATTTAACACGTCATGCCAAAATAAAACAAATTGCTTCTAAGTTCTAAAGCTTTGTTATCCATGTGTAAAATATTATAACAAATAAATATGTTTTTATTTTTGTTATCACGTGTAAAGCTTTTTTTATTCTAAACCCTATATTGCAATAACAAAAATAATAAAAAAGCAACAATTTTTTTGAATTTTGTTATTATTGCAAACCAATATAAAACACTTGCAATGAAACTACGCTGCATCTTATGAGAACGAACCTAAGCCGACTGCTTCTCAGTCCAACGCTTGGCACCAACTGCTTCCAGCTCATAACATAGCAATGCCATAAACCGGCCAGGTCACGAGCATGATGCGTGTCAAACAAAAGCGACGGAAAAATATTTTTGTGTTGTGCATTGCCACGCGAGTACGCGACTTTACGGCAGTGTGTGCCGTGCAAAACTGCAATCTTTGTAGTATGTGTCGTTTATACACATACAGTCGTACCGCGAGTTCAAAGAAATACGACTCTTAACGTGCCTATCCACTTTTGAACGCTTACTGTACCTACTACGCTTTGGAATGGGCAACTATCTTCATTTGTCTGACCGACCAACCTTAAAAATTCAAAAGTGCCTGTAATTGGTTTATTTGAAATAAATGATTTGAGTTTTGAGTAGTTTATAAAACTGTTAAATAACAAAAAACACAATACTTACATAATCCTATCGTAAATATGACGCCATTTTAGCACACGAAGGAACCGACCAGTATGTTTTTATATTAAGGATAAGGCGAATATCATCTCTCAGCCACTTTTTCACTAGATGGCAGCACAGTTGCAAATTAGCACATTTTCAATTTTTACGCCTATCTTATAAATAATTTAGAGACAACTTTGTTAAAAGCGGGAACTAACGTATTAACTTAATTTTTTTAGATAGTCTCTTTGCTTGTTAACTCGTCTCTTACAAAGATTTGTTCCAAGAAACATTTAGCAGTCTTCACTTTATTCTATACACACACATGAACGGTAAATAGTTTTACTTTTAATACCACTAGATGGCGTTTGTTTTCAAATACTTGGTTGGGAATTAAAATATTCAGATGGCGTTAATTAAAAAAAAGGTCTAATTAACTAAATAATCCAATTATGACTTTACTATCGTAAACTGCAATTGCACAGAGCATCATTATTTGTGTAATTGGCTTTATTGTGTATATTTTACTGACAAACTAAATTTGGTTCCGTCCTGAGGTGTCCTAGAAAAGCGGTGACCGCCACACGCAGCCGTAATAGCCAAATACAGAGCATTTTTGGACACCTTAGTGTCATATACTGATAAAAATGTCAGAATTCGTGACTTCCACTATGAATGTAACGGATACGGTCTTATGAAACCGTAGCTTTAAACTAAATAAATAATCGACAATTCAAATCAAATCAAAAAAAAATATTACACATAAACCTACATGGACACTTATGCAACGTCAGAAGCTAGGTGCACGGTTCCAATTGGTCGTTTCCTATGGCGAAGAGCCGGCAAGAAACTCCACGGTTATTCTTTTAAAAGTAATTGGCTTTAACAATATTTTAAAATTAGTGTTAATAATTATGGGAGGCCCATGTAGGCCGGTCAACAAGTACCAGGTTATTAACAAAAGTGAAATGGTTTAGAACTCTAAACGCCTATAACGTTCTCACATTCACAAAATATAAAAAAATCTATAGAATATACAAAATAATCTACTTAACCTATTTGCATTCATAAATATAAAATACAAAAAATATATACTTCGGTATAAGATGGAAAATAAGCAAGAAATACATTCCGAGCATCATTACAGAAAAACCATACAAACAGTTTTAGGAGGGTTTGTCAAAAAACTAGTGTCAGCAATTTTTTAAATAGCCTTTCAGTTTTTAGTAATATAAATATATCATTACTTAATATTGCCAAAATAATGACATAATTTTCACAGAATGATGGCTTCTCATAAAATAATAGACTGGAAATTACATTGAGACCTACTATTTCAAATATTTTTTATTTCTAATTATTATTCTGAATTATGTAGGTAGATAAGAAAATAATTATCGTCACACGTCGACACACGTAAGTATCTTACACAATAACACAAAAGTAGGTTGCTAACCTAACATAGTTTCAAGAATTACTTAGGCATACAATTTTGAACTTCAATAAATAATTTCATACAACTGTTAGGCTCTTACACACATTGAAAAATATCTACTGACAAAAATCCTATGAACTAACAAATAACACAATTAAACTATATTTCGCTACATACAAAGATACATAAATTTAAAATGAATACAATAAAAATATCTTCTCTCCTACGCGCTGCTTTTTTTGCCGCCGGATCAATCTTCTGCTTGTCACTGTTTACTTTTATCGTACATTATATCCTTACCGTTCGCATCTCCTTAAGTAAAATCAACTGCTGGAAGGCGCAGTTTTCTCTACAACAAATTAATTAAATAAACTTTTTTGTTAGACTGTACTATACTGAATCCAAACCTCAGAGACCCGAGAAATAATTTGGTCTATTAGTAAATGAGTAAGAGTAGTATTTTTCATACCTTTTAATTCCTTGATGGTATAGACATCTAGCATTTTTCCGAACTCGTCTCAAAATAATTTCCGGCAGTACACATGCTTTAAAAAAGTAACCATCTTCGGCATCATAGCGCTGATGAATTCCTTATCCCGGTTGACTTCTATGACAGTCAATAGTTGGGTGACAGAAATAAAGCAAATTAAGGAACATTTATTCATTTTGGTAATTCGTAATTGACCCAGGACCTAGAATTAAAATAATAATGACAATTAGAAACAAATAATCCTAGAAACATTTTTATTAATACGTTACCAAAGAAATAATAATATTTGTTACTTACTTGATAATAATAATTATGCTTTTTGTTCGTAACTAAAACATCATTTTCCAAATGAATTTCTGCCTGCGAATAATAACTTCCAGTCACAGTGGCCCATACAAATGCGGTGTTAATATTCTGGTCCTTCTCTGTGCATTGTTGCCATGTTTTATTACACATGCTACATTTAAATGTTAACACACTGTTGAATCCTTTCCGATGTTCACAAAAATACTCAATTTGAGATGATTCACAAGACTGGCGATATTCTTCCATTTGAAATGCCCATTGGATCACATGTTTCAAGTCAACAATACGGTTCCCTGACAAACCAGATAAGTGTTCACTTGAAGTTCTTTCCACAGTTAGTTGATAAGCTTCAGTGGCTGGATCGGGTTTTGGCCAATCAATATCAATAGTCTCTGCTTGCTCTGATACAGATTCAACTGCATTACAGCTATAGCGGCAGGCTGCGGCTTCGTAACGAAATTTTGGTATACCCCGCGAATAGGTTTTCAGTTTCGTCGTATCTTGAGCTGTCGAAAGGTTAGACAGCTGATTGATTGATTGAGTAAAATCGTGAATCCGTCATCGATCTGTCAGCAGCTGTAGAGTCATTCAGGGGGCATTCTGAATTGAGCTGTAATCGATTTGAGCGCGCTTACATCCGTTCCGAGTCAGCGTGAGCGCGATAACGATGTCCCGTGAATCGTCATAGATGACGTCATGACAAACGCCATCTTGCGATAACGCCATGTTGCGATAACGCCGACTATGCTCTTTAATAATATCACTTTGAACGAATTGTTGACAGCTCTCATCTGTCATAATCGTGATAACTAAATCGGAACGCAAATAATCGATGTGAGCGCTGTCACCGATTATGGTCTAACTCAGAAGGCGGCCTCAGTCAACCGGTCTGTAAAAAAGGGATCCATTATCCCATTATTTCGAATTTTATCGAAATTAGTATCGATTAGGGATGTTAATTATTTGCTTTATTTTTGTTGACTACTTTAGGGAATCGTTAGTAAATATACAGACTAGTAATGCCTTTTTTGGAAATTTCTTAAAAACGTTCTTATCTCGACATATTAAGATATCTCTAGATCTAGTCTTGTAGAGAAAATTTAGCAGACAGATAAATCATAGGTACATATTAGCTTTCCTATCAACAAAAGGTTTACAAAAAAAAACAATGTTGAATGTATGCACTCTGTTGAATTCTCAATGCTCGGTTGAACACCGAAAATTGAAAATCGAGTGCGCAGAAAAATCCCACCGCGAATTTTATTACGTCCGTCCGAACGTCGACTAAGAGGCTAAGAGCACAATATACTGTGGTAAGAGCATTGATAGATACAACAAGTCAACTTACACCCACCCAAATCATAAATATAATAACCAATATAATGTTTGAAGAAATAGGTCCTTCAAACACAGCGTGCACGCATTTACCATGCACCGGACAACTTACTGACACGAAAACATCAACAAGTATCGTGAATTCGTAATTCGTACGCTTGAACAAAGTATCGTTTTGTGATTATTACATTGCTTGTCTTGTCACTTAGCGACATACTTAGGTAGTGGTTAAGAAGCAATGTATTTACTGCAAAAATAGTGGTCGCTGTGATATATGACGACAAAAATAACGTAGTGTAGGCAAGAAATATTTTACGATTTGTTGTTTTTCATGAGTACTTGTATTTATAATTATAACTTTCTATGCTAATGCAAAGATGGCAAGATTGTTTACGACTTACTTTGTACTTATCGTTATATTATGACCAAATCACACAACATCTTTATAAATTGTAGTCTATGTACTATTCTGATGTAAGTATATGCTATATAACTGTATAGTTTCGTCAAAATACGTTTAATAGTTTTTGCGTGAAAGAGTAACAAGTCTCGTTCAGACTGTCGCGACGCGACACAAAGGCACCGCGTGTCGCGAGACGACCAACCCGCACGGGGCCCGCGTGGTTGATTACGGTCCACTCCCTCTCACAGAGAGAAGGCCTGTGTCCCAGCAGTGGGAACATTATAGGCTGGATTTGGATTATTGCTTAGTAACAATTTTTAAGTTTAGTGAAAGGAGTAAGTAAAAACTAAGGCTTGTGTACATAAATAAGACAGAAGAAGCTTGTTCTGTCTTGTTCATTTTAAAGCCTGTATAAGATTATTTATTCCCTTGGTATCCCAAGGGAATAAATAATCTTATACAGGCTTTAAAATGAATAAAGACAACAAAAATAAATATTTATATTTACACGTCGTCGCGTCCCCCAGTTCCCCACAAAACCACAGTCCCCGCGCGCGATGACGATGTATACGTACCATATGTAATTTATTCAAGAACACCGACAGCTTATAGGTACGTTCAACTTTGGTTTACAAAATTATTTAAGAAAGGTATGTATGACTTATCTGAAAGATTTTCTCTACAAGACCTCGAAATATTCCTATAATATGTTGAAATACTGGCATTGTAAAGAAATTTCCAAAAAACGCATTACTGGTCTGTATATTTACAAACGATGCCCCAAAGTAAGTAATCAACAAAAATAAAGCAACTCATGAAAATACCTAATTGTAATTACTTATAGATACAAAATCTTCCGAGTCGTTATGAATAAATGTTAGGTACATTGTACAGTACAGCGAATAATAGACACACACACGAAAGCGCACCGCGTCCCTCGCACGGCATCTGTTGTCAAACAGAGATAGCAAAATTCCGAACGAATTTTGTACTCAACTCGAAGTGCTTGGTACGTCCGCGTCGTCCCCTTAGATAAAGTATCGTTATGTGATTATTACATTGCTTGTCCAGTCACTTAGCGACCGACATACTTAGGTAGTGGTTAAGAAGCAATGTATTTACTGCAAAAATAGTAGTCGCTGTGATATATGACGACAAAAATAAAGTAGTGTTTTACGATTTGTAGTTTTTCATGGATATTTATAGTTATAACTTTCTATGCTAATGCTAAACAGTTCAATGAAAAAAAAACGGTTTTTATATACAGTGTAATTTACAGTTAGTTTTTGTTACCTATGTATAGTTATAATATTGTAAAACAAAATGGAAAAAAAACAGCACTGGCTCTACGAAAAGGTGCTTTGACAATATTATTATTTACCTACATTATATTATATTTTATTTACTTATTTATACGTGGTGGTACCTACCTATGTAGGAACTGCATCAGTTGAGCACACGTCACGCGTCTGTGGTAAGTGATAACGCTGTGACCTTCAGCTGGCCCATCGTAATACGAAGTTTCAATAGTATAAGAGACCAGCTTATACTAGTTTTGTTTGACGGACGTGCGGACACGCAGTATGGAAATAAGTACCTACCTACACACGGCTACACATCAAGCTATACATTTCCAGTATAAGCTGACCTCTCATTATACGGAAAACCTATACAATGCCAGATCTGCGTATACTGGAAATGTATAGCTTAGCTTTAGTGCCTTCGTAATATTTCAAGAAAGCATCAACGTTTATGGATTTTATTCAAGCCGAGACCATAGATTACTTAGTAACCGGGTAAGAAAATGTACAATTATCAGTAGCCTCAGTAGGTACTTACCTATATATTTCTGTATTTCAAGGTCATTGAAATATTTGTATTTCAATGACCTTGAAATACGTTCTGTGTTTGTTAAAATGGAAGTGGAAAGTAATGTGATAGAGGAAAATTATAATGAAAAATAAAATCGTTTGTTTGTTTTTCACCTGTACCTACCTTTTTCTATTTAAATCTAGTTTCACAAGAATTAAATATAATTCAATCCATCGATTAGGTACGCAACGATGAAGCGTAGCTTGGTAAGTACCTAAATAGTTTGTATAACTACCGCCTGATTTAAAATTACATAAAAATCTAGCTAGTAATATTTATTCCACCCGAGACCATAGATTACCTAGTTAGTCGACATTCACAAGGACGTAATAAAATCTTACTGTGTCAGAAAATGTACAATTATTAGTAGGTACTTTTTAGGATAAAATATAATCTCCGCGGGCAGAGCGCGCAAGCATACGATGAGCAACTTGTCAATTTATTGAATCACGCATACTATAAAATTCGCAACAGCGCACAGCGCCAGAATTCGGAGGTTCAAGGTTGTAGGAACCGCAGCTAAGCGCCTTCACGTCGCTTCAATACAACATACAACGCCATCTAACGATAAACTGATACCGAAGCGATAACTAGTACCCGTATCTTCTTGATACTCAGCAACTGTTTCTAGATGGTTCGTAGTATGTCTGGTAGAGGGCGTGATTCTGCTCACTCACACAAATAAATAAAAAAAAAAATTGTCAGCTCTGTTTATCCTACAAATACTCTTTTTTTATAAGTTTTTGTCAATACGCGGGAATAATTTATCATAGAGAATTCATATTCTTGCTTCAATTCAGCAAAAATAGTTTATATATCGAGATTTGTTACCCGAAATTATGTATAGGGAAGTGCCACTACGCAATCACCTTAAAATCTCAGCATAAAGACACGCGTGGAGTGAGTCATCCCGGCTCATCACTCAACGCTCACAGCTGTTGCGATGACATGCCGCCATTACCGCTACAGATAATCTAGATCTATTTAATTAATGTACATCATAGTTTCTTATTATTCCACTATATTATCTCTATTATGTTGCGGAATTATAGTAGGTAGGTACTTACATTACTGCCGCAGCTCATGTACAGTAGCGCTCATAAGTCCTTAAGCAATCTCAAAAGTACGACCTTCTTCTGTAAGTTGTTTCTATACTATAGGCACGCACACACACTCACTTTGTTTGTAATTGATAGTACATGGTAGCTGAGTCGTTACCGTGCTTGGGTGGCGAGCCCTGAGTTCGAATCTCACCTGCGGATAAAAGCTTGATGTTATGTATTCACAAAAAATACATGTTTATAGTTTTTGATGTGTTAATAATATCTAAAACGAACAATTTTTGTTTGTTTTAATGGAATTACTTTGAAGTGGTTCGATAATCATTGTCTCGTTCATCTTGTTTACATAAATAATAAAAGTTTGTAGGTAGACCACAGAAAACGGAGTAAATTATATCAAATAAATTATTATTATTGGACTGCCTCGTTGGTCTAGTGGTCGCAATCGCTATTGCTGAGCATGAGGTCCTGGGTTCTATTCCCAGGTCGGGCAACGTGTTATTGGGTTTTTCTATCTGAAATTTCTTAGTAGCAGCCCGGAGTCTGATTCGTGCCCGGTTGATGGCAATAGGCTCGCCCCCTATTACATGGGACTTAAAAACATAACTGGCGAAATGTGGCTGTCCACATGGCTGAAAGAAAATGTGGCTGTCCACATGGCTGAAAGAAAATGTGGCTGTCCACATGGCTGAAAGAAAATGAATTCTTAAGCTATCCTCAATATGTAACCTATATTCACTTTTATAAATAATCGTAGCGGTGATTTTATGTAAAATATTATAGCAAATAAATATGTTTTAATATTAGTTATCACTTGTAACTTCTATTGTTCTAAGGTTTATTCTAAACCCTACAGTGCAATAACAACAAAAATAAAAAAGCAGCAATATTTTTGAAAATTATTATTATTTCAAACCAAAAAAAATATGTTGGTAATAAAACTGCGTTGCATCTTATGAGATCAGCACCTAAGCGCCTCGGCTTCTCAGTCCAATGCTTGGCGCCCTCTGCTACCAGCTCTTAGCTTAACTTGAATTTTAGGAATGCCATAAACTGGTCAGGTCACGCGCATGATGCGTGTCTAACAAAGGCGACGGATTTTATTTTTCGTACAGAGCGACGCGAGTACGCGACGATACATCAGTGTGTGCGTGCAAAACTGCGATCTTTGTGGTGTGTGTCGCTTAAACACAGGTCGTCTTATTCCAAAACACTATCTAAATTTAGTACGAGAATTATTGCTAGGTTTAAACCAATACCAAATAAAACGTTATTATAAAATGAAGTTTATCACTAGTTCATGAACTATCTATGGTATTAAAGTTAAACTAACATATTAGTTTAACTATGGATCTAACTTCGGTACTCATATTATTGACGTTAGTGTTGATGATTTTTATGTGTTTGTATTTACAAATAGTTAAAAATGGATATCACTGGGATTGACTTGACGGATTTGGAAGATTTAGATACGCTGGAGACATCTCGGCGATCTTACAGACATCGTCATCGTGTAAATCCCTTTGAATTGAGTGACGAAGATTTTAGATGTAAGTATAGGTTTACAAGACGTTTTGGAGAAATAATTGTGCATGTTCTACGTGAGGACTTATCCCACGACCCTTTTCGATGACCACGACGGTTTTCGTCCTGGGTTATCCACTGACCTAGCAATATTGTCTTTAAAGCATACAGTGAACTATTACAAAAGTCGGAACACCTCGGTTTATGCATGTTTCTTGGACCTAAGTCGCGCTTTTGATCTGGTGAATTATAATATTTTCTGGGGCAAATTGCGCGACTCGGGGGTACATTCGAACCTAGTAAGTATGCTACAATACTGGTACGGTAACCAAACTAAAAGTGTTAGATGGGGCGACGCGCTGTCAAGCGATTATAGGTTAGAATGTGGCGTGCGTCAGGGGGGACTGACTTCTCCGGACCTTTTCAATATCTACGTGAATGGTCTTATTGAGGAGCTGAAGAGAGCTGGTGTCGGATGTCACATAGGCGGTGTGTGCTTTAACAATATAAGTTACGCCGATGATATGGTCTTCTTGAGCCCCTCAATAAGAGCTCTCAGACAACTTGTGGGTATTTGCGAACGTTATGCCAAAGCTCATGGCATGGTCTATAACGTAATGAAAACCGAAATGTTAGTTTTTAGGGCTGGTAAGGGACCGGAGGCAGTCCCGGATGTTTTATTTATGGTTCACCAGTAAGGGTTGTACGGACGTTTAGGTACCTAGGCCACATCCTTACTGACGATCTCACAGATGACGCCGACATAGAACGGGAAAGGCGGGCGCTCTCCATAAGGTGCTATATGCTTGCGCGCAGATTTTCTCTTTGTAGTACGTGTGTTAAAAAAACGTTGTTCCGTGCCTATTGCCTCTGTTTTTACACATGCCCGCTGTGGACAAAATTTAAAAGGTCGACGCTAAGTACTATGCGTGTACAGTACAATGATGCCTACCGCATCTTAATGAAATTTCCGAGGTACTGTAGCGCGTCGAGTATGTTCGCTGAAGCGAGTGTGCCAGACTTTCATGCCATTATTCGATCGCGCATAGCATCGTTTTCCAGCATTTTACGCAAATCGAGCAATCAGCTGTTGAAGGTCGTTAGTGAGGATTGGAGCAGTCCGATCCACAGGTATTGGCTCGAAGTTCATCGGAGTGCTAACCGACGGTAAAGATTTTATATTTTAATTTTATGATATTTTTATTGTGTAATTTATTGATGGGAACAATTTAATTAATTTTAATTTTAATGTATATTCAATTGAATGTTTTTATTTTAATGATTGGATTGAATGTTAATGTTTAACGTTTTATAAATTTAGATGAAATTGTATGTTCTTTTAATTTGTATATTGGGACTTGGTGCCTTGGTAAATAAATAAATAATAAAAAAAAAAAAAAAATACGTAGGTACTTGTACCCACATCAAATGCAATAAATACATACTTATTCTGTATATTCTTCCACTCTTCTATTTTCTGCATGTTTATTGACGTCTTCGTGGACTTCTATAATATGTGCCGAATGGGCAATAAGTTGTCGTAGTATTTCCTATAATAATAAGAACATCCACGTGAGGTCGTCAAAATAAGATTAAACAAAGTATTGTTTACCTTATAATAATAAAAATCCATTTTTACTAACTTTTTCTTCAAAACTCCAGTTTTCACCCCTTTTTTTCTTTTGTTGTTCCATTTTTTATCGTATCTCACGATTTAACCGAACAACTGACGAACAAACCTCGTAAGAGTATATATTTATATATGTATATAACAATAAATAAAAATAACAAGTGCATTTATTTATTATGAAAATATGAAGGAAGCAGCGTCAACGTTCGTTTCAAATAACGCGCGCTGTCGCCTACCTAATTCAATCCACTTCACGCTAGAGGTGTTATTAATTATTACAACCTGATTATAAAAGCGCGTCAAAAGTACAAGTTGTGCTTGGTCAATATATTTTAACCTAAACAATTAACAATTATTGACTTAATTTTGTATCGAAACATAATTATTAAATCATTTCAAGTCGTGTAAGTAGTCTTTGTTTATTTATGCTGAATACTGACGACAGTAGTGACGCCGTACGAAGCGCCAGTCAACCTGCCACATCGCTGGATACCGTAGTGAGATGCCCTCATTGTCCCCAAGCACGTTTTTTTAAAGGTGAACGAGGCTTGAAGGTACATTTGGGGAAGAAACATAAACCCCACAATGTGCCTTCATCATGCCCGACAGTACAAACTTCCCTAACACCTGATTCACCCGCTCAACCCTTTTGGAAAACCCTTGCAACAAGTAAAACGTCAACTCCAGTTTTAAAGAGAGTTCCTCGTGGTGCGAGACCATCCGTGGCTTCCTGTTTAGCGCGTAGTATCCGCCTGGCCATCCGAGAGAACTCTATAAGTGCTTGGGAGCAATTACTCACCTTCCCGTTTAGAATACTACATGTGCAAAAAAAATTGGCAAATAAAAAAACGTTAACAGCACAAATCAAAGATAATTGTAACATTTCGGCCCTAAATTTCGACCCTAAATTAACAGCGCCCCTCCCCCAAAGAGGCTTATTGCACCACGTGGAGTCTAAACTAGGCGAGGGTGATATCAAAGGTGCGGCTAGGATCATCTTTAGCAGCGATGTGGTTGCGCCGTACTCTCCAGAGACACTTACAGCTCTGGAGAGCAAACACCCCGCGCCGGCAGATGACCTCTCCTTCCCTGACCCACCCCATTCGGAATCTAACTCACTTGAAATTACAGCTCAAAAAGTATGCGCGGCTGTGTACTCCTTTCGAAGTGGCTCCGCCGGCGGCCTCGACGGCCTGACACCTCAACATCTCAAGGACTTAATGTGTTCAGGCGCCGGGGAGGCTGGTGAGACCCTTTTGAAGGAGCTGACGGCCCTCATCAATCTCATGCTCTCCGGCAATGTGAACGAAGCCGTCATTGATATTTTATACGGTGCAAATCTATGTGCCCTGCGCAAGAAGGATGGCGGCATTCGTCCCATTGCCGTAGGGTCCACTTACCGTCGTATCGCAGCCAAAATTTGCTGTGCTTTTTACAGCGAAACACTGGCCAGCAAATTCCAGCCCCTACAGCTGGGCTTTGGGTCTAAAGGGGGCTGTGAGGCTGCGGTACATGCATTATCCACTTTCCTCAATAGTGCTAAAGGTGAGGTCATCCTTAAGGTTGACATTAAGAATGCCTTCAATTCCGTAAACAGGGACACCTTGTTGGCAGAAGTTCAAAAAGAAATACCCAAAATTTACAGTTTTCTATATCAATGTTACAGGTACCCCTCTAAATTACTTTATAAAGACAACCTTTTGAAATCAGCTGTTGGTTGCCAACAGGGTGATCCTCTTGGGCCAGTCATTTTTAGTTTGGCAATAAATCCAATCATTCGACAGCTAAGTTCAAAATTCAACGTATGGTATTTGGATGACGGAACCCTAGGAGGTGATGTAGACACAGTCATAAAAGACTTAACTTTTTTAAAAGAAAAATTCAGTGTTATTGGCCTAGACCTTAACTTTTCAAAATGTGAAATTTATCTTCCCGAAACCACTGACAGACAGACTACCTTAGCAAAATTTTGTACCGTAGCACCAAATATCAAAATTACGGAAAGAGACTCTCTTCACCTCCTAGGGTCCCCAATTTTTGACGAATCCTTTCCAACGTTCGTTGAAGAAAAAATAAAAAAATTCAATGATGTCTCGGAAAGACTTTTCAAAATTAACATTCATTCGGCCTTCACACTCATTCGATACTGCTGTTTTGGACCAAAATTTATATATAATCTTCGCTCCTCCCATCTGTGGAAACATCCACAACTTTTAGAAAAAGTAGACCAAGTTATTAGAAACACACTAACTTCGATCCTAAATGTGGCCCTGGACGACCGAGCGTGGCAGCAAGCCACACTTCCCATTCGCCTAGGTGGTCTCGGCGTCCGCAAAATTTCAAGTATAAGTTTACCGGCCTTCCTCTCCTCGGTCCACAGTACTGATAAATTAACCAGGAATATTTTATCTTCTTCACTGGTCGATTTTGAAGTACCGTGTTTGACCGATGCGTTGAACGCTTGGAAAATGGCTTGTCCCAATACGGTTTTCCCCGACAACCCGTCCTCCCAGAGACGGTGGGACGTGCCGCTCTGCAGTATTATACGGAATACCCTAATTAACACGTCACCTAATACTGTTGAGCGTGCCCGTCTGCTGGCTGTGGGAGAATGGGAGTCAGGCTTGTGGCTTCAGGCGCTCCCGTCATCCACCATAGGCACTATGATGGATGACTCTTCGTTTCGGCTCGCTACATGTCTCCGCTTGGGTGCACCTTGTGTTGCTCCGCATCGGTGTCACTGCGGTGAAGCTGTCGACAGTCTTGGGCACCATGGCCTGTCCTGTTACAGGAGCGCAGGTCGCATAGCACGGCACGCTAGCATCAACGATATTATTCGTCGAGCCCTTGTCACCGCCGGCGTACCTGCGGTTTTAGAACCAAACGGCTTGGTACGTGACGATGGAAAGAGACCCGACGGTATGACGTTGTTGCCTTGGAAGGTGGGTAGGCCTCTGGTGTGGGACGCAACCTGTGTCGATACCCTTGCTCCATCTCATGTTCCTAGCACGGCGAACTGTGCTGGCGCTGCTGCTGCGGCTGCTGAGACCCTCAAGCGGCGCAAATACTGTAACCTTATGGGTAACTACAGTTTTGAGCCGTTTGGGGTCGAAACGCTCGGGTCATGGGGCCCGAGTGCGCATCTAATTTTTAAACAAATTTCTCACCGACTAGTCGACACTTCACGTGACCAGAGGGCTGGGTTGTTCTTTGGACAAAGAATTAGCATTGCCATTCAGCGTGGCAATGCTGCCAGTCTTCTGGGCACTTTTCCAGATGACAGCGATGCGGACGAGTACTTCGACGCCTGAGTATTTTTTATATTAATTTGTATAGGTAGTTAGTTAGTTGTTTAGTCATTTAATTTAGTTATAAATATGTTGTTATATTACGTATTAATTTCAAATGTTAATATAATATCAATAGTTAGAGAAACGGAACGTTGCTTCAAATAAAATCTGTGTGAACGAATGAAAGAATGCCATTTTTGTTTCTTATCTGTGGATATTATTTAAATTAACTGATCCTCAGAAAGTCTTTGTTTTGTAATAGAAACACATTTTGAACCTGTTACTAACTTTATTACCGTAACAATCCTAGACCTTTTAGTCGTGGTTTAAACCAGTACTCAAGCATTTTTTTGTAATAAGACTGATACAGTCGTACCGCGAGTTCACAGCAATACGACTCATATCGTGTCTATCCACTTTTGAATACTTACTGTATACTTACAAATATTCGACAGCCTCAAGAGGTAAAGGTAGACACAGGACTGTGTGTGGCGTATCGTGACGTGTCATGCAGTCCGTGACGTTAATTTGTACGCAGCTAATCACCAACGGCTATTTATTCAGAAAACGATTGAAAAATATTTGAATAATTATGACCTCAGTCTAACTTGGCTACGCTTGCGTTAATTAGGATCTCAGTCGGGCGAGCTAACAGTTTGTTCCGCACAAATACAAGAATTCAGCTAGCGCACTAACTTCCGGAACCCGCTGACTAACTGCGACTAGGTAGAAGCTAAATGATTACCGGGTTGTATGAGTGCAGAGAGTGGTTCTGAGGAGCGTTTGCGTCTATAGCGGTCGACCTCGCGCTAACCACCCGCTCCCGGCGATGCTTGCTCTCGGTTATACTGGCGCGCGACCAGCTCGCCGGCGCCGCCGCACGCGAACACTGACTGGCGACCGGCTGCCAGCACACGTGCTCATGGAGCCAGTCCGTCTCAGTTCGGTTCGCTCCCAATACGTGGTCATTATACACGTGCGCGGCAGCACAGCCACAGATCTGCGGTTGGTTCTGGAGCACGCGCGCTCAGCCTACCGGCTAACCACGCAAATTCAGCAAATCGTATTGTCATAAAATTATTGAGAAAATAACCTTTATATGTACCTTCGCTTCGCATTACTTATACAAGAAATGCGAACCATTTTTAGGGTTCTGTAGCCAAATGGCGAAAACCTCATTTTGTATGTCCGGATAACACGACGAGCCATTTAAATAGGAGACTATCTGCGCTATAAGGATCAATGAATTTGAAAGGTGTATTCTGAAATACAAAATTAGGAGTGGCACTACAAAAATAATAATTCAATGCTCATAAGCAGGTTTCGCTGATATATAAGTGGATAATCACGTTATGTATCAATTTATAATTATGTGGATATAATGATATCAAAACTAGATATTTAGCAGACTCAAAGTTTACCCTAGGAACACTTGACAAAAACTACAATTTGGATTACCTTTCCGGAAGAGATTTTATTTATTGAAATTCAAACCTTAAATCAATAACATAGGGTTACTTATATTTATGATATTCCTCTATCTAATAAAACAAAGTCGGGTTGGTGACGGCTGGACCGATGTTTTTTATGTTTGATTTGTTGGATTTGTCCACCCCCATAGCACACTAACTGTTAAAACATAGGAACAATTCATGAAAAAAAAAAAATATGAAGATAAATGCAACATGCGAACCGTTCGAATACTATTACAACTGTTTATTCATTATGCAAGAAGATTGTACAAACGAACCTCCAAAGCAAGTCATATGATGAAACTGAAAATATCTTAACATAGGTGATGAACATGGACAAGCACTCACACACACACACACTAAATCACATACACACGCACATACACACTCTCTCTCACACACACACACACACACACACACATTTAACTTAAATAAAATTATTTGATTTTATTGAAATCAAAACAGTCTTAAACTTTAAATTGTCTAACTCACTTCGAAATTGTATTGATAACATCAGAAGCACTATGTAACTTTTACGTCATTGTACCTTAGGGGACCGGACTGCTTCTCCTTAACACAGGTTACCATAACCTAGCTAGCAGAGCAGTGCTCACCCACACGTTGTAAAAATAGTACTTATTTTGTAAAACGGTATTTTAAACGTGTACTACAGTCCTTTGTTTTGTTTAAATCAATTGATTGTTTGATTGATTGATTATAGTGTTTGACTTCATTATCGTATTAATGTATTTTAAACGTAAAATAATAACACACAAACTATTATTCTACAACAAAAACACATAGTAAAAACTACTTACCGAATGAAAATAGCATCTTTTTAATACAAGATATAAATTCGTAATGTATCGGTATTAAATATCTGATCGGAATAACGAATTTTTACGATCTCTGCTCGTAAGCGTGTGGGTAGGTACGAGTGTATTGTTCGATCCCCGACTACCTACATATTATTATAATATTCACATAGCATATACTTCGTGTTTCACAAAATTGTACCTACAGGGTCTGGATAATCTCGACTAGCCCGCGAGATCTCGAGTTGGCAATTTCAACTTGAGATTGCATTCCCAAGGCAAAGGTTCCCGTCGCCATTCACTATTTCAGATAACTTTTCACTGACACATTGGACGTTGCCTCATTTATTTGGCTAATCCTAATCCAAGTTTACAATTTAATTAATTCGTGAACAGATCGATGTTAGCCGAACGCGAAAACAAGGCAAAATGCGGCGGGTCCATCCATTTATTTACAGTAAAAGAGGTGAAAGACATAAATCTGCTTCTTTACTCTGCAGAGTGCGTGAGAGCTTCAACTCCATCCTGAAGACAATACTCGTAGCGGGGAGGTACGATTCTCCTTTGTTAGGTGATGTTGTTCTACGATGTATCTCGAACAACAGCCTAGTCACTAAATAGATTACAAGTTTACTAACATACGTATAAGTTATCCTTTTGTTTCCTAACCCGTATGGATGTTGCTTACCCGAAATAAAGATTATTATTTAAAGTAGACTCATCTTTCATGGGGTACCGTTTAAAATGTTACAATTAAATACCTCCCCACATACTTCAACTGAATGAGACGAAATTCATATATTTTAGAAAAAGCACAATTTACATCCCTGATAAAAATGCCTGGCACAAGGCTGACCCTGCTCCACACCACAACTAAGTAAATAACATTTGAAATACTATTGGAGCTGCTGCAGATCTTTCTCCTTTATATTGTATAAATGCATAGCACAGGTGTGAGTACTTTCGGACGGCCCGCGCTGGGCGCGTAAGCGCATCGACCGGGAGCTTCTCGAGGAGGCAGCCATTGCTCAGGCCTGGTTCCGGGGGTCGGCAACGACCGGACCCGACGACGTCGAGCTGGAGGCGCTGTGGTTCCGCGGGGCAATGACGCAGATATGCGACGCGTCCATGCCCCGCGCCCACGCACATGGTTCAAGGCGCCAGGTGTACTGATGGTCCGCCGAGATCGCGCAGCTGCGCGTCGCACGCGTGGTAGTGAGACGTCGCCGGTACACCCGCTACCGGAGAAGACGTCGTCGGGTACCCGAGGAGGAGGCCGCGCGGTATAAGGTGTACCGCGCGGCAAAGCAGACTCTGTGGCTGGCCATCGACGGGGCGAGGACGCGATCCCGGGAGAGGATGTTGGAGACTCTGGACGGGGATCCGTGGGGGCGCCCGTATAAGGCGGTTCGAGGGCAACTTCGAGCCGCGGCGCCCCCACTTACGGAGAGTCTCCAACCCGAGCTGCTGGAGGAGGTGGTAGCAGCTCTCTTCCCGGTGAGAGCGGAGCATGTTCCGCCGCCGATGGCTTCGCTCGAATCCGCAGAGTCTGCAGAGGAGGAGGAAGAGAACGCCATCAGCGTCCCAGAGGTGACACAGGCAGAGATGAGGGCGGCCGTGATGCAGCTCCGGGCCAAGAACGTGGCTCCGGGGCCCAACGGAATCCACGGCCTGGCTTTGGCCCTCGCTCTGAAGGAGTTGGAGCCCCAACTGAGAGAACTCTACACGGCGTGCCTAGAGCGGGGCCAGTTTCCCAGTTTGTGGAAGATTGGACGTCTGGTCCTGCTCAGGAAGGCGGGGCGCCCTGCCGACTCGCCGTCTGCGTACCGGCCCATATTGCTGCTCGACGAGGTGGGCAAGCTGTTCGAGCGCATACTCGCAGCCCGCCTCGTCGGCCACTTGTGCAGAGAGTTGCCGGACCTGGACGAGAGCCAGTTCCGCGTTCGGCATGGGCGCTCTACCATTCACGCTGTGTCAAGGGTGAGAGTCCTGGCGGAGGAAACAGTGTCCCGGGGCGGGGTGGTGGTGGCGGTGTCCTTGGACATCTCCAACACATTCAACACCCTGCCCTGGAGCTGCATACGGGAGGCACTGCGGTACCACCGCGTGCCGCTCTACCTCCGCCGCATCTTGGGGACTTACTTAGCCGGGAGATGTGTCACCTACATGGGACGTGATGGCGGAAAACAGTGCCAGGTGTCGTCCGGTGTTCCACAGGGATCGGTCGTGGGACCGCTCCTGTGGAACATCGGGTACCACTGGGTGCTGAGGGGCGAGCTCCCGCCGGGCGCAGACCTGACGTGTTACTCGGACGACACGCTGGTCACGGCCCGGGGGAATTCGCATAGGGAGGCAGCGTTGCTCGCGATGGCGGCGGTCTCACTGACGGTGAGCCGCATACGACGCCTCGGCCTGGAGGTGGCCCTCAACAAGTCGGAGGCAACATCCATGAGGATTTTCCAACCCGAAATAAAAAAAAAGGTGTGATGACTTTGTACAATTTACCGGGTAATTTCTTATATTGACTTGAATGTGCCCTGGCGGCTGATAGTATGTCATACTCACTCAAATTTCTCGCTGATGGTGGCGCGTGTGTCGGATCATTTAGCTCCCTTAAAAATGGTTGAGCTGAATGGTGCTGATCCTTGCGTCATGTTCGTGATCGGGCGCCGTCAGTTGGTCTGGACTGGTCATCTCTTAGCTGCCACGGCTTATTTGAATAATATTTTTTTTGGATTGTTTATTTTTTGCTGCACTCTGCACGCTTGTAACGTGTATGAAGTTTGTACATCGTTCTCATATATCGAATCAACATTAATGATGTAACTAATATATTTGTAAGAACAATATTATTTAAAAGGGTGACTATGGAGTTTTTTGACCTTTCTTCTCATTAAGTACCTACTACGCTTTTGGAATGGGCAACTAGCTTCATATTTCTGACTGAAGGACTCCTTGATAATTCAAACGTGCCTGTAAATTGTTTAATTGAAATAAATGCTTTGTGTTTGAGTGTTCTTATAAAGGGTGTGGAGTTGAAACCTGAAAATACCACAGTATTCTTAGGCATAACTTTGGATGCCAAGCTTCAGTGGGCCCCATATAGATATATTGTTAAAAAAGCTAAGCTCTGCAGCATACGCCGTTAGAAAAAAATTATATTTAACTGATTTAGAGACAGCACGTTTAGTATACTTTAGTTATTTTAATAGTGTCATGTATTACGGTATTCTATTGTGGGGAAATGCCGCAGATATTCAAACAATTTTAGTTTTACAAAAAAGGGCAATTCGTTCAATTTATAAATTAAGTCCCAGACACTCCCTCAGAGAAAAAATTAAAGAGATTAATATTTGATGAATGACTGTGCCTTCTCAGTATATTTATGAAAATCTTTTGTATGCACAAAAAAAAAAACTGTTTTTAAAATACAGTGACATCCATAACATACTTTTCTTACCTACTTTCATCTCATTGTATATTCTTTATATAAACAATGACATGACAATTTACTTTTAATTTAGTTCCATGATTTAAATAACCTATTGTTTGAAGTAGTGAATATGACATTATATTGAATGGAGAAAAACTGGAAATTATTAATCAGACGGTTTTCCTAGGAATCACGCTAGACGAAAAATTACAATGGGGACCTCATATAACATCCTTTGCAGGGCGGCTAAGCTCGGCCGCTTTGCTATTAGAAAGATACGACAGTTAACAGATGTAGAAACTGCGCGTTTGGTATATTTTAGTTAAGAGTACTTACTCACAGCATTATATAGTATGGTTTTTAATGTGGGGTCGGACTACTGACATTGAACCCATCTTCATTTTGGAGAATAGAGCTGCCAGAGAGAGCCATTTATAATCTATGCCGTGGCGTCGTCAATCTCTCAGGGAACCATTTAAAGAGATTAATATTATAACGGTATTATAAAAGATTATTATTATAACCTTGCCAATTTATTTATAAATTACATATGTAAATGATAGACTATTTTAATTCTAGAAATAAAGCTCAGATTATTTAAAGTACATGTACATCTTTCATGGGGCACTGTGTTTAATGTTACAACAAATACCTTGTGATTTATTGCTATGCAGTGGAAGACAATTTTACTTTACAAATTAGATGATTAAATCCAAGATAAGAATGCTCGGAAATCAAATCATATCATAATCAAATCAAAAGTAATTTATTTAAATTAGGCTGAATATCAGCACTTTTCGAACGCCAAAATTAGATAGGACAGTCCCCAAAACGCCCGCCCTTCAACTCTTTCTAGTGCTTTAGCTGAGAAGAAGAATTGACAAACTCCCGATCATTTAAAAAAAAAACTTGATTCTATACAATAGTAGAAATGCAAAGTAATAAACATTACGAGACACAGAACATACGGCAGCTAGCCACGCCAATATACCAACAAATTAATACAATGACAATAAACTCAAGCAAAAAATATTTCATGTAAACGGACATGTTGCTCCTGCTCCATAGGACAATCTCGGGTCTAGACAAAATCAAACCGGTTGCTGATTTAACTGTATAGTTTATAATTTGTATGTAACTGATTTATATTCTGTGATGGTTATTATAACTCACTCACTGATATTATTTGTTAAAATTTAAAAAAAACCGTATACTTTTGCGATGTTTGTAAGAGCGCCATGTATCTATCTTTCACATAATTAATTTTTGTTTCATTTCTTCGTTTTTAATTATTTTCTTAAATTGTGGTATGGTAATTTTATTATGGGTGCATCTTCTTTACATCTAATTGTATATTGAATGTATACTTAATATTGTAAAACATTTTAATAGAGTAACGGTGGAGTTTCTTGCCCATTCTTCTGCATACGAAGCTACCTTTTGGAAGGGGCGCTTAGAATCAATTCATTAATTTATTCATTTTAAGATATCATTCTATTTTAATGTAAATGTTGACACGCGTTTTCTTACAACGGTTTATTCTAGCTTTATTAGTTCTTGTGACAATAATTATCAATTATAGTGTGCCAAAACCTGTTTTAACGTGATTATACGGTATATAAGATACACAAGTGTTTGATTCCTCAATCCACTTCAATAAGAGGCTAAGCCTAAGGGCCTAAGAGGCTAAGAGCACAATATACTGTGGTAAGAGCATTGATAGATACAACAAGTCAACTTACACCCACCCAAATCATAAATATAATAACCAATATAATGTTTGAAGAAATAGGTCCTTCAAACACAGCGTGCACGCATTTACCATGCACCGGACAACTTACTGACACGAAAACATCAACAAGTATCGTGAATTCGTAATTCGTACGCTTGAACAAAGTATCGTTTTGTGATTATTACATTGCTTGTCTTGTCACTTAGCGACATACTTAGGTAGTGGTTAAGAAGCAATGTATTTACTGCAAAAATAGTGGTCGCTGTGATATATGACGACAAAAATAACGTAGTGTAGGCAAGAAATATTTTACGATTTGTTGTTTTTCATGAGTACTTGTATTTATAATTATAACTTTCTATGCTAATGCAAAGATGGCAAGATTGTTTACGACTTACTTTGTACTTATCGTTATATTATGACCAAATCACACAACATCTTTATAAATTGTAGTCTATGTACTATTCTGATGTAAGTATATGCTATATAACTGTATAGTTTCGTCAAAATACGTTTAATAGTTTTTGCGTGAAAGAGTAACAAGTCTCGTTCAGACTGTCGCGACGCGACACAAAGGCACCGCGTGTCGCGAGACGACCAACCCGCACGGGGCCCGCGTGGTTGATTACGGTCCACTCCCTCTCACAGAGAGAAGGCCTGTGTCCCAGCAGTGGGAACATTATAGGCTGGATTTGGATTATTGCTTAGTAACAATTTTTAAGTTTAGTGAAAGGAGTAAGTAAAAACTAAGGCTTGTGTACATAAATAAGACAGAAGAAGCTTCTTCTGTCTTGTTCATTTTAAAGCCTGTATAAGATTATTTATTCCCTTGGTATCCCAAGGGAATAAATAATCTTATACAGGCTTTAAAATGAATAAAGACAACAAAAATAAATATTTATATTTACACGTCGTCGCGTCCCCCAGTTCCCCACAAAACCACAGTCCCCGCGCGCGATGACGATGTATACGTACCATATGTAATTTATTCAAGAACACCGACAGCTTATAGGTACGTTCAACTTTGGTTTACAAAATTATTTAAGAAAGGTATGTATGACTTATCTGAAAGATTTTCTCTACAAGACCTCGAAATATTCCTATAATATGTTGAAATACTGGCATTGTAAAGAAATTTCCAAAAAACGCATTACTGGTCTGTATATTTACAAACGATGCCCCAAAGTAAGTAATCAACAAAAATAAAGCAACTCATGAAAATACCTAATTGTAATTACTTATAGATACAAAATCTTCCGAGTCGTTATGAATAAATGTTAGGTACATTGTACAGTACAGCGAATAATAGACACACACACGAAAGCGCACCGCGTCCCTCGCACGGCATCTGTTGTCAAACAGAGATAGCAAAATTCCGAACGAATTTTGTACTCAACTCGAAGTGCTTGGTACGTCCGCGTCGTCCCCTTAGATAAAGTATCGTTATGTGATTATTACATTGCTTGTCCAGTCACTTAGCGACCGACATACTTAGGTAGTGGTTAAGAAGCAATGTATTTACTGCAAAAATAGTAGTCGCTGTGATATATGACGACAAAAATAAAGTAGTGTTTTACGATTTGTAGTTTTTCATGGATATTTATAGTTATAACTTTCTATGCTAATGCTAAACAGTTCAATGAAAAAAAAAACGGTTTTTATATACAGTGTAATTTACAGTTAGTTTTTGTTACCTATGTATAGTTATAATATTGTAAAACAAAATGGAAAAAAAACAGCACTGGCTCTACGAAAAGGTGCTTTGACAATATTATTATTTACCTACATTATATTATATTTTATTTACTTATTTATACGTGGTGGTACCTACCTATGTAGGAACTGCATCAGTTGAGCACACGTCACGCGTCTGTGGTAAGTGATAACGCTGTGACCTTCAGCTGGCCCATCGTAATACGAAGTTTCAATAGTATAAGAGACCAGCTTATACTAGTTTTGTTTGACGGACGTGCGGACACGCAGTATGGAAATAAGTACCTACCTACACACGGCTACACATCAAGCTATACATTTCCAGTATAAGCTGACCTCTCATTATACGGAAAACCTATACAATGCCAGATCTGCGTATACTGGAAATGTATAGCTTAGCTTTAGTGCCTTCGTAATATTTCAAGAAAGCATCAACGTTTATGGATTTTATTCAAGCCGAGACCATAGATTACTTAGTAACCGGGTAAGAAAATGTACAATTATCAGTAGCCTCAGTAGGTACTTACCTATATATTTCTGTATTTCAAGGTCATTGAAATATTTGTATTTCAATGACCTTGAAATACGTTCTGTGTTTGTTAAAATGGAAGTGGAAAGTAATGTGATAGAGGAAAATTATAATGAAAAATAAAATCGTTTGTTTGTTTTTCACCTGTACCTACCTTTTTCTATTTAAATCTAGTTTCACAAGAATTAAATATAATTCAATCCATCGATTAGGTACGCAACGATGAAGCGTAGCTTGGTAAGTACCTAAATAGTTTGTATAACTACCGCCTGATTTAAAATTACATAAAAATCTAGCTAGTAATATTTATTCCACCCGAGACCATAGATTACCTAGTTAGTCGACATTCACAAGGACGTAATAAAATCTTACTGTGTCAGAAAATGTACAATTATTAGTAGGTACTTTTTAGGATAAAATATAATCTCCGCGGGCAGAGCGCGCAAGCATACGATGAGCAACTTGTCAATTTATTGAATCACGCATACTATAAAATTCGCAACAGCGCACAGCGCCAGAATTCGGAGGTTCAAGGTTGTAGGAACCGCAGCTAAGCGCCTTCACGTCGCTTCAATACAACATACAACGCCATCTAACGATAAACTGATACCGAAGCGATAACTAGTACCCGTATCTTCTTGATACTCAGCAACTGTTTCTAGATGGTTCGTAGTATGTCTGGTAGAGGGCGTGATTCTGCTCACTCACACAAATAAATAAAAAAAAAAATTGTCAGCTCTGTTTATCCTACAAATACTCTTTTTTTATAAGTTTTTGTCAATACGCGGGAATAATTTATCATAGAGAATTCATATTCTTGCTTCAATTCAGCAAAAATAGTTTATATATCGAGATTTGTTACCCGAAATTATGTATAGGGAAGTGCCACTACGCAATCACCTTAAAATCTCAGCATAAAGACACGCGTGGAGTGAGTCATCCCGGCTCATCACTCAACGCTCACAACTGTTGCGATGACATGCCGCCATTACCGCTACAGATAATCTAGATCTATTTAATTAATGTACATCATAGTTTCTTATTATTCCACTATATTATCTCTATTATGTTGCGGAATTATAGTAGGTAGGTACTTACATTACTGCCGCAGCTCATGTACAGTAGCGCTCATAAGTCCTTAAGCAATCTCAAAAGTACGACCTTCTTCTGTAAGTTGTTTCTATACTATAGGCACGCACACACACTCACTTTGTTTGTAATTGATAGTACATGGTAGCTGAGTCGTTACCGTGCTTGGGTGGCGAGCCCTGAGTTCGAATCTCACCTGCGGATAAAAGCTTGATGTTATGTATTCACAAAAAATACATGTTTATAGTTTTTGATGTGTTAATAATATCTAAAACGAACAATTTTTGTTTGTTTTAATGGAATTACTTTGAAGTGGTTCGATAATCATTGTCTCGTTCATCTTGTTTACATAAATAATAAAAGTTTGTAGGTAGACCACAGAAAACGGAGTAAATTATATCAAATAAATTATTATTATTGGACTGCCTCGTTGGTCTAGTGGTCGCAATCGCTATTGCTGAGCATGAGGTCCTGGGTTCGATTCCCAGGTCGGGCAACGTGTTATTGGGTTTTTCTATCTGAAATTTCTTAGTAGCAGCCCGGAGTCTGATTCGTGCCCGGTTGATGGCAATAGGCTCGCCCCCTATTACATGGGACTTAAAAACATAACTGGCGAAATGTGGCTGTCCACATGGCTGAAAGAAAATGTGGCTGTCCACATGGCTGAAAGAAAATGTGGCTGTCCACATGGCTGAAAGAAAATGAATTCTTAAGCTATCCTCAATATGTAACCTATATTCACTAAAGCCAAATATTATGTGAAATACTTAATGGAAACAAACTGCCCTACATAACCACTTATTAAAATCACTTATTTTGTAAGTTCATGATGAAATAATACAAATTGCTTCTAAGTTCCTTGACATAGTATTGCACATCCTATTTGCCTGAAGAAGTTTTTATAAATAATCGTAGCGGTGATTTTATGTAAAATATTATAGCAAATAAATATGTTTTAATATTAGTTATCACTTGTAACTTCTATTGTTCTAAGGTTTATTCTAAACCCTACAGTGCAATAACAACAAAAATAAAAAAGCAGCAATATTTTTGAAAATTATTATTATTTCAAACCAAAAAAAATATGTTGGTAATAAAACTGCGTTGCATCTTATGAGATCAGCACCTAAGCGCCTCGGCTTCTCAGTCCAATGCTTGGCGCCCTCTGCTACCAGCTCTTAGCTTAACTTGAATTTTAGGAATGCCATAAACTGGTCAGGTCACGCGCATGATGCGTGTCTAACAAAGGCGACGGATTTTATTTTTCGTACAGAGCGACGCGAGTACGCGACGATACATCAGTGTGTGCGTGCAAAACTGCGATCTTTGTGGTGTGTGTCGCTTAAACACAGGTCGTCTTATTCCAAAACACTATCTAAATTTAGTACGAGAATTATTGCTAGGTTTAAACCAATACCAAATAAAACGTTATTATAAAATGAAGTTTATAACTAGTTCATGAACTATCTATGGTATTAAAGTTAAACTAACATATTAGTTTAACTATGGATCTAACTTCGGTACTCATATTATTGACGTTAGTGTTGATGATTTTTATGTGTTTGTATTTACAAATAGTTAAAAATGGATATCACTGGGATTGACTTGACGGATTTGGAAGATTTAGATACGCTGGAGACATCTCGGCGATCTTACAGACATCGTCATCGTGTAAATCCCTTTGAATTGAGTGACGAAGATTTTAGATGTAAGTATAGGTTTACAAGACGTTTTGGAGAAATAATTGTGCATGTTCTACGTGAGGACTTATCCCACGACCCTTTTCGATGACCACGACGGTTTTCGTCCTGGGTTATCCACTGACCTAGCAATATTGTCTTTAAAGCATACAGTGAACTATTACAAAAGTCGGAACACCTCGGTTTATGCATGTTTCTTGGACCTAAGTCGCGCTTTTGATCTGGTGAATTATAATATTTTCTGGGGCAAATTGCGCGACTCGGGGGTACATTCGAACCTAGTAAGTATGCTACAATACTGGTACGGTAACCAAACTAAAAGTGTTAGATGGGGCGACGCGCTGTCAAGCGATTATAGGTTAGAATGTGGCGTGCGTCAGGGGGGACTGACTTCTCCGGACCTTTTCAATATCTACGTGAATGGTCTTATTGAGGAGCTGAAGAGAGCTGGTGTCGGATGTCACATAGGCGGTGTGTGCTTTAACAATATAAGTTACGCCGATGATATGGTCTTCTTGAGCCCCTCAATAAGAGCTCTCAGACAACTTGTGGGTATTTGCGAACGTTATGCCAAAGCTCATGGCATGGTCTATAACGTAATGAAAACCGAAATGTTAGTTTTTAGGGCTGGTAAGGGACCGGAGGCAGTCCCGGATGTTTTATTTATGGTTCACCAGTAAGGGTTGTACGGACGTTTAGGTACCTAGGCCACATCCTTACTGACGATCTCACAGATGACGCCGACATAGAACGGGAAAGGCGGGCGCTCTCCATAAGGTGCTATATGCTTGCGCGCAGATTTTCTCTTTGTAGTACGTGTGTTAAAAAAACGTTGTTCCGTGCCTATTGCCTCTGTTTTTACACATGCCCGCTGTGGACAAAATTTAAAAGGTCGACGCTAAGTACTATGCGTGTACAGTACAATGATGCCTACCGCATCTTAATGAAATTTCCGAGGTACTGTAGCGCGTCGAGTATGTTCGCTGAAGCGAGTGTGCCAGACTTTCATGCCATTATTCGATCGCGCATAGCATCGTTTTCCAGCATTTTACGCAAATCGAGCAATCAGCTGTTGAAGGTCGTTAGTGAGGATTGGAGCAGTCCGATCCACAGGTATTGGCTCGAAGTTCATCGGAGTGCTAACCGACGGTAAAGATTTTATATTTTAATTTTATGATATTTTTATTGTGTAATTTATTGATGGGAACAATTTAATTAATTTTAATTTTAATGTATATTCAATTGAATGTTTTTATTTTAATGATTGGATTGAATGTTAATGTTTAACGTTTTATAAATTTAGATGAAATTGTATGTTCTTTTAATTTGTATATTGGGACTTGGTGCCTTGGTAAATAAATAAATAATAAAAAAAAAAAAAAAATACGTAGGTACTTGTACCCACATCAAATGCAATAAATACATACTTATTCTGTATATTCTTCCACTCTTCTATTTTCTGCATGTTTATTGACGTCTTCGTGGACTTCTATAATATGTGCCGAATGGGCAATAAGTTGTCGTAGTATTTCCTATAATAATAAGAACATCCACGTGAGGTCGTCAAAATAAGATTAAACAAAGTATTGTTTACCTTATAATAATAAAAATCCATTTTTACTAACTTTTTCTTCAAAACTCCAGTTTTCACCCCTTTTTTTCTTTTGTTGTTCCATTTTTTATCGTATCTCACGATTTAACCGAACAACTGACGAACAAACCTCGTAAGAGTATATATTTATATATGTATATAACAATAAATAAAAATAACAAGTGCATTTATTTATTATGAAAATATGAAGGAAGCAGCGTCAACGTTCGTTTCAAATAACGCGCGCTGTCGCCTACCTAATTCAATCCACTTCACGCTAGAGGTGTTATTAATTATTACAACCTGATTATAAAAGCGCGTCAAAAGTACAAGTTGTGCTTGGTCAATATATTTTAACCTAAACAATTAACAATTATTGACTTAATTTTGTATCGAAACATAATTATTAAATCATTTCAAGTCGTGTAAGTAGTCTTTGTTTATTTATGCTGAATACTGACGACAGTAGTGACGCCGTACGAAGCGCCAGTCAACCTGCCACATCGCTGGATACCGTAGTGAGATGCCCTCATTGTCCCCAAGCACGTTTTTTTAAAGGTGAACGAGGCTTGAAGGTACATTTGGGGAAGAAACATAAACCCCACAATGTGCCTTCATCATGCCCGACAGTACAAACTTCCCTAACACCTGATTCACCCGCTCAACCCTTTTGGAAAACCCTTGCAACAAGTAAAACGTCAACTCCAGTTTTAAAGAGAGTTCCTCGTGGTGCGAGACCATCCGTGGCTTCCTGTTTAGCGCGTAGTATCCGCCTGGCCATCCGAGAGAACTCTATAAGTGCTTGGGAGCAATTACTCACCTTCCCGTTTAGAATACTACATGTGCAAAAAAAATTGGCAAATAAAAAAACGTTAACAGCACAAATCAAAGATAATTGTAACATTTCGGCCCTAAATTTCGACCCTAAATTAACAGCGCCCCTCCCCCAAAGAGGCTTATTGCACCACGTGGAGTCTAAACTAGGCGAGGGTGATATCAAAGGTGCGGCTAGGATCATCTTTAGCAGCGATGTGGTTGCGCCGTACTCTCCAGAGACACTTACAGCTCTGGAGAGCAAACACCCCGCGCCGGCAGATGACCTCTCCTTCCCTGACCCACCCCATTCGGAATCTAACTCACTTGAAATTACAGCTCAAAAAGTATGCGCGGCTGTGTACTCCTTTCGAAGTGGCTCCGCCGGCGGCCTCGACGGCCTGACACCTCAACATCTCAAGGACTTAATGTGTTCAGGCGCCGGGGAGGCTGGTGAGACCCTTTTGAAGGAGCTGACGGCCCTCATCAATCTCATGCTCTCCGGCAATGTGAACGAAGCCGTCATTGATATTTTATACGGTGCAAATCTATGTGCCCTGCGCAAGAAGGATGGCGGCATTCGTCCCATTGCCGTAGGGTCCACTTACCGTCGTATCGCAGCCAAAATTTGCTGTGCTTTTTACAGCGAAACACTGGCCAGCAAATTCCAGCCCCTACAGCTGGGCTTTGGGTCTAAAGGGGGCTGTGAGGCTGCGGTACATGCATTATCCACTTTCCTCAATAGTGCTAAAGGTGAGGTCATCCTTAAGGTTGACATTAAGAATGCCTTCAATTCCGTAAACAGGGACACCTTGTTGGCAGAAGTTCAAAAAGAAATACCCAAAATTTACAGTTTTCTATATCAATGTTACAGGTACCCCTCTAAATTACTTTATAAAGACAACCTTTTGAAATCAGCTGTTGGTTGCCAACAGGGTGATCCTCTTGGGCCAGTCATTTTTAGTTTGGCAATAAATCCAATCATTCGACAGCTAAGTTCAAAATTCAACGTATGGTATTTGGATGACGGAACCCTAGGAGGTGATGTAGACACAGTCATAAAAGACTTAACTTTTTTAAAAGAAAAATTCAGTGTTATTGGCCTAGACCTTAACTTTTCAAAATGTGAAATTTATCTTCCCGAAACCACTGACAGACAGACTACCTTAGCAAAATTTTGTACCGTAGCACCAAATATCAAAATTACGGAAAGAGACTCTCTTCACCTCCTAGGGTCCCCAATTTTTGACGAATCCTTTCCAACGTTCGTTGAAGAAAAAATAAAAAAATTCAATGATGTCTCGGAAAGACTTTTCAAAATTAACATTCATTCGGCCTTCACACTCATTCGATACTGCTGTTTTGGACCAAAATTTATATATAATCTTCGCTCCTCCCATCTGTGGAAACATCCACAACTTTTAGAAAAAGTAGACCAAGTTATTAGAAACACACTAACTTCGATCCTAAATGTGGCCCTGGACGACCGAGCGTGGCAGCAAGCCACACTTCCCATTCGCCTAGGTGGTCTCGGCGTCCGCAAAATTTCAAGTATAAGTTTACCGGCCTTCCTCTCCTCGGTCCACAGTACTGATAAATTAACCAGGAATATTTTATCTTCTTCACTGGTCGATTTTGAAGTACCGTGTTTGACCGATGCGTTGAACGCTTGGAAAATGGCTTGTCCCAATACGGTTTTCCCCGACAACCCGTCCTCCCAGAGACGGTGGGACGTGCCGCTCTGCAGTATTATACGGAATACCCTAATTAACACGTCACCTAATACTGTTGAGCGTGCCCGTCTGCTGGCTGTGGGAGAATGGGAGTCAGGCTTGTGGCTTCAGGCGCTCCCGTCATCCACCATAGGCACTATGATGGATGACTCTTCGTTTCGGCTCGCTACATGTCTCCGCTTGGGTGCACCTTGTGTTGCTCCGCATCGGTGTCACTGCGGTGAAGCTGTCGACAGTCTTGGGCACCATGGCCTGTCCTGTTACAGGAGCGCAGGTCGCATAGCACGGCACGCTAGCATCAACGATATTATTCGTCGAGCCCTTGTCACCGCCGGCGTACCTGCGGTTTTAGAACCAAACGGCTTGGTACGTGACGATGGAAAGAGACCCGACGGTATGACGTTGTTGCCTTGGAAGGTGGGTAGGCCTCTGGTGTGGGACGCAACCTGTGTCGATACCCTTGCTCCATCTCATGTTCCTAGCACGGCGAACTGTGCTGGCGCTGCTGCTGCGGCTGCTGAGACCCTCAAGCGGCGCAAATACTGTAACCTTATGGGTAACTACAGTTTTGAGCCGTTTGGGGTCGAAACGCTCGGGTCATGGGGCCCGAGTGCGCATCTAATTTTTAAACAAATTTCTCACCGACTAGTCGACACTTCACGTGACCAGAGGGCTGGGTTGTTCTTTGGACAAAGAATTAGCATTGCCATTCAGCGTGGCAATGCTGCCAGTCTTCTGGGCACTTTTCCAGATGACAGCGATGCGGACGAGTACTTCGACGCCTGAGTATTTTTTATATTAATTTGTATAGGTAGTTAGTTAGTTGTTTAGTCATTTAATTTAGTTATAAATATGTTGTTATATTACGTATTAATTTCAAATGTTAATATAATATCAATAGTTAGAGAAACGGAACGTTGCTTCAAATAAAATCTGTGTGAACGAATGAAAGAATGCCATTTTTGTTTCTTATCTGTGGATATTATTTAAATTAACTGATCCTCAGAAAGTCTTTGTTTTGTAATAGAAACACATTTTGAACCTGTTACTAACTTTATTACCGTAACAATCCTAGACCTTTTAGTCGTGGTTTAAACCAGTACTCAAGCATTTTTTTGTAATAAGACTGATACAGTCGTACCGCGAGTTCACAGCAATACGACTCATATCGTGTCTATCCACTTTTGAATACTTACTGTATACTAACAAATATTCGACAGCCTCAAGAGGTAAAGGTAGACACAGGACTGTGTGTGGCGTATCGTGACGTGTCATGCAGTCCGTGACGTTAATTTGTACGCAGCTAATCACCAACGGCTATTTATTCAGAAAACGATTGAAAAATATTTGAATAATTATGACCTCAGTCTAACTTGGCTACGCTTGCGTTAATTAGGATCTCAGTCGGGCGAGCTAACAGTTTGTTCCGCACAAATACAAGAATTCAGCTAGCGCACTAACTTCCGGAACCCGCTGACTAACTGCGACTAGGTAGAAGCTAAATGATTACCGGGTTGTATGAGTGCAGAGAGTGGTTCTGAGGAGCGTTTGCGTCTATAGCGGTCGACCTCGCGCTAACCACCCGCTCCCGGCGATGCTTGCTCTCGGTTATACTGGCGCGCGACCAGCTCGCCGGCGCCGCCGCACGCGAACACTGACTGGCGACCGGCTGCCAGCACACGTGCTCATGGAGCCAGTCCGTCTCAGTTCGGTTCGCTCCCAATACGTGGTCATTATACACGTGCGCGGCAGCACAGCCACAGATCTGCGGTTGGTTCTGGAGCACGCGCGCTCAGCCTACCGGCTAACCACGCAAATTCAGCAAATCGTATTGTCATAAAATTATTGAGAAAATAACCTTTATAGGTACCTTCGCTTCGCATTACTTATACAAGAAATGCGAACCATTTTTAGGGTTCTGTAGCCAAATGGCGAAAACGTCATTTTGTATGTCCGGATAACACGACGAGCCATTTAAATAGGAGACTATCTGCGCTATAAGGATCAATGAATTTGAAAGGTGTATTCTGAAATACAAAATTAGGAGTGGCACTACAAAAATAATAATTCAATGCTCATAAGCAGGTTTCGCTGATATATAAGTGGATAATCACGTTATGTATCAATTTATAATTATGTGGATATAATGATATCAAAACTAGATATTTAGCAGACTCAAAGTTTACCCTAGGAACACTTGACAAAAACTACAATTTGGATTACCTTTCCGGAAGAGATTTTATTTATTGAAATTCAAACCTTAAATCAATAACATAGGGTTACTTATATTTATGATATTCCTCTATCTAATAAAACAAAGTCGGGTTGGTGACGGCTGGACCGATGTTTTTTATGTTTGATTTGTTGGATTTGTCCACCCCCATAGCACACTAACTGTTAAAACATAGGAACAATTCATGAAAAAAAAAAAATATGAAGATAAATGCAACATGCGAACCGTTCGAATACTATTACAACTGTTTATTCATTATGCAAGAAGATTGTACAAACGAACCTCCAAAGCAAGTCATATGATGAAACTGAAAATATCTTAACATAGGTGATGAACATGGACAAGCACTCACACACACACACACTAAATCACATACACACGCACATACACACTCTCTCTCACACACACACACACACACACACATTTAACTTAAATAAAATTATTTGATTTTATTGAAATCAAAACAGTCTTAAACTTTAAATTGTCTAACTCACTTCGAAATTGTATTGATAACATCAGAAGCACTATGTAACTTTTACGTCATTGTACCTTAGGGGACCGGACTGCTTCTCCTTAACACAGGTTACCATAACCTAGCTAGCAGAGCAGTGCTCACCCACACGTTGTAAAAATAGTACTTATTTTGTAAAACGGTATTTTAAACGTGTACTACAGTCCTTTGTTTTGTTTAAATCAATTGATTGTTTGATTGATTGATTATAGTGTTTGACTTCATTATCGTATTAATGTATTTTAAACGTAAAATAATAACACACAAACTATTATTCTACAACAAAAACACATAGTAAAAACTACTTACCGAATGAAAATAGCATCTTTTTAATACAAGATATAAATTCGTAATGTATCGGTATTAAATATCTGATCGGAATAACGAATTTTTACGATCTCTGCTCGTAAGCGTGTGGGTAGGTACGAGTGTATTGTTCGATCCCCGACTACCTACATATTATTATAATATTCACATAGCATATACTTCGTGTTTCACAAAATTGTACCTACAGGGTCTGGATAATCTCGACTAGCCCGCGAGATCTCGAGTTGGCAATTTCAACTTGAGATTGCATTCCCAAGGCAAAGGTTCCCGTCGCCATTCACTATTTCAGATAACTTTTCACTGACACATTGGACGTTGCCTCATTTATTTGGCTAATCCTAATCCAAGTTTACAATTTAATTAATTCGTGAACAGATCGATGTTAGCCGAACGCGAAAACAAGGCAAAATGCGGCGGGTCCATCCATTTATTTACAGTAAAAGAGGTGAAAGACATAAATCTGCTTCTTTACTCTGCAGAGTGCGTGAGAGCTTCAACTCCATCCTGAAGACAATACTCGTAGCGGGGAGGTACGATTCTCCTTTGTTAGGTGATGTTGTTCTACGATGTATCTCGAACAACAGCCTAGTCACTAAATAGATTACAAGTTTACTAACATACGTATAAGTTATCCTTTTGTTTCCTAACCCGTATGGATGTTGCTTACCCGAAATAAAGATTATTATTTAAAGTAGACTCATCTTTCATGGGGTACCGTTTAAAATGTTACAATTAAATACCTCCCCACATACTTCAACTGAATGAGACGAAATTCATATATTTTAGAAAAAGCACAATTTACATCCCTGATAAAAATGCCTGGCACAAGGCTGACCCTGCTCCACACCACAACTAAGTAAATAACATTTGAAATACTATTGGAGCTGCTGCAGATCTTTCTCCTTTATATTGTATAAATGCATAGCACAGGTGTGAGTACTTTCGGACGGCCCGCGCTGGGCGCGTAAGCGCATCGACCGGGAGCTTCTCGAGGAGGCAGCCATTGCTCAGGCCTGGTTCCGGGGGTCGGCAACGACCGGACCCGACGACGTCGAGCTGGAGGCGCTGTGGTTCCGCGGGGCAATGACGCAGATATGCGACGCGTCCATGCCCCGCGCCCACGCACATGGTTCAAGGCGCCAGGTGTACTGATGGTCCGCCGAGATCGCGCAGCTGCGCGTCGCACGCGTGGTAGTGAGACGTCGCCGGTACACCCGCTACCGGAGAAGACGTCGTCGGGTACCCGAGGAGGAGGCCGCGCGGTATAAGGTGTACCGCGCGGCAAAGCAGACTCTGTGGCTGGCCATCGACGGGGCGAGGACGCGATCCCGGGAGAGGATGTTGGAGACTCTGGACGGGGATCCGTGGGGGCGCCCGTATAAGGCGGTTCGAGGGCAACTTCGAGCCGCGGCGCCCCCACTTACGGAGAGTCTCCAACCCGAGCTGCTGGAGGAGGTGGTAGCAGCTCTCTTCCCGGTGAGAGCGGAGCATGTTCCGCCGCCGATGGCTTCGCTCGAATCCGCAGAGTCTGCAGAGGAGGAGGAAGAGAACGCCATCAGCGTCCCAGAGGTGACACAGGCAGAGATGAGGGCGGCCGTGATGCAGCTCCGGGCCAAGAACGTGGCTCCGGGGCCCAACGGAATCCACGGCCTGGCTTTGGCCCTCGCTCTGAAGGAGTTGGAGCCCCAACTGAGAGAACTCTACACGGCGTGCCTAGAGCGGGGCCAGTTTCCCAGTTTGTGGAAGATTGGACGTCTGGTCCTGCTCAGGAAGGCGGGGCGCCCTGCCGACTCGCCGTCTGCGTACCGGCCCATATTGCTGCTCGACGAGGTGGGCAAGCTGTTCGAGCGCATACTCGCAGCCCGCCTCGTCGGCCACTTGTGCAGAGAGTTGCCGGACCTGGACGAGAGCCAGTTCCGCGTTCGGCATGGGCGCTCTACCATTCACGCTGTGTCAAGGGTGAGAGTCCTGGCGGAGGAAACAGTGTCCCGGGGCGGGGTGGTGGTGGCGGTGTCCTTGGACATCTCCAACACATTCAACACCCTGCCCTGGAGCTGCATACGGGAGGCACTGCGGTACCACCGCGTGCCGCTCTACCTCCGCCGCATCTTGGGGACTTACTTAGCCGGGAGATGTGTCACCTACATGGGACGTGATGGCGGAAAACAGTGCCAGGTGTCGTCCGGTGTTCCACAGGGATCGGTCGTGGGACCGCTCCTGTGGAACATCGGGTACCACTGGGTGCTGAGGGGCGAGCTCCCGCCGGGCGCAGACCTGACGTGTTACTCGGACGACACGCTGGTCACGGCCCGGGGGAATTCGCATAGGGAGGCAGCGTTGCTCGCGATGGCGGCGGTCTCACTGACGGTGAGCCGCATACGACGCCTCGGCCTGGAGGTGGCCCTCAACAAGTCGGAGGCAACATCCATGAGGATTTTCCAACCCGAAATAAAAAAAAAGGTGTGATGACTTTGTACAATTTACCGGGTAATTTCTTATATTGACTTGAATGTGCCCTGGCGGCTGATAGTATGTCATACTCACTCAAATTTCTCGCTGATGGTGGCGCGTGTGTCGGATCATTTAGCTCCCTTAAAAATGGTTGAGCTGAATGGTGCTGATCCTTGCGTCATGTTCGTGATCGGGCGCCGTCAGTTGGTCTGGACTGGTCATCTCTTAGCTGGCACGGCTTATTTGAATAATATTTTTTTTGGATTGTTTATTTTTTGCTGCACTCTGCACGCTTGTAACGTGTATGAAGTTTGTACATCGTTCTCATATATCGAATCAACATTAATGATGTAACTAATATATTTGTAAGAACAATATTATTTAAAAGGGTGACTATGGAGTTTTTTGACCTTTCTTCTCATTAAGTACCTACTACGCTTTTGGAATGGGCAACTAGCTTCATATTTCTGACTGAAGGACTCCTTGATAATTCAAACGTGCCTGTAAATTGTTTAATTGAAATAAATGCTTTGTGTTTGAGTGTTCTTATAAAGGGTGTGGAGTTGAAACCTGAAAATACCACAGTATTCTTAGGCATAACTTTGGATGCCAAGCTTCAGTGGGCCCCATATAGATATATTGTTAAAAAAGCTAAGCTCTGCAGCATACGCCGTTAGAAAAAAATTATATTTAACTGATTTAGAGACAGCACGTTTAGTATACTTTAGTTATTTTAATAGTGTCATGTATTACGGTATTCTATTGTGGGGAAATGCCGCAGATATTCAAACAATTTTAGTTTTACAAAAAAGGGCAATTCGTTCAATTTATAAATTAAGTCCCAGACACTCCCTCAGAGAAAAAATTAAAGAGATTAATATTTGATGAATGACTGTGCCTTCTCAGTATATTTATGAAAATCTTTTGTAGGCACAAAAAAAAAAACTGTTTTTAAAATACAGTGACATCCATAACATACTTTTCTTACCTACTTTCATCTCATTGTATATTCTTTATATAAACAATGACATGACAATTTACTTTTAATTTAGTTTCATGATTTAAATAACCTATTGTTTGAAGTAGTGAATATGACATTATATTGAATGGAGAAAAACTGGAAATTATTAATCAGACGGTTTTCCTAGGAATCACGCTAGACGAAAAATTACAATGGGGACCTCATATAACATCCTTTGCAGGGCGGCTAAGCTCGGCCGCTTTGCTATTAGAAAGATACGACAGTTAACAGATGTAGAAACTGCGCGTTTGGTATATTTTAGTTAAGAGTACTTACTCACAGCATTATATAGTATGGTTTTTAATGTGGGGTCGGACTACTGACATTGAACCCATCTTCATTTTGGAGAAGAGAGCTGCCAGAGAGAGCCATTTATAATCTATGCCGTGGCGTCGTCAATCTCTCAGGGAACCATTTAAAGAGATTAATATTATAACGGTATTATAAAAGATTATTATTATAACCTTGCCAATTTATTTATAAATTACATATGTAAATGATAGACTATTTTAATTCTAGAAATAAAGCTCAGATTATTTAAAGTACATGTACATCTTTCATGGGGCACTGTGTTTAATGTTACAACAAATACCTTGTGATTTATTGCTATGCAGTGGAAGACAATTTTACTTTACAAATTAGATGATTAAATCCAAGATAAGAATGCTCGGAAATCAAATCATATCATAATCAAATCAAAAGTAATTTATTTAAATTAGGCTGAATATCAGCACTTTTCGAACGCCAAAATTAGATAGGACAGTCCCCAAAACGCCCGCCCTTCAACTCTTTCTAGTGCTTTAGCTGAGAAGAAGAATTGACAAACTCCCGATCATTTAAAAAAAAAACTTGATTCTATACAATAGTAGAAATGCAAAGTAATAAACATTACGAGACACAGAACATACGGCAGCTAGCCACGCCAATATACCAACAAATTAATACAATGACAATAAACTCAAGCAAAAAATATTTCATGTAAACGGACATGTTGCTCCTGCTCCATAGGACAATCTCGGGTCTAGACAAAATCAAACCGGTTGCTGATTTAACTGTATAGTTTATAATTTGTATGTAACTGATTTATATTCTGTGATGGTTATTATAACTCACTCACTGATATTATTTGTTAAAATTTAAAAAAAACCGTATACTTTTGCGATGTTTGTAAGAGCGCCATGTATCTATCTTTCACATAATTAATTTTTGTTTCATTTCTTCGTTTTTAATTATTTTCTTAAATTGTGGTATGGTAATTTTATTATGGGTGCATCTTCTTTACATCTAATTGTATATTGAATGTATACTTAATATTGTAAAACATTTTAATAGAGTAACGGTGGAGTTTCTTGCCCATTCTTCTGCATACGAAGCTACCTTTTGGAAGGGGCGCTTAGAATCAATTCATTAATTTATTCATTTTAAGATATCATTCTATTTTAATGTAAATGTTGACACGCGTTTTCTTACAACGGTTTATTCTAGCTTTATTAGTTCTTGTGACAATAATTATCAATTATAGTGTGCCAAAACCTGTTTTAACGTGATTATACGGTATATAAGATACACAAGTGTTTGATTCCTCAATCCACTTCAATCCAGTATGAACACATTTCGAAAACGTACTGTTTGAGTTTAGCTTTAAATATGTTAAAATAGGATGTGCTCCTGATTGCTATAAAGTTCCTCGTTTATTACATAATTAATATATTCTAAATATTCTAAAACATTTTAAAAGAGGAACAGTTGAGTTCCTTGCACACTCATCTCCATACGCAACCTTACTACCTCGCGTTGGAAGGGGCGACTAGAATTAATTCTTCGCAATCGCAAATTTCGACGTTCAAAAGTGCCTTTTATTTGCCTATTTAAATGCTTTGGCTTTGACTTTGACCTTAAGACATTAATAAAACGTCCTAGATTCTAAGAAAGCGATCGCAATTGGTTCCGGCAGAGAGCGGGGCCTGCAATCGATCTGATTAAAATAAAAGCGTTATTAATAGCGGCGAGCAATGCCGACTGGACACGGCGCTCTGTAGTGGCACGGTGTGAGTTCGTGGTGTCTTTGCACAGCGCGGCAGATCCAGCAGATCGCGGCAGGTACCGCGTCAGATCGCGACAGATCGCGACACTACGAACCTCTCACAACGGCGGGCTCTCATCAGTGAGCAGCAAGTCGTATGAAACACATCGTATTGGATTCTGTATTTCTTTATACAATTAGAAGCTTCTTGTACAAAATATGTACGAGTACCTAGTTAAAAAAAAGTACGCAACTATCACGCACAAAAAAATATAAAACAAATAAATTGACATGTATTTGTTACGATCTATGCACCTATGGCGAAGCTGGGGCAGTAGTGGTGGCCCAAGCGGTTCGAGGGAAACTTCGAGCCGCGGCGCCTCCACTTACGGAGAGTCTCCAACCCGAGCTGCTGGAGGAGGTAGTCGCAGCCCTCTTCCCGGCAAGAGCGGAGCATACTCCGCCGCCGATGGCTTTGCCCACAGCCGCAGAGTCTACAGGGGAGAACGCCATCAGCGTCCCAGAGGTGACACAGGCAGAGATGAGGGCGGCCGTGATGCGGCTCCGGGCCAAGAACGTGGCTCCGGGGCCCGACGGAATTCACGGCCTGGCTTTGGCCCTCGCTCTGAAGGAGTTGGAGCCCCAACTGAGAGGACTCTACACAGCGTGCCTTGAGCGGGGCCAGTTTCCCAGTCTGTGGAAGATTGGACGTCTGGTCCTGCTTAGGAAGGCGGGGCGCCCTGCCGACTCGCCGTCTGCGTACCGGCCCATAGTGCTGCTCGACGAGGTGGGCAAGCTGTTCGAGCGCATACTCGCAGCCCGCCTCGTCGGCCACTTGTGCAGAGAGGGGCCGGACCTGGACGAGAGCCAGTTCGGCTTTCGGCATGGGCGCTCTACCATCCACGCTGTGTCGAGGGTGAGAGTCCTGGCGGAGGAAACAGTGTCCCGGGGCGGGGTGTTGGTGGCGGTGTCCTTGGACATCTCCAACGCCTTCAACACCCTGCCCTGGAGCTGCATACGGGAGGCACTGCGTTATCATCGGGTGCCTCTCTACCTCCGCCGCATCGTTGGGGCTTATCTGGCGGGGAGGTATGTCACCTATTTGGGACGTGATGGCGGAAACCAGCGCCAAGTGTCGTGCGGTGTTCCACAGGGATCGGTCGTGGGACCGCTCCTGTGGAACATCGGGTACGACTGGGTGCTGAGGGTTGAGCTCCCGCCGGGCGCGGACCTAACGTGTTACGCGGACGACACGCTGGTCACGGCCCGGGGGAGTTCGCACAGGGAGGCAGCGTTGCTCGCGACGGCGGCGGTCTCACTCACGGTGAGCCGCATACGGCGCCTCGGCCTGGACGTGGCCCTCAACAAGTCGGAGGCCATAGTGTTTCATGGCCCCCGGCGGGCGCCGCCGGCCGGATCACACATTGTGGTCGGGGGGGTCCGGATCGCTGTCGAGCCCACCATGAAATATCTGGGATTGGTGCTCGACATCCGGTGGGACTTTGGACCCCACTTCCGGTGGCTGGCGCCCAAGTTGTTGGGCGCGGCCGGGGCGCTGGCAACGCTGCTTCCCAATCTGGGGGGCCCGAGCGCCGCCTGTAGGCGGCTCTATATGGGGATCGTGCGATCCATGGCGCTCTACGGAGCACCGATCTGGGCGTTTGACCTGACGGCCGGCAGCATAGCTGTCCTGCGCAAGCCGCAGCGGGCGATGGCCGTCAGAGTCATTCGGGGATATCGCACGATCTCCTTCGAGGCGGGTTGTGCACTGGCCGGATCACCGCCCTGGGACCTGGAGGCGAAGGTGCTCGCATCACTGTACCGGTGGCGCGAGGCAGCGCGGGAGCGGGGTGAGCGACCGGTGCAGCAACATATCGAGCAGCATCGGTTGCAGCTCTGCGAGGTCCTGGTGGCGGAATGGCGGGTGAGGCTGTCACGCCCTACCGCCGGCCTCAGCACCATCGAGGCGATCCGGCCAGTGCTGCCGGCCGTCGTGAACGCGATGGTCGGCGGCGCAGAGTCCTGGAACGCAGTGGTCTCCTTTTGCGAAACGGTCATCTCACAGAAGGAGGCTGCGGAAAGGGAGAGAGATAAGGTTTAGGCCAATTACATGTAAAAATTTAGAGAAATGAAATAACTCTTTGGCCAGTAAATTATTTTTTCAAAGTTTTTATAATTTATGTGACCCAAATGAGTTCTATGCCGAGTTCTTTTCACTATTAAACACACAATTTAATGAAATTTTTCCACTTAAAACCAAAATTATTTACACAAAGTTCTTATTTAGTGATTGGGCGACTCCAGGTATTCGTAAAAGCAGGGGAAAACTTTTTGAACTTTATGGTCTAAAGCAACATATGAATAATATAAGCTTTAATATGTATGTTACAAAATATTCTAAAATTTTTAAAAATGTGTGCAAAGTTGCTAAAGCTCTTTATATTAGCAATAAAATAAAATCAGACAATGATAAAATAAAAACTACCTGGCAAATAATAAATAACGAAACAGGTAGGAAAAAACAGCGTAATACTGGATTTAATTTAGAAACTGCACATGGCCCTATCAACTCAGATGTAGAAGTGGCTCAGTCATTTGAAAACTTTTTTGCTAATAATCCCCTAAAAACTACTGAAGCTTTAAATTCCTCACCCGAGTTCTCTGCTGCCTTACTTAGAAATAATGTAAATGCATGCCCTTTGGAGTTTAGGTTTCAACATACAAACCCCCAGGCTGTAATAAAAGCTTTTAAAGATCTTAAAATTAAATCAACAGAAGATCTCTGGGGAATGTCTGTAAAAGTCTGTAGAACTTTCATCGAAACCATTGCGCCCTATTTAGCTGTCATATTTAACACCAGTGTAGACCAAGGTGTCTTTCCGGATCTCATGAAACACAGTAAAGTAGTTCCTTTGTTCAAATCCGGTGATAGTAAAGAACTCAACAATTATAGGCCTGTATCAATTCTACCAGTTCTCAGTAAGGTGTTTGAAAAGTTGATGCTCAATCAAATGGTACGTCACTTTAATAAAAACTCCATCTTTCATGAACAACAGTACGGTTTCACCAAAGGGCGTTGTACCACTGACGCTGGTGTTTCTCTAATAAAGAACATTTTTAACGCCTGGGAGGAAGCAAAAGATGCCATTGGAATTTTTTGCGACCTCTCTAAAGCATTTGATTGCGTAAACCATGAGACCCTTCTTCTGAAACTGGAGCACTATGGGGTTAGGAATACAGCTCTTGATCTACTTAGATCATACCTGAAAGATAGAAAGGTTAAAGTTCAAGTAAACGGCATAAACTCATTAGGGTATGAAATGGAAATGGGCGTTCCTCAAGGTTCGATATTGGGTCCATTTTCTTCTTAGTTTACATTAATGATTTCCCTCAAGTACTTCAAAATCAACCGAAGATGGTGTTATTTGCAGATGACACATCATTAATCTTTAAAATAGACCGACGGTCACAAAATCTGGACGACGTGAATAACTCGATTCTTCAAGTCCAAGATTGGTTTACGGTAAATAATTTGGTACTAAATGAAAAATAAACCAAATGCATTAGATTTAAATTACCTAATGTTAGAAGTAGCGAATGTGACATCATATTGAATGGAGAAAAACTGGAATTTATTAATCAGACGGTTTTCCTAGGAATCACGCTTGACGAGAAATTACAATGGGGACCACATATAACATCTCTTGCGGGGCGGCTAAGCTCTGCCGCTTATGCTGTTAGAAAGATAAGACAGTTAACAGATGTAGAAACCGAGCGTTTGGTCTATTTTAGCTACTTCCACAGCATTATGTCTTATGGCATTTTACTGTGGGGTCGGGCTGCTGACATTGAATCCATTTTTATTTTGCAAAAGAGAGCTGTCAGAGCCATATACAATCTTCCTCGTCGCGAATCTCTCAGGGAACTATTTAAAGGGATTAATATTATGACAGTACCTTGCCAATTCATTTATGAAAATATTATGTATGTAAGAAAAAATTTACATCTTTTTAATAAAATAAGTGATAGACATAATTTGAATACTAGAAATAAAGATAAAATAGATCAACCATTTTTCAGATTAGCTAAAGTACATACATCATTTATGGGGTACTGTGTTAAATGTTATAACAAAATACCTTGTGATATATTGCAATTATATGAAAGAAAATTTAAAATTCGTATAAAAAGTACACTTTGCAGACAAGCTTATTACAAATTAGAGGACTATATACAAGATAAGAATGCTTGGAAACATGATGGTCCAGCTCCATAGGACAATCCCGTCTAGACAAAATCACACTGGTTGCTAATTTAATTTTTCATTTTTATTTTTTTTACTTACTCACACACTGACTTATTCCTAGTTAATATTTTAGGAAAGTCATATATTTTTACAGTGTTTGTAAATATGTGAGCACAATGTACCTATCACGTCATTCATTTATCTGCCTTTGCTATATTTTTAGTTCTTCTTACCACTTGTGGTATAGTATTTTAATTCTTGGTGCATCGTCTTCACATATAAAAATATAATTAATGTATACAAATATTGTTAAATATTTTAAAAGAGTAACGGTGGAGTTTCTTGCCACTTCTTCTCCATTCGAAACTACTTTTTGGAAGTGGCGCCTAGAATCAGTTATATTTTTATTGTAATTTTTGACGTTCAAAAGTGCCATTTTATGACTTTGCGAGAGATCTCGACTCTCGACCCGGCCCGCAGCAGACGCACCGGGCGTCGGAGGAGGGCGAACAACGCCCTCTTCCGGCCCCCCTAAATGGGTCGAGGGGCGACGGATTCGGGGACATCCGTCGCCCCCCAACATCAAGACCCGAGAAGGCGGCGCGCGTAGTGTTCCGCGTGCGCCGCTCACAGACGTTGCGGGTGGAGTAAACCTCACTCCCCGAGACGAGGCCCGCGCAAGCAGGTCGGCACCAGCCGGGGTTGCGGAAGAATTATGTGTTCCCACGACCCCGGCGTAGGTGTGAGATGGAACACCGGGGTGGTTTTTAGTCAGTAAGAGTCTGACAGACCCCTCCGCCCGCCCCAGGGCGGAGGACATCCATGAGGATTTTCCACCCCGGGAACAAAAAAAAAAAAAAGTGTGGTGGCCCAGAGATAACGGCCTCGACTGACGAGGTCGTGGATTCTAACCTAGGCAGGCGCTTAACTTTGTGTAAATAATTTACTCACCGCTGCTTTCAAAACGGTGTAGGCAAATATCGTGAGGAAACCGGTATGTCCAAATTCGAAGACGTGACATCTACCAACCCCCCACGGGGTGGATTACAGTCCACTCCTCTCGAAGAGAGGAGGCCTGTGTCCCAGCAGTGGGAATATTATAAGGTGATTATGCGTAAGTACCGATGCAGCTTGTCACTTTCATATCCAATGATAAAATCAAAAAGCGTGGAGCGCTTTTTAGTTGTTTGTACTTGTAATAAATAAAAAAAAAAGCGCTCCAAGCTTTTATCTTTTACTTATATCGTAACTAATACAAGTTAATTTGATCGTACTAATATTATAAACGCGAAGTTTTGTGATTATGGATGGATGTTTGTTACTCTTTCACGCAAAAACTTAACGGATGAAATTTGGCACACAGATAGTTTATAACCTGGATAATACTAAAATATACTACGAATACATTGAAATCAAAATCAAAATTAGTAAATAACTAGAAAGTCTACGAAGTTATGACTTGAGTGGTTTAATAGTAGCCACTGAAAAGTTTCACTATCCACCTCCTAGCTCCATCATCAGATTCCAAATTATAGTTTTGTCGTCCGAACGACACAAACATACAAAGTTTCATTTCGATACGACAATAAGAAGTAGGTCAAAATTGACAACTGAGATTTTTTTACATTATTTTTTGGTGAGTACCTAACGAGTGAAACTAGTAATAGAAATAATATAATATATTCCGATTAAAGATTATATTCAGGACAAGAAGGCTTGTTTTTTTTGCCGGGCCGCATGTCCGTGTCGCAATGTTCTCCTTTGTTACCACCGAATGTCTCGGCGGTTTGAGATGGTCCATTCTATTACTATTTACTATAATTAAATGATAAATATTTTATTTCTGTAAGTGGGTTTGTACAAACACTTTTGTACTTACGTTAAATATTTTAAAAACTGTATGAGGTCCGCGTTTCCTATTTGACGCCTGTGAGAACAAAGGCCGAAACAAACTCAGGCAATACACAAACACAAAAAAAAAGACAACAACAAAGAGACTGCGACCAGTCTCTTTTAAATTCCAGACATAATCTTGGTCAGAACATGTGAAGATCATATTGAATGATGTCTATAATGGTCTTTTGGGGAAAGAACCACACAGATTGAGTGGACGTGTCCAACCAGTGAACGCATTTGTGAGCAATCGTGCAGCTCAATTCAAAACCTAAGGATTTCAATGATTCGGCGAACAATACCAAAGAAAGGAAATTTGAGTAGATGCATAAATTACTGAATTATTAACCCAATATGGAAAAATACGGAAATAATATTGATCAGATCATTTGAGGAGCATGTAGATAGGTGTTTGGTCTGAGATAGCATTTTGAGGAAAGACCCATTCAGATTGGAGTGGACCTGTCCAGTCAGTGCACGCATTTGTCATAAATGACAAATGCGTGGACTGTCATTTATGACCGCCACAGGATTTATGACTCGACGAACTACGTACTCAAACTGCCAGATTATCATTTTATAAAGTTATTTATTCACCAACAAAAGTTACAGATATATATTAAACAATACAAAGTTGCCAAAACTGTACAATAATTTATATAACCCTGCCTCTTAAACTAGGATCACCTGTATTTTAAGAGACAGTGGTGCCGATTCTCTTGTTACAAGTGCCTCTAAACTAGACTAAAAGGCACAAAAATTTGGTTTAATCCTGTCTAACGACGATTTCCCTTTCTGAAATTGACTAAAGTGAAACAACTTAACTATATTTTGGTTTGACAGCACTCAGATGGCACTGAGTTATTAGTTTAGTGAAAATGGCAATTTTGATATTCTGAATTTGACGTTTTTCACCTAAAATTTTGATTGTTTAGTGTGTAGAATTGATCGTATTGTGCTGGGTGCAAAATAAAAAATGCAAAAAAAACAACATTCAGTATGTAAAATTGGATCATCTCTATCTCAAGCCTTCTTGTCCTGAATATAATCTTTAATCGGAATATATTATATTATTTCTATTACTAGTTTCACTCGTTAGGTACTCACCAAAAAATAATGTAAAAAAATCTCAGTTGTCAATTTTGACCTACTTCTTATTGTCGTATCGAAATGAAACTTTGTATGTTTGTGTCGTTCGGACGACAAAACTATAATTTGGAATCTGATGATGGAGCTAGGAGGTGGATAGTGAAACTTTTCAGTGGCTACTATTAAACCACTCAAGTCATAACTTCGTAGACTTTCTAGTTATTTACTAATTTTGATTTTGATTTCAATGTATTCGTAGTATATTTTAGTATTATCCAGGTTATAAACTATCTGTGTGCCAAATTTCATCCGTTAAGTTTTTGCGTGAAAGAGTCACAAACATCCATCCATAATCACAAAACTTCGCGTTTATAATATTAGTACGATCATATTAACTTGTATTAGTTACGATATAAGTAAAAGATAAAAGCTTGGAGCGCTTTTTTTTTAATTTATTACAAGTACAAACAACTAAAAAGCGCTCCACGCTTTTTGATTTTATCATTGGATATGAAAGTGACAAGCTGCATCGGTACTTACGCATAATCACCTTATAATATTCCCACTGCTGGGACACAGGCCTCCTCTCTTCGAGAGGAGTGGACTGTAATCCACCCCGTGGGGGGTTGGTAGATGTCACGTCTTCGAATTTGGACATACCGGTTTCCTCACGATATTTGCCTACACCGTTTTGAAAGCAGCGGTGAGTAAATTATTTACACAAAGTTAAGCGCCTGCCTAGGTTAGAATCCACGACCTCGTCAGTCGAGGCCGTTATCTCTGGGCCACCACAACTTTTTTTTTTTGTTCCCGGGGTGGAAAATCCTCATGGATGTCCTCCGCCCTGGGGCGGGCGGAGGGTCTGTCAGACTCTTACTGACTAAAAACCACCCCGGTGTTCCATCTCACACCTACGCCGGGGTCGTGGGAACACATAATTCTTCCGCAACCGTCATTTAATGCTGACATCTCATTGAGGCGCGCGTGGAACACGATGCGCCGTCGACCTGGGCCTTACCGGACGGCGAGCGACCCATTGCTCGCTGTCCGCAAGCCCGCGCCTACGGTGGCCAGGAATATGCTGGGGATTCCCGACGCCCAGGGCTGTCCTGCGGCGACTAGGGGCGTGAGGACGCAAGGTTCTCTCCCTCACGCGCTCCTCCTCATCTTTCACAAGCATTACAGCTTCGCAGAAGGAGGTGATGGCTTCCAACCATGGCCTGGACCAGCGCCGGACGGTATGCTCCGCCGTGTCCTTCGGGCGATCCACACAATGGTGACACCCGGGTTTTTCCTCCCACCTTTTACGGAACAGGAACCTCCCGAAACAACCAAGTCCGGCGAGGACCTGTGTCAAGGACAATGAGGACCTGCGAAAGGTTAGAACGCCGTGGCGCCTCTCCAACCAGTCTAAAACAGGAGACTTATCGCCGCTATTGTGGCGTGCCCTGCACTAGGTTATGACAATTACACCCTCCATGTCACCATGTGATCCTGCCAGAGCTCTGTCCGCTGAGATGCGGTTTGTCGCGGCAGCGGAGTTACGCCCCCACGTTTTGCCTCCTCACGCCACTCCCACACGAGCGCGAGTGCTTTTGTCTCCAGATCCCATGGCGGCAATCGGGCAAGGAGGCTCCTAACAAGAGACCGTGTGGTATCCCCGGATCAGCCGATTTGCCATGACCCTTTGGGCTGGCTGGTCGGCGCCTCGTCTTCGGTGACCCTAAGTTTTCCTAAAACTTAATTAATCAAGTAATTCAGCTGTCTCTTAGAAATTATAATCACAATATTTGTGCGCCGTTGACGGCACGACATAGCGTTCATTTGTATTGACATCTGCATGTCGATTCTGTAAAAATCTCACAGTGCAAACTTAGGTGAAGTTTGAGCTGTCAGTGCCACTGATGCTAGGGATTGATTTATTTACCAGTGTTCTACAAATAAAAATATTTGAATATGAATTTGAAAATATGTTTAATGCTAATTAGCATTTAGTTGAAAATTCAAAGCTGTATAGATATTTACGAATCTTAGTTTGCACCAAATATATTAAAATCTAGAGTATTTAGATATTTATATTCCGAAGAGTAGTCAGATATTTTTAACTGCACTAGCGTAATATATCTATGAACAGTTTAAATGATAACATGTTATTGATGTCTAAGTTTGTATAGAACTTTATGATCATTGTCACGCTACAAAATTTTGAAACATTGTCACTGCCAATATATTAGTGAACTCGACTGTACCTAGTCGATCAGAGACCTCTGTTCGCGTCGCTTGGTTTGGTCCGGCTTGGATTTGATAAATATTTATACTGATCCTAAAATGGATTCAGTTAAGCTTTAAATCAAATTTTCTTGAGAATTAGAGAGAACTATTTATGTAGGTACCTTAAATTCGGATATACCCAATAATATCAACTACCTCGAGGCGGACGTTCGGCCAAGTTTATGTGGTCAGAATAATTATTAAACTAATAAGTTGTCGAACCGGCTGGGTGGCTCGGCTGGAGGGTGGCTCGCTCACACCTCAGTATTATACTCGTAGTATCCCCGCTGATAGTGAGGGATAATTTGTTGATTGTCAATATCAGAGCCATTGGGCGTCTCGCGGCGCTGACGGCGCCCACAGTTTGGTCCTGAGTAATGCGCCCCCACTCACTAATGATTTCAACTCGCTGGCCAGCTGATCGTGAAAGATGGTGCCTCGAGCGGCCGTCGCGCGCATGTTGCGTGTCGGTTATTGCCCGCAGTCTGCAGATAAGCTTCTCGCATCCACAGGCAACCCTTTCGGAATCTCTGCTGCTCTGCCGCCGGATGTACTATTGCTCCTTCCCCATATTCTCACCCGAGCTCGCACGACTGTCACTGTCGAGGGTCGTCGCTGCTAATACTTCGGCACTTACTTTCATTTTGTTACAAAATACACTTTAATAGTTGGATGAATGTTTATTTAAACAATAGTTTCTGCCCGCGCCTCGTTCTCGTAGAAGTTGTAGGAAACCACAATATACCTCTTAAAATAAAAGCTGCATTCTTACAACACTTCTCTGTATTCTACGTTTGTAAATCTGGTCCAGTAGCAAAAATATACAGAGTCAGGACTGGTGACGCCGGAGCAAGCGACGTACAGTTGACCGTTTGGGATGTATTATAGCTCGTCCTAAGATCGACACCCACAGTCTTTAGAAGCAGTTTTCCATTGCTAACGAAGTTTTTTTGTTTGTACGCCTGCGTTCCTGCATGTACTACGTAATGTGTGCCATTATGTAGTACACACACGTATACACATACCCTGATGGATGCGTTTACAGATTATTGCTGACGAACGGCTTTCATTATAATCATTTAACAGTAGATTGAAAACACCCGGGATTGTTCACTTAAGGTCACCTTAATTAATTTTTAGTATAACCATAGATGACAGAAAAGGCCTCATAATTACGTTTTTATATGAACGTTCAAAGAACTAGCATAAATAATAGTATAACAAAAGTTCAAAAAAAATAATAAATCAAATATCAATAGTTTGGTCGGAGTCTGCCCAGCCGAGCCAGACCAGCGAGTCGACCCGTCCAGCCGAGCCAGCCCAGCGAGCCCAGAGGTTCGCCACGAAGGGACGCCATCCTGAAGTGGCCAGCCGCAGCGCGGCTCTTTCAGAGTCGTCAGGTGGTGAGCTGGATGCCGCTGGTTTCTCCAAATCGGAGCGATCGGCAAGAGGGTTCAGTACTCTAAAGACAAGGCAATATCTGCAGCCACAGCCTCCATTATGGGGCCAGTGGGTGCCATTCATTTCGGGCCTCAGCCCGACTACCGAGGTCGCCCCCCTGACTACTGCCATGGAGCATCTACGAAAGGAGAACGAGGAGCTCCGAGCAGTCCTGGCCAAGATCCGAGGAGCGGGCCCCAGGGAGGTGCCACTAGTACGCGCAGCATGGGCAAGGCCAGCCCGTGTCTGCCGAGGACTGGGTTCTGACCCTGGTGCGGCAGGAGCTGGCTGCCTTACAGTTGGTTTTCCGCTCTGGAGGCCATTATCCAGCGCCCCTCGCTAGCGGCGAGCCAGCTCGGGCCAGCGGAAGGCGGCCTCAAACCAAGGTCCTCGGGGCAGGCCTCAAAGCGGGGCCGTGGCTGGACCCGCGAGGCCCTGGCGGGACCCGCGTGTCCGTGGCAGGACCCGCGGGGCCGACCCTGGCAAAATCGGTGCCACCCCAGACCAAGAACAGTGGGGTGGCTGCGCAGACGGCGAAGACCCCAGCCCTGACGGGGAGCTACGCCCGCCTTTTAAATCTCCTCCGATCGACGACGAATGACAACCGCGCGAGCCCGCCGCCATTGGAACGACATCAAGGATCTCTTTTCGTACAATGTGCCTAACACGGCTATCCTTAAAATTTAATTTGTAATAATATTTGTCCGTTTCAATCATTTCCCAACATTTGGCGGCCGTGTGCAACAAGAAACTGCAAGTTGTAACGACGAAAAAACTGCGGATCGGTGGCGTGTTTTCGTTTGTTTGAACCAGCGATGTGCTTTCGCCGCTGCCCATCGCTCGTCGCTGCCACGTGCAACTGTGGCGAAATCGCTGGAACACAAGGCTACTGCTACCTAATTTGAAGATCTACCTGGATATAGCGGGCATCGCGTCAGGTGGTCTATCCGAGGGATTTAAGCTCGTTCCTATTATATTTTCCGTTCCCGATTTCCGCTTTTATTTGTGTGTTTAGGGTTTACTGCTCCCTCTGGGGTAAATTGCAGCAAACTGCTAACATAATCATATTGTGGTAATTTAAATTCTATAGGTATTACCTATAACTATATGCCTATTATTATATTACATAAAACTTGTGTACCTAATAGGCGACTATTCAGGTCCAGCATGTATATAATCGTGCCACTGCGTTCGCTGTTTATGCATTAATATCTACTTAACACGTTTTAATTTCTTTGATGTTTTAAATTCCTGTACTAAAATAATTCCGTGCCTCGTGCACCAATTGCACAGCTTAAAGCCTTACACTGCATCCGTGCTTCAAATAGATTTGAAGAACAATTCTAGAAAATTGGCTGCGTCTGCGCGCTGCCTGCCGGCTCTTGTATACATACGCCACCACGTGGCTACTAGGGCTCCTCTGCCGCCGCGGAATAAGCAGCAGGGCGAGCTGCGTTTAGAGCGTACATACCTTTATCAACTGTTTACCAAACAGTTGATAAAGGTATGCACATTTTATTATCTATTTCATTGATTGTTTATTCTCGGTTATTGTAACTTAAAGATGCCGATCATGGAAAAGGTTGAGGGCCAATGTTTATTAAGTGAATTAATTAGAAAACGTGGTTATATTAGAGGGCGTGTAACTAAATTAAATGAATATTTACAGGAAATGCAAAAGCTGGACTAAGTATAAAGGAGTTAGGTAGACGTTTGGACCATTTGGCAAGAATTATTTAGACAGCTCAATGACGTTCAAACATTAATTGCAAACAGCTGTGATGAATCCGCTACGGATGAACAAATCACGTTAAAAGAATCGATAGAAACTAAGTTTATTTCCATTATGTCGATTATTGAGGATATAATAGAAAGGCAAGGGTCTAAAAAGGATAAATTTGGTGACGCATGAGGTAACAAAGTTTCACGCTCAACTTGCTCAATAAAATTGCCAACATTTAATGGTTCTTTTTTAAAATGGCTCAAATTTACAGTCACTTTTCAATCTTTAATTCATTGTAATGACTCAATACCAGGCATCAATGAGTTTCGCTATCTGAGATCCTCACTAGCAATCGAAGTTATCAAGTCTTTGGAGTTTACCTCTGAGAATTTAATGGTAGCGTGAGAGTTACTTTGTGATGGATATAATATAAGAAAATCCTCATCATCAATCATCTTGAAGCATTATGCAGCATTAAAACCTTAACTAAGGAATCATTTAAATAATTACGGAACTTAGTAGATGTTGTTTAAAAAAATTAAGAGTGCTCAACACTCTAGGGTCTCAACATCTGATCAGTGCGACACTTTATTAATACGAGTATTTATGATTGCTGGAAAGTTAGATACCAGTAAGAGCGTACATTGGGAAGAATATAGGAATATTTCACGTGACTTATCACCGCTAAAAGCCTTTTTTAATTTGATACGTAATCGTCATATTCTAGGATATTTTAGAAACTACATCTGTCACATCACAACCAAATAAAATGATACGGGGAATTTTAATTAAAATAAACAAACCAATAATTGGAAAAATAAACAACTAGTTAGATCTAATTCCTACTTCTCCTTGGTTGACAACTTGTGTGAATATTTGTGTTTATTGTGTAGTGAGCATGGTCATCGCATTCACTCAATTTAATGTACTAAAGAACAATGCTCACTTCCCATACATTTAAAAACTTGATAATGAAAGTTTATGTATACTTATAAGGTATAGTAGAAAGACTACCTGTATGTTTATAAAATAATGTCTTAAGGAAATTTTTACGATTTAAACACTACGAATTCCAAAAAATATTAATGTTACTTTTGAGGATAGGATTTGCCTTCACCAAGTATAAAGAAATAAATGTGCTAGAACGAATTAAATAACGCTCGAAGTTTAGTCTAAAATACGAATACTTACCTAATAATACAAATCTATAGTCTTATGCGACTTTTTTTACTTTGTGAATTCGTTGAAACCAACTGCCCTTATGTCACTGCTAAGATTCTAGATAATTGTCACTATAAATTGAGTGTCAAGCATTAACTGTCGAACGTAAAAGAAATCCGTTTCAAGCGTTCGAACTCAATTATTTAATGTAATTGTGATGTTATTTTTAATAAATCTGTATTAAACGAAGACTAATAAAACATGATTACCGACTAAATAAAACGTAAAATAATGCATGAAACTCAGAAACAGAGTTGAATAAAGTCAAGTAGAAGTATGTAAAATGGAACGTCGTAAAAAAGGGAAGTTGAGATGCGTTCAAAACATGCTAATATGTTTATTCTTGACGTAGAATAAGCATGAAGAAATATTAAAAATCTTTTTCCCTGCGTTTCTTTTAACATTGTGATTAGCGTTATTAATAAACGATTCAATTAGCTGTATTTTAAGATTTATTTCATTTCTATACATAGTCAGGTGAAAAATGGGAATGCTTCTTTAAAAATATGAATTGTAGTACAAGACACGCTAGAAACATCTTAATTAAAATTGTGTTCAAATCGTCCGCGTGAGGTCATAATTCATTCGGTTGTCGTATGAAGAGTTTATGTAAGTTTTGTAAACAAAAACATAACAGTATATTACATGTAAATAAACCTCAAAATAATAACAGTACTGACAGAGAACCAACTACCGCTACATCAACTCAACCACTACCAGTATCATTGTCTGCTGTCTCCGTCAGCCAGGTTATGTTGTGTGTGGCTATGGTGTAAGTTATAAATGGACAACAGACTTACCTTGTTCGCGTTCTATTAGACACAGGCAGTCAATCTTCTTTTGTGACCGAAAACCTGAAAAGCAAGTTAAGTTTACAGATTAAAACTACTGAACCTTTACATAATGTTTCTTTTAAAATAAATTGTCTAATTGTACACACAGATTACAGGAATGTTACCGAGTGCACCTGTAAAAATTCAGGAACTTAATTTACCTGGAAATATCGTGCCTGCAGACCTAAAGTTACATTATCCCTCTTATAATGACATTTTATTCGGGGCGAATGTTTTTTGGAACATTGTAGGGAAAAAGCGTATTTCATGGGGTGTAGATAAACCAATCCTACAACATTCACAGTTCGGATGGTTAGTCAGTGGCCGTTTAGGAGAATTTAGCCTTAGTCACTTGACATGTATCATAACGACCTTAAAAAGTTTTGGGAAATTGAAGAAATGAATTGGGTCGATAACACTTCACCTCAAGACAAATTATGAGAACGATATTTTTTTGAAAATATGAAGCGTCGTCCCAATGTTCGATTTACTGTTAAAATGCCATTCAAGGAGATTCCTGCACAGGCACTAGGTCATTCTTATTTCTTTGCGAAAACCGTTTCCTTAACCTGGAGACAAAAATAAATAATAAATATCAGCTCAAACAAAGTTACTCTGCATTTATTGAAGATTATAAGAACTTAGGTTATTTATATGAGATTAAGCGTCCTATATTTGAATATTACTTACCAAATCATGGGTTATTGAGAGAACAAAGTGAAACTACTAAATTACGTGTGGTTTTTTATGCCTTGGCCAAAACGACGTCATGGAAATGTTCTTATGACATTCAGTATGAAGGTCCAGTGGTACAAAATGATTTGTTGTCTATTTTATTAAGGTTAAGAACTTATAAGAATGTGTTAGCTGGGGATATACAAACAATTTATAGGCAAATATAAATTTTGAGGAGGCAAGATTATTCTCAGCCCATAAAGGTCTTGCAGCTTAACACTCCACCTATGGGACAGCATCTGCACCTTTCTTAAGCAAGAGGTGCCTTGTTTAGTTAGCTCGCGAATGTTCTAATCCCATGATTTCTAATATATTAGAACATGATATTTTCATGGATGATTTACATACTGGATGTCAGTCAGAAAAATAAATAAAATAAATATATGATGAGGTCACTAGAATTTTATTATCAGCTTTTTTCCCTCTTCATAAAATACGCACAAACTGTCCTAAGGTGATACTAAAAGTGACTTTGTAGAAGACAGAGTTTTAGAAGTCTAAAACTCTTGATCTGAGTAAACATTGCAACAAAGTAAAGAGTACAACAGTTTTTGTACCAAACTAGTCACTTTCACCCGACACATTAGATTTTGTGGTAGATATTGATATGAGTAGAAAACTTACTAAAAGTACTACTATATCATTAACATGATTGTAAAATATTTGCCGCATTTTGATGGGCTCTGGGATGCAGGTGTAAAGATAGCCAAAGATCACTTAAAAAGAACAGTAGCCAATGCTTGCCTTACTTTTGAGGAGTTGTTACACAAATTGAGGCAATCCTTAATTCTTGCCCTCTCCAAAGTGATTCAGCACTAAGAGACGGGGTCCGATAGGGCCGATGCCTGCCAGCGTCGCGGGTTGTTCGAAAGATATACCGTGGCCCCGGCACAGGCAACTGAAGAAACACGAGTTGGTTTGTAAAGCAGTCTTCGAATCGCTAAGAAATTTGCTTTGTTGAAAGTGGACTAAACTAGCCGTTCTCATATATTCATTTATTTAGGATCCCCTACAAAAGATATACACAATACATTACACATAAATAGAGGGCAACATCAAGTATTAAGTAGATGTACTACTTCACTTATAGCATCCTCCACAGCATGCACATTCAAGTTAACAACTAAGCTAAATTAGAAGCGATGCTTAAAATTAAATTAAATCTTAATCTTATTAAACAATTCTTATATTTGAACAGAGACTCGTAGATGTCAATATGATGATTGCCTACAAAGTCTTGGCCTAGCGACGCGACGTAATGGTAGTGGTTTGTGTTTGAGCTCGGGATGATAAATAAATTGTCTAAAGTATGCGAGAATATTCTGCAATATTCCGCAACATTCTTTTCGACGAAGAATTTTCTAGACTTTAAAATTGGAAGTAAAATTGCTGAGTTTTAATACAATATATTTTGATTTCAAGGTCTAAAGTCAACTTCTTTTGTTGTTATTTTCCACTTAACTTACTCGCAAAAAGGTTTGAGGAAGAAACAACGTTGTCAAGTGTATTCAGCGTTCTCAAATTTTCTCCAAGGGTTTTAAATGAACTGCAAGGGATAAGAGAGTAACGAAATAATTAAAGTTACCAGTGAAAACAAGATGGAGAAGTCACCTGAACAACGTTTAAAGTATGTTAGAATGCAAATCTGTTCTTCAAAACGTGGCGTTAAACTCACCAGGTGTACAGAAATATATTTAAAAAAACTTTTAAATGAAGACGAGTTAACGAAATTTCAAAAAAATAATGTACTACTAATATTAATCGTTGATTGGAAAACAATTTTGGAAGGACATTACTGTTCTTCCCGTAGCTAAACTTTTATGTGAAGAATCACGATAATTTAAAAGAGAAATGCAGCGATAGAAAAACTACAGTGCTGCCAATGCACAATGCTGTGGTATTATTAAACCCGCAAAATTGTGGTACAACAATGACATCAACTAACAACACAGACGACGGGTGTCTGTTCTTAACTTGACCGAAAGATACTTCAGTTCGACAACTGTTCGACGAAGTGTCTGAATAATAAAGAAACAGACCACACTAGGGTGAAGGCTCCAGGGTAGCGAAAGTAATATATGTAAAATGTTTTATGAGCATGAGAGCAAACAAATAAATAAACAAATACAATTCAATAAAATTCATGAATATAACTCTTTATGATAAGTTCCTATTGAATGACTATTACATGAAATCTTGACATTTGAGGATTATTTAAATTAAATATCATTTATTTCAGGCAATTATTAAACCACACCATACAGACACATACTCTTAAATACCATAGGCATTAACATAATAACACAGATAGAATACTAACTACTAACCTAAGAAGTTGTATCACTGAATCTAGTGATTATAATTATATAAATACATATTTGTTACGGTCGAATCATACTTTTATCAACGTGCAAAAACGTAAACTTAGATGGCATTGATCAATAACTGTTTTCACTAAAATGTTAAGATTGTGATTGTCATTTTGTTTTTAAATATTTACACCATAAAGACGCATGTGTTACAGTTAAAACCCTTTTTTAGATAGAACGTGTTTAAAACTAGTTTTACTTAATGCTTTTGTTATAGCTAAAATTAACTAATGCTCAAAATTGATTATCAGTTAAAAGTAGTTTTTACTAGACAAAACGCGTTTTTCCGAAGCGTGTCACTGAAAACTATTCTGACCGAGGTCAAACGACCGAGATTAAGGGGCGGTGCGGGGGAATCCCTTTGCGAGCGCAATTAGTTAGCGTCAGACAGCATCTGTTTGGCATTAATGCTGAAATGAACCCTTTTGGCGCAGCCGTGAGGCACACACTATTGTTGTTTTTTTTTATATTTGTATTTTGTGCTTTACGACCTGTGTGCAAATAAATATTTTTCTTTCTTTCTAGTTATTAGCTTTTCGCGATCACGAAACAAGAGAGGACCACTTTTATATTATGACAAAAGAAACCTATGACAATTTATGGCCGATTCCTATAATTTACGGACCGTTATTGGTTAAAATGAACTCTTCTTGTATCTTTACCAACAATGAAGAGAAAAACTCATAGTTTCGCTTAGTAGACCCTCCCATATGGAAGTAGCTATCACAGGTAAAAAAAAACGATTCGTTTTTGTTTTTGTGAGCATTAGTGGACGAAATTGAACAAGCACAATTAGCTGTTCAGTAATCTCAGAAACAGTACATGAGACTGAAGCGATTTAAGGTCATTAATATTTGGGGAATACGAAAATTAGTGACTAGAAAGGAGCCCATGAAATACTGCGATATGCAAATTCAAGAAGATCGGGGATTTATGTTTATAATGGTGTATCAGGACCATTAGACAAAATTTGTTTTGTTGCAAGCACTGAAAAGTAAAGAGTGCCGTGGAGGTGGCGAAAATTTGGAAATTCTGTTAAAAATTTGCTCGTTTCACTTTGACCCGAGTGTAAGCTGGTCTATGGAAAGCCAAGACATATTCATATTCATTTATTTATTGTTTGTCACAGGTGAAAAGACAGTTCTTACAATTATATTTTTTTTATATTGCTGGAACATACCCATGGGGTGTACAAAATTTATTTGTACGTCAATGTTAAGTTAAAATTTATTAATTATTATGAATACAATTAAACTCCTGTTAGTTAAACTAACAAGAGTTTAATTGTAATCCAAAGCATTGGTTGTTTTAGTTAACTCCAATTTACATTCATTATTATACACAATTACTACGAGCATAGTACAATTTACGTTTAATAAGTCAAAAAAATATAAAAAGTTAAACATGTCAATTTTAGTCAACCTCATCTTACATTCGTATAAAGACGTAATTATTACAGTCATGCAATTTACATTAAATAAGTCAGAAGTAACCATTTTAGTCAACAAGTTGGTCATTAAGAAATACGTTGATTGAATAATAGGTTTTACAAACGAGAAATTCTTTTAACTTTGATTTAAAAATACTTAGTGATGTGATATTCTTAACACAGTTTAGGAGTTTATTATAGGTTTTAACTCCAATGTCAAAAACACTCGATTTATATTTTACTGTTCTACATTTGATGCCTTTAAGTTCAGTTTTATGTCTCGCACTTCTCAACGTTTCACTCATCTATATCGCGTTTTATCATCATTGCCGCTTCAAGCATGGTAAACAGTTAGTAAAGTACTCTCATTTGTGACTTTTCTTAACATGTAGAGGGCATATGAAAACTGCTTTAGTTTTTTGCAAACATATTCAACGTGTATTTTCCAGTTTAGTGCAGAGTCATTATGTATGCCAAGAAATTTTGTGGTCTTTACTTCCTTTACAGTTTCACCTTTGTATCTTACGTTTGGGCTCTTTTGTTTTTTATTTATATTAGCAAAGGAGATATAGCATGTTTTTTTCTAAATAAACTTTAAGATTGTTGACATTTAACCAATTTATGATGCGTTCAAGCGAATTGGTTACATTAATTTCGTATTTATCTTGATCCTCGTCAGTAAAATAGCTGTACTGTCATCTGCAAATAAAATCATGCCATGGTTTATGGCTTTTAACATATATTATCAACAAAAGTGGACCAAAAATACTTCCTTGAGGCACCCCCTACTTAACCGTTTAAGGCTTAGATTAAAACGTTTGTTCATATTTTGTTTCCTTTGATACTCTTTTTATTTGAGTTATTTGAACTCTATTGTTGAGGTAAGATGATTTGATAAGATTCAATGCATTCCCTCTAACTCCGTATTGTTCTAGTTTATTTAAGTGGATATTATGGTCTACGTAATCAATTGCTTTTGAAATGTCCATGAATGTTGCAGTTATATGTTGTTTATTGTCCAGTCCTGTCATTACTTTCTTTAAAAAATATTAGTGCGTCGCTCGTTTATTTGCCTTTACGAAACCCAAATTGCTCATGTGTGAATATATTTTTGGATTCAAAGTAGATATATTTTTTTGTTATAAAATTACTCTTTCAAATATTTTATCAATAATTGCTATTAAAGCTATTGGTCTATTAAATTCCATTTCTGCTTTATCTTCCTTTTTAAAAAATGGGTTCATGATTGTTATTTTAAGTTTTGAGGGAAATGTTCCGTATTCCAGGCACAAATTTATAATGGTGCTGAGTACTGGAGCTATGGCCATGAACCCCTCTTACACTATTGATTTGACAGGTGATGATGAATCTAGATCATGTAATTCAGTGATAGAAGTCACCAGTAAAAACAAACTTAAGAAATACATCAAAATCAATAAATATATTGTGAAAACACAATTTTTTTTAAAAAGACAAAGGTTTTTTTATCAAAAATGTTAAACTCAATAGAGAAAGGTTAAACTTACTGAAACAATTAGATATGTATTCTTTTAATTTGGACCAAAGTACTAGGAAATACAACATTGACACACAGGACTTGCAATCTCAACTTGACCATTTGCAAGAGAAACTTAGTGCAATGACTACTAAATATAATACCTCTGAAGATCTTATGAGGGAATATGTGTTGGCAATGAATGAGCTGGTAAACTCACAATCAAACACCTGTGAGCATTGTCAAATACCATCTAATGTTCCTACACCGGACCATTCATTGTCAACATACAATACCACCTTAGTGCAGCCTTGTGTTGATTTGACTATTCCTGCTACTATTAATAGTTCCAGTAAACAATGTAAACAAATAGTACAAAATAATATAATATTATTTTGCGATGAGATTGGAAAGGACTTAGGCCACTTATTGACAGATGAATATCCGGGACACTCTGTAATAAACTACTGTATGCCTGGTTGTTCCTTATTTGATATTATGAAAGAAATTATTAAATGTAACTTTAACCAGGACACTACATTACTAATTTTTATGGGTAATAGGGGAAACATGAACAAAGGGGATTTCTCCAATATTATAGAACATTGTCTAATCTTAGTTTAAGAAAAATAGTGTTGTTTACATTCCCTATAGTAACAGTTTGCCACAGGAGGAAAATAACTTAAGATTTGAAATCAATATGACATTACATAATTTGACATTTAATAATAATCTATTTCAATTAATTGATACTAACAATTATGTTCGTAATAACTTGTATTTGACAAAAGATAGGTATAATATTACTATCTTTCAAACTATCATAAAAGACAGATAGCTGTGTCGCTATCATATTTTTTTTCTATTACAGCCAAGAATTTGGCTAAACAACTTGAATCTTTTGAGCAATGCAATGACATGTTAGATTATTCTGCCAATAATTTGGAACCAATTATTGACATTGACTTTCATTTAAATTAGAAATAAGGACAATAGAGGCAACCTCTTGCAAAAATGTAAGGAAAGCAAATGGTAAACCAAATGTGTGTGTAAATAAATTAAATAATATCAACCTATATCAACCTATATCAACCTGGTGTATCAAAACATTCAAGGTTTTTAAACAAAGATTTAGAAGTAGATTTATTCCTGAATTGTAACAATATAGATATTCTTTGTGTGACAGAACATTGGCTTAAAGGCCACCAGTTTATATTCAATTTTAGAAATCACCAGGTTGGTAGTTCGTTCAGCAGAGTAAATGCTAAACATGGTGGCTCATTAACATTAGTAAATAACCAGATCAAATTTAAAGACCGTAAGGATATTGTGTGCCTCTCTGTTGAGCGAACAATTGAGATAGCCAGTATCGAATTGGAGCAGTTCATTATATTAAGTGTGTACAGACCGCCTTCAGGATTGTATGATTGTTTTGAAAAGGTTATGGATGAAGTGTTGAACAAAATCTGTAATTCTAATAAGTCGATCATCACTTGTGGTGATTTTAATGTTAATTTGTTAGAAAATTCTGGGTTAAGTACTAGAATTATAATTTTGTTTCAGTCATACAATCTTGCTAACCAATTTTTGGAGCCCACTAGGATAATTCCCACTAGTGCCACATGCCTAGATAGTGTTTATACAGATGTTATACCAACCCACAAGGAAATTATTAATTTAATAGACTCAGATCATTGCGGACAGTTGGTCACTATTTCAAATATTAACAAAAAACTAAAAAAAAGATATCACTGTTAATCCAAAAACTACTTATCGTTTTTAAACATTTAACATTTAAAACTAAACTTCTAAGTAATTTACCACTTTTACCAAATAACGATGATACTAATACAATGCTTTTTTCAAAATGTATTGTACACAATTTGATAACACTTACATTCCAAAGACATTTTCGATTAATAGTAATGCTTCCTCCAGTGACTGGGCTACCATAGGTATACATAAAAGTAGAAAACGACTTTATGAGTTGTATGATGAACGGACTTGTATAAACACTGCTGAATTTAATTTATATGTTAGGAATTATTCAAAACTATTTAAAAAAGTTTTTTGTATGGCCAAGTCACGTTACTTGAGTTCAAAAATTAAAAATAGTAGTAATGTAATTAAAACGACATGGAATATCATTAATAGCGAAACGGGAAGATCATGCAACCGAAGTAGTGACTTCAGCCTTGATATTGATGGCAACATAATTAAATCAGAAAATTTCTTTGCAGAGATTCCCGTATCGACTACTAAATCTCTGAACTCATCAACCCACTACTGCAGAGTCTTTGCTTAATGAAAACGTTCCAGTTTGTGATTCTAAACTTAATTTCCAATATGTCACCTGTAGAGATATAATTAAAACCTTTCACACATTAAATGTTAAAAAGACCGCAGATCTATGGGGTAATTCTGTGGACGTTGCTAAGTCAATTATAGATATTGTAGCACCTACTTTAGCTGTTATTTTTAATAATTGTATTGACCGTGGTGAGTTTCCTGATCTTATGAAAAACGGTAAAATAATACCATTGTTTAAATCGGGTAGTACATCTGACCCTACCAATTATAGACCTATTTCAGTGCTACCTACCTTTAGCAAAATTTTTGAAAAACTTATTTTAGATCAAATGCAAAGATTTTTTAATAAACACAAATTACTGCATAACAAACAGTTTGGTTTTACAAGGGGTCGTTCGACTACTGATGTTGTCTCAGTGGAGTGGAGTGAAAGTTGAACTTTTAGGACATGTTTATAATGCATGGGAGGACAAGTGCGATGCTTTGGGCATCTTTTGCGATTTGTCCAAGGCATTTGATTGTGTTCTTCATGAAACATTACACAGTAATGTTCGTCGAATCGTTGAGCTCCATAAGTGTTGTGTTGAGCTGCATGATTACTGACAAATGCGTGCACTGACTGGACAGGTCCACTCATTATGTAATTATGTTATGGATATCAATCCATATGGTCTTCACATGACCTGACCAAGATTATGTCTGGACTTTAAAAGAGACTATGACCTCTGAGTTTGTTTCGGCGTTTCTTCTCAGAGTAGTCAGATAGGAAATGCCGATCTCACCTAGTTTTTAAAATATGATTGACGTGTAAAAGTGTTTGTACAAACCTATTTGCAGAAAATAAAATCATTTATCATCATTTATCATATGATATGGGAAACACGTTTAATTATTTTTGTATTTATATAATCGTACCCTGTACTATCAGTGTTATTTAGCCTTTTTATTATTTGGTCAACTTCATCTGGATTTGTCGGTTTCATGAACATTTAATTGCTATTATTATATGTCAGTGTTTTCGAATAAGTATCTTTTTGCTTAATTGTAGGTGTTATGTTATGGGTGTCATGATAACAACACATCGTGACCGCGCAGCGGCACACGGTTTACTGACGCGCAGAGCGCGTAGCCACATACTTACACCACATGTAATCATTCCATTCGCCGCCGCCACACGAACAGACGACATACCGGCCTCGGAAGCAAATACGTACTGATGAGATGCGCCGGTGTCGGTAATTTTTATAGTGTGCGTACAGACGACGCTATACAACGCGCACGCGCCAGAGCGAGATGGGTGCCCGTTCATCGTAGATCATCGTCACGTATAGTTTTAAGTTTTAGAAATCAATGTTCTCCCATTGGTCAATTAAATATTTTGATATAAGTAAGCCTAGCAACTAATTGTGTGTATAAAAATATAATATAAGGAAGGATCTTTTACCAATAAATTAAGCAATTATTCCCTGCAATATATGGAGTTTCATTTACGCTATCATTGGACTCCAACAATTGGTGACCCCGAATTTAAAACGGAACATTTTTAAGAAGACTTTGTTGTGTGGAGCAAAGATACCATGTCTGAAGAGCAACAAGTGAGAATCCAGACCGAAATGAATTACGACGTGAGCGCAGTATCCGTGCAGTCGCGGCTTTTACCTTTTTGGAGAGAAATTCCCCGTGCCTGGTTCATCCAATTCGAAGCCGTGATTGACCCATTGAAGACCTCAGATGACCAGAAGTTCCGATATCTCCTGCAACAGCTGCAAGCGGTCGACTTACAACATTTGACCGACATATTATACAATCCGCCTGCGACTGGGAAATACGAAAAAGTTAAACAACGTTTACTCGAAGCCAACGACAAGTCAGACGTCAAAAACTTCCAAAAGCTTATCAGCGGACTAGAGTTGGGAGATCAGAAACCCTCCCAGCTGTTAAGGAAGATGCGAGAACTCGCAAGCGGCATGATTACCGAAGAAGGTCTCAAAATAGAATGGCTAAATCACCTGCCAGCGCAAGTTCGAGTCGTTTTGTCCGTAAACAAGGAATCATCTTTGGACACCTTAGCAGCGATGGCAGACAAAATGGTCGAGTACGCAGAGAGTCCCAGTGTCGCTGCAGTTACAGCACCAGCACCATCCTCGTCATCTACAACATCAATGACACAACTAGAAGTACTGGCAAAGCAAATGGAGAAGCTCACGCTTGAGATTGCCGAGCTACGTCGAGGACGGCCACCACATGCACACCGTCGCCGCTCGTACAATCCTCGTTTTCGATCCCGTTCTCGCTCGCAGTCAACGCAACGAGGACCTGCATCGAAACCTGGAGACGCCAACTGGGAATGCCGTTACCATTACCGTTTTGGAGACAAAGCAAAGCGCTGTGAATCGCCGTGTTGTAGAAGGAAGATGCCGTCGGAAAACTAGAGCCGACACCGACCGTGGCGGACGTCGGTGTCCCGTACACCAGTAATCGCCTTTGTGTACACGACCGCAACACTCACGAACGTTTCCTCGTGGACACAGGCGCAGACATCTCCGTTTTGGCTGCCAATCACAAAAATAACAAAACTGCAAGCGCCTACAATTTATACGCGGCAAACAATACACCAATCAAGACCTACGGACAGAAAACTATCAGGCTAAATTTTGGATTGCGAAGAGAATTTGTTTGGTCATTCGTCGTTGCAGACGTCAAAACCTCAATATTGGGAGCTGATTTTCTCCGTCACTTTAAACTACTGGTGGACCTTGACAAGAAGAAGTTAGTTGACAAGGTTACCGAACTATCTATCGACGCATTAGAAGTTTCTGCAAACACCGAAACAGTGCACATCATAAGTAACAATCAAGCATACCACGACATATTGAAGCAATATCCAGATGTCCTACGTCCCATGTCGCTGAAACAACCACCGAAACATGAAGTTGTCCACCATATTGAGACTACCGGCCCCCCACTATACGCTCGCCCCCGCCCGCTGCCCCCGGATAAGTATAAGGCAGCCAAGGAAGAGTTTGACCGCATGTTAGAGATGGGAATTTGCAAGCCATCAAAAAGCCCATGGGCCAGCCCTCTTCATGTAGTAAAGAAAAAAGACGGAAGACTACGCGTGTGTGGCGACTATAGACGTCTAAACGCGGTCACTCAACCAGATCGCTATCCCGTACCTCACATTCAAGATTTCACGTACCAACTACATAACAAGAAAATATTCTCGAAACTTGATTTAAAAATGGCGTACTATTGGATACCGATCGCCAATGAGGACGCACAGAAAACGGCAATCACAACACCTTTTGGAATGTTCGAATTCAATTGTATGACTTTTGGACTACGCAACGGCAGTCAAACATTTCAAAGGTTCATGCACGAGGTGCTGAGAGGCATAGACGGCTGTTTCTGTTTCATCGACGATATACTCCTCTGTGAAGAAGACGAAATAAAACACAAGCAGCTTCTTCATCAAATACTACAGCGATTGGACAAATACGGCCTGACACTAAACATAGAAAAATGCGAATTTGGCAAAGAAGCAATAGATTTTCTCGGCTATGAAGTATCGGCGACCGGCATAAAACCAACAACGGAACGGGTAAAAGCAATATCTACCTACCCGAAACCGAAAACTATTCTCGAACTTCGACGTTTCCTGGGCATGATCAACTTTTACCGAGGCTGTCTCCCTCGACAAGCAGAACTTCAGAACGAACTCAACAAGTACCTACATAACAGAAAGCGCAATGATCACACACCGATCGAGTGGACAACTGATGCAGAGCAAGCCTTTGAGAAATGCCGCCAAAGCATCACAGAGGCCACCATACTCTCACATCCAGTTTCAGGAAGTACCCTCGCTATCATGACAGACGCTTCAGATCACAGCCTTGGTGCTGTTCTACAACAAAAAGTGGATGAAGTGTGGAAACCACTTGCATTTTATTCCAAGGCAATGAGCGAAACACAACGCCGATACAGTGTATACGATCGCGAACTTTTAGCCATGTATACAGCTGTAAAACACTTTCGTCGATTAATAGAGGGATGCGACGTCGAAATATATACGGACCACAAACCGCTTACTTACGCTCTTACAAGAACAGCGAGTACCACCGACACACCAAGACGCGAGAGGCAACTACATTTCATAAGTCAGTTTTGTACGAGCATAAAGTACATAAAGGGGGAACAAAATACAGTCGCCGACGCTTTATCAAGACTTGAAGAAATTATTTGTCCATCAACTATCGATTATAATCAACTAAGCATCGATCAACAACAAGACCAAGAACTCAAGACTCTCAGAAAACAAGAAAACTTGATATTCAAAGACATAACTATACCCGGATGTAACCGACCAATCACATGTGAGCTAACAACTTCAATACCACGACCCTACCTACCCGCAAGACACCGTTACGCAGCATTCAAAGCGCTACATGAGTTATGTCACCCGGGCGTACGTAGTACAAGAGAACTGATGACAAGAAAATTATTTTGGCCGTCTATGAATAAAGAAGTAGCACAATGGACGCGAGCCTGCATAAGCTGCCAGCGAGCGAAAGTACATCGGCACGTTACCACGCCGTTAGTACAATTCCCGCCGTCACAACGTTTCGAACACATCCACATTGATATCGTTGGCCCGCTGCGTTTGTCTAATGAATATCGCTACTGCGTCACTATAGTTGACCGATGCACCAAATGGCCCGAGGCAGTACCTGTCCGTGACATCACAGCGGAGGTCGTCGCGCAAGTACTTTACGAAACGTGGATAGTGAGATTCGGCTGCCCGCTACGCATCACGACAGATCAAGGACGCCAGTTCGAGTCTTCACTATTTTACGCGCTCATGAAAAAAATGGGAATCAACAGAATTCGTACTACAGCGTACCACCCTCAGTCGAATGGACAAGTTGAGCGATGGCACCGGACAATGAAAGCGGCGCTAATGGCTCGCGGGGCAACAACGACGTGGACAGAGGAACTTCCAACCGTATTATTGGGATTACGCACTGCCCTGCGACAAGACAATAATCTTAGCCCAGCTCTAATGACATATGGTACCACACTGCGAATACCATCTGATTTCTTGGAGCCACAAAACCCAAGAATCGACGACGCCGAGCTAGTGCGCCGTCTGGCTCGCACGATGACGTCACTCACGCCAGCCCCGCACCGCTCACAATCAGCTGACAAGCCTTTTGTTTACAAGGACTTATCAACGTGTACGCATGTCTTCGTTCGCAACGATACCGTCAGAGCGCCACTCACGCCACCGTACGATGGCCCTTATGAAGTACTGAAGCGCTATGACAAGTACTACAAGATCCAGTTACCATTACGTACTACAGTTGTGTCACTGGATCGACTTAAACCTGCCTACATCGTGTGCGAAACGGAAACAAACTTATCGAGCACCCAGAAGTCGGCAACACAGTCCCATACATCGGCAGCGCAGCATGGCTCGACCACTACTACTGCACCTACAAATCAACCCTATATCACGAGAAGCGGAAGATTGGTCAAGAAAAATGTACGCTTCTCTTGAGGGGGAGTGATATGGGTGTCATGATAACAACACATCGTGACCGCGCAGCGGCACACGGTTTACTGACGCGCAGAGCGCGTAGCCACATACTTACACCACATGTAATCATTCCATTCGCCGCCGCCACACGAACAGACGACATACCGGCCTCGGAAGCAAATACGTACTGATGAGATGCGCCGGTGTCGGTAATTTTTATAGTGTGCGTACAGACGACGCTATACAACGCGCACGCGCCAGAGCGAGATGGGTGCCCGTTCATCGTAGATCATCGTCACGTATAGTTTTAAGTTTTAGAAATCAATGTTCTCCCATTGGTCAATTAAATATTTTGATATAAGTAAGCCTAGCAACTAATTGTGTGTATAAAAATATAATATAAGGAAGGATCTTTTACCAATAAATTAAGCAATTATTCCCTGCAATATATGGAGTTTCATTTACGCTATCATTGGACTCCAACAATGTCATATAAAAAATAGTTATTAAAAGATTCAGTAATTATTTTGTCCTTCACTTTAATTTTTATAATATCCTCTTTGGGAGTTACAATTTTATAGTTATTAACTATCTGCCATATTGCTTTGGCTTTGTTGGTACCTGAATTAACATAATAGTTGTTTTGTGATTTTTGTTCTTTAAACATTTTTTTATCTTTGGGATTTGATGTTAACCTATACTTCCAAAGTAGTTGACGTTTTCGTTTAGAGCATACTCGAATAACGTTACTTAGCCATTTAGGTTTCTTGGAAATATGTATTTTAAATCGTATGACAGGGAAACACAGATCATAAAATAGTCTAATATTTGTGTAACATTCTGTAAAACTAAGGCATTCCATGCATTTTATAAATTTGCTCACGATATCTTCACTATAGTCACGTTTAGATTTGAACCAGTGTGTGATGTGATAACTTTTCTTTACAGGAAACGTTAAAATTTGTGCTGTGTGATCAGATAGCGAGAGTTCTGGAACTTTCGATTGAGAGCCTCTGATATTGTGGGCTATATTGTTGATACATGTCAGCTACTCCATCTAGTCAGTTGATTTATTGTTAATTTTAAATTATAACTCGCTAGTAATTGCTCAAACTGTCGGGATACGTTGCTGTCTTCTAACCTGTTAATGTTAAAATCACCGCAAATTATAACTTTTTTGCGTGTGAAACATATTATATTTAATAAGTCCGTTAGTCTTGTGAAAAATAAGTCAATTTAATCTTTGCCATTTCTTGGTGGTCGATAAATACATAATATTATGATTTTGTGTTCTACGAGTATTAGTTCTATGCCATTACATTCAAATACATTACTGATACTTAAACTTTTGGCTTCAGTAACCCCTTTAAATTTATAGCTCGATTATATAATTATACAAGAACCTCCTTTCCAAATGATTCGTGAGAAAGAGTCTCCTAGCATAAAATTTAGCAGTTTAGCGTCCTCCACAGTCATGTTATGTTCGGTAATGCAGAGAAGATCGACAGGGTTGCAGCTGATATTTTCACCCACTGAGTACAAATGAACCGTGCTCATCTATTTTAGTAAATAGACCATTAATATTTTCATGAAGAATATTCATGTGTTTATAAACAAAAAAAATGGTTGCTTGTAGGCATATTCTCATAATCTAAATTTAATTTGTCTTGTTCTGCTAGCGTTAACGTATGCGTACTTTTGTCAATAGTAGGAGTTATGTTAAGAGTGTTAAGTTTATCTTTAATTTATCTTTAATACATTTATTTCGGTTTTTTGTGTGCCTAATACCTCATGTAGAGACGCTCCTGGCTTCCAGAAACATTGGACTAAAAATTGTTTACCTAATAGTTTTTGCAGAGTTCTCTGTATAAATCTTCCCTGTTGATCCGCAATGATAATAACTTTCTTCATATTTATGTCAATCTTATCTGTATTTGATGATGATTTTGGTGGCGTGATCGGTAGCAGCGCTTTAGCCTGAATGTTGCTGTTACATGTCGTTGCATTTATTTCAGTTTCGTGGCCATCGTTACAATGTATATAATACCTGTATTTTCTCAAATCTTTTTCTCGGCGTTTTGATGTGGACCTTTGGATATAATGTTTGTTTGAATATAATTGTGGTGGGAGGTTGAATTTGAATCTATTAATTCAATATCTGAATTCGTGCTATTTTCATGCATATTTGTATTTCTAATCACATTTATTTATTTTTGAGTACAGATGCAGTCTCTGTCTAGGTGCAAGAAATTTATTTGGGCTTCTACTATTAACTCTTTTAGAAATGTGCTCATACAATGGGAACATGTGCGAATACGAGTACCATTTTATAAATAAACAAATTTCAAAAATGTAAAGACAAGGAAGTGGAAGAATTTTAAGCGCTCTAAATATTGGCTTACAATGCTCTAAATATTCTGCTTCATACACAGCTCTAACACAATTTTTCTGCTATTAATGCTCTGTTTACGTCTATTGAATTACACCATATCACGAGTCCGTAACGCAGCACTGATGGAACATAGCCATGATATGCATTAAGGGCTGTTTCTTTACCGGCTATTAGTCTCTGTTTTCGAAGAGCAAAGACAAATTTATCAAGATAAGTGCAGACTTCTTTGACATGTTCTTTCCAATTAAATTTGTCGTCAATAACTATTCCCAAGAAAAAGGTAATGGTACTGCTTTTAAAATAGAATGATTGTAGTGTACTTGAGGTGGTTTTACTAGAGAATTGTATGTTTGGAATTGTACTAACTTTGTTTTTTCCATCTTTACACGTAAATTATTAGATTCCAGCCATTTCATTGCTATTAGTATTTCATTGTTAGTGTCTGTTTCTAGGTCATTCCTGTTTGAAGATTTTATTGTCAGAGTAGTGTCATCAGCAAATAGTGTACAATTATGTTTTAGGCTATTGAAAAGGTCATATATATATATATATATATTATAAATAATGGAGGACGCTTCCCTGAGGAACACCACAACTATTTGTTTTTAAATATGAACTGTACAATTTATTTGTGTTATTCTCAATTTTTGATACTACTGTTTTTTGCTGGCGACTCGATAAATAACTTTTAAGCCAGTCATGCGCCTTTCCTCTTATGCCATATTTCTCCATTTTACAAAGTAAGCGAGTACGTGGGACAAAATCGAATGCTTTGCTCATATCTAAAATAATACTGACATTTTATTATTGAGAGCTTCAGATATCAATTTGACCAAAGTAAAACAAGTCGAACTCTTCTTCCTAAAACCAAATTGGTTATCAATAAGAATGTCATTTTTATTTAAAAAGTTGATTAGTTTTCCGTACATTGCCTTTTCAAAAATCTTTGCTATGATAGGTATCAATGTAATGGGTCTTTATTTGGACATATCCATGCGGTAACCGTTTTTGTATAGTAGTAGGAAATGTGCCCGTCTCAAATGACAGATTCATTATATAACTTAGAGGTTCTGCTATGTTTTTACTGCTTAATTTTATAATGTCTGTGGTAATTTCATCGTATCCAGTACCTTTACTATTATTTAAAGAATTCTTGCTAAGGTTAAACTTATGTGTCTATAAAATAGTTATTGAATTGATTACATAAATCATTAGGATCATTAATTATCTTTTCATTCATTATTAACTCTTTGATGTAATTTTTATAATATTCGTCATAATTTTTTTATAGACCATGTCGCTTTGCATTTATTTTTAGAATTATGTATTTGTTTTTGTTGTTATTAATAGTGATTTTGATATACATGTTTTTAATATTTTAGAATAGGTCAGGTATCTTCTTTTATGATATTTTTTGCTTAGGGCATCGTGTTGGTAATTGTAATATAAAGTTCTCTTTTTTATACATGATATTTTTATGCCTTTACTAATCCATTTTTTTCGTTATTTAGCCACAAAGGTAATTTATTAGTAAGTACTTATATTTTTCTTTAGTATTCAGTTTACGAAATCGCAAAATACAGTCAATACATTATTTAAAAAAATATTAATCAAATCCCTCTTTTTGTAGGTTCCTCTGATTTTTGGCGTTGTTGGAGCTTGCCTCAGAGAGGAATTATCCAATATTACTTTAAAAGTTATTGAAGCCCATGGAAAAATGCTACTAATCAAGATTCCGAACACAAAAAATAAGATACCGAGAAGCTTTGTTGTTGAAGGAGATTTTCTTAGAATAGTGCAAAAATATATGAATCAGCGGTCCCAAAAAAAGGAAAAACGATGACAAATTTGGTGCTTTAGCTTTTAATAAGGGATCAATATTTGACTCCATAACACTGATACCTGATACATATACATTGATACTAGTAGTGTTTACTACTAGTATAGATGTATTTGGTTTTCGTTTTTTTCATTTTTCCAATATTATCTTAAATTCACTTTCTTGGAGTCTACATAAAACCTTTATTAATTTATCAAGAATTTTTTTCAAGCTATTTCCTTTAATATAGTGTAGTATATACGAATACAATAGTGTTTAGAATCTTATCCAACTTTTTACTCATTAATCGCTGAAATGAACCAGGTCCTGTACTAACTCCAAAGCACATTAATTTGTATTTATTTAATACAGAGCAACACATGACATGGTAGATAAATTTATAGAAAAAGAAACATATATAAGTGCGAGGGAGTAAAGTAATCTTATGAGTGGGTTCCAGGTCTCATACTTCGTAAAACGATCAAATGCATTAACTATTACTCAAAAAATGTATCGATACAATACTCGTAGAATCATCCAATTTTAAATTCTCGTAAATTCTCTTGCAAAAGAATGTTCTCCAAAACTTGACAGCTAAGTCCTCAGAAGGAGAATATTCTCCGGAATTTTCCATCACTAGTTATGCCTGGGAATCCGAATTGGAATGTTTATCTATAATGAGCTCAAAAGTTCACTGTAATCTATAGTTTCACTCAATATTTTGTGAAGGATGATGCAGTCCAGTTTCTTTCTACAACTGGCTAATGTATACATGTGATAGTGTCTCAACCGGTCAGTGTCGCTAGTGAGTTGGTTGGCCAAGTGATCTCCGTAGCGTAGATGGTAAAGGTATCACTTTTGGACATTCCCTTATCGTGTCGATTGATAATCATTCATGCCATGGCTTTCAACCGATGTCATGATTGATAATCATTTAAAAGGTTAAATCTGTTACTATCTGAAAAGTTGTAACCGTTTGGCTCGACTTTTGTCAATATGCGGCAAACAGTAAAGGAATACATACTAAATCGTAAAAAATCATAGCCCGAAAATTTTCCCGTTGCAGACCAATTTTTTAATGAGACACGATAATTTAAATTAGCTCACAAGCAATGTGGAGGGAAATTTTGAAATTGGAACGTAGCTATATAAACTTACAAATAATATTATTTTCAAAATAGACTTTATCTGGCCAGTCTCTCATACATAAAAACAATTTTTCGCAATAGTTTCTGAGTGGCCTGTTATTTATGAGTGTATGTATATTTAGAATATAGATATGATACATGGCGGGAACGTGTAGCTGTGATTGTTGCCAGAACACATCAAAAGTAACATCTATTTTTTTTATGATTAAATTCGTATTTCATATTTTCAAGTTGTTGTGTTCTCTTGCGGTGGTGTGCTATGTCAAATAGCCAACTATGATGATGAATCGGCAGCAAGGGTCTTCCGTGTCATACAATTATTAATTGTAGTGAGTGATACGTGCTGCTGTGCTGTGAGCCGCACTGTTGATGTAACGCCGCACCGCGCCTTGTTGATGTAGCGCCTTGTTGATGTAGCGCCGCACCGCGCCTTGTTGATGTAGCGCCTTGTTGATGTTGCGCCGCACCGCGCCTTGTTCATGTAGCGCCGCACCGCGCCTTGTTGATGTAGCGCCCTACCGCGCCTTGTTGATGTAGCGCCTTGTTGATGTTGCGCCGCACCGCGCCTTGTTGATGTAGCGCCCTACCGCGCCTTGTTGATGTAGCGCCCTACCGCGCCTTGTTGATGTAGCGCCGCATCGAGCCGCGACTACTTGTCAGTCTGATTTTATTATGTTGTCATTAGTAGACAGGCTGTAATCCGTAATTCGATACTAGACCATCCCGTTTCACTATAAATGATATTCCAAGTCGTTTTAATTACATTACTACTGCTTTTTTTTACTCTTCGTACCCAAAATAATCCTCCTTAAATTCCATAACTCATTTCATTGTACAGCTCATAAGGCCGTGACCTCCTTTAATAAATAGTAATGGTAGACCAATCACTGAAAGATGCGTTACTAATAGCCGAGATAGGCTTGAGAACAAAGATGGAAGTAAATTGTTTACAGTATATATTAAAGAAAACATTATTAGGGTCAGCTTGCAAAGACAAAATTAGTCATTTATTAATCTGTATAGTAAAATTCAATTCTTCAAAAATATGTAAAACAAAACTCACTGATGTTTCATTGCAGAATTTTCACCCATCAATGATCGTTATTTTTTCTTAAATAAAATAAAACATTAAAAGGCAATCGTATATTTGTATCACTTCTATCCGCTATCTCTGTAATACAGTGAATGTTTTCACAATGATTGTTATTGAAGTTTGATTAACGACGACAGTTTAATTCAAGCCGAATTTCGGCTCACCCGACAGGCTGGAACGTTGTAGACAGCTCATGACCCAATCCGAAGCAGTTGCCGCAGCGTTGGTTTCTCTCTGCTGGCGCTTGGACTGCGTGTGCCAACCTACAAGCCCAGCATGGCACCGACAACACCGGATTCTCGTATTCTCACAATCTACCTTATTCTTATTGTAGTATCTAGATAGACAAATATGAATAGATTTTAAGATTAATTCCGTTCTTTAATTTGCAATGTACTGACCCACAGTTCAACTTAGTGAGTCATACCGTAAAGAGATAGTATTTTGCGTACTATATTGGCCTGTTTATGAAAACAATTACGAACTGTTTATTGTAATAGGTTATTCCATCAAAATAACTTGCGTTAAAAACGATCTCCAACAAAGTTTTACTAGGTTATGAACTATTTTTAAAAGAGTGAGTGGTTTTACTCTTTTAAAAATATTTCATAACTGCATTTTTTTCAGTATTTTTATGTTGTACATTTTGATTATCTTTTTCTACTTTCACCGTTTAAAATTTCGGTGTATTTAATGCAAAATCATACGTATTATGTGGCGAAGCCTTCCTTTTCCTTTTTATTTCACTAAAGTCTGGCGCCCGATATTAAAGTTAGTAATTTTTGACACTTTATGCTCACAAAAATACCTTTTTTATATCAATTTGTGCGGGGTGCTCTCTGAGCAATTAAAATCTCTATTTCATTATTGCCATTTTCAGGTTCTGGCATTGTGCAGAGTTCTCTTCTACGGTCTCACGAAACAATCGAATGCGATTATTTACGTAAAGATTACCTTCTTTGAATAGGTGATTGGACAGCGAACCAGTTTAATGAAGTTTGTTTTTTGTGTTTATTGTGATGTCTGTGCAATGATATTTAAAAGAATAAATTTGTAACTATACCAAATAACTAGGTAACTCTTTTATTTTCTCCCAAAAATTTACATTTATTCTGAATTTTATTTCGCTCCTGCAGCTAGCTTTAGTAAGTCTCCCGTCGTGTGTTGTGTTAGGCTTCAGTAAGTCTCCCGTCGTGTGTTGTGTTAGGCTTTAGTAAGTCTCCCGTCGTGTGTTGTGTTAGGCTTCAGTAAGTCTCCCGTCGTGTGTTGTGTTAGGCTTTAGTAAGTCTCCCGTCGTGTGTTGTGTTAGGCTTCAGTAAGTCTCCCGTCGTGTGTTGTGTTAGGCTTCAGTAAGTCTCCCGTCGTGTGTTGTGTTAGGCTTCGTGTCCAAAGGTAAGCTTTCTTTGCTCAGTTGTGTGCAAGTGTCAAGTTATTTTTGTAATCCTTAGCCCAGCTTTTCCTGTGGCGGTTTTTGCTAGAATCTATTTCTTTTTGTTTCTTACTCAGCTATTTCTTAGGAGGAGGTTTGCTAGTTTCTACTTGACTTTTGATGCTTAGCCCAGCTGTTTTCCATTGTTGTTGCATTGCCGTTCCATTCAACGCATCAGCCATTAACCCCAACATGGTCTCTTTCCAGCTACGTATGAGCGGATCACGTGTATTTTGTTGTTTAGGGTCTAACGGGGCTTCCTCCTTTTTGTTGCCTCTTTGACGCCTCTGTACTGGCCAACATTGCCTCTCAGAGGTTTGCATATTTGGTGCCCATTTTACTCTCCAATTTCCCTAGGTTTAACATTTCAAGCCAATTTGCAATTGCGTTGTCCAATTTGCATGAATCCAATTTGTTTATTAGTTTTGAGCATAATTCTACCCTTCGGAACTAGAATTATCAAAGTATTTACTTAAAGAAAAAATCTCATTTTCAAGTTAAATACGTAATTTTACGTCTATCCTCACGTTTTTCAAAAGGTCCTTTGCAAACTTTACTTTTTAGTCTTCTTAGATTTGAATATGAAAACTAAGCTAGATAAACTAACTAAAAACGATAAACTACATAGTAAGTGAAATCTTTTTTCAGAGATTTTTTTCAAATCAAATCATTTATTTTTGCAATCATGGGTAATTCGTACATAGATGTTTTCTTAAAGTAAAGTCCGCCATATTCTACCGTCTCATGAGAGATTCTATTGATGTCGAATAAATATGAATGTCAAATCATTAAAATTTATAAAAAAATAAAAATACAGACTAATAACAATAGTCACATTTTTTACAGTTATGTCAAAAAATTATGAAGAATGTCAAAGTGTCAAACAGAAAAAAAAGTGTCAGAATAGGAACATAGGAACACAACAAAAGTGTCAGTATGTTTTAAAATATTTTATCAATCAGTGCAGAGATTTATCATTGAGGAAGTCGTCCATTGTGTAGTAGCTTTTCTCAAATAATATTTGGTATAGTGCCCTTATAAACTTCATTACAGTCATATTTTTATTAAATCAGGTACTTTGTTATAAATGCGTGGGGCAATACCAAAAAATATTTTCTGCATAAGTGCGGTTTTTCATTTCACATGGCATAGTTTGTTTACATATTGAGTCCGTATCGGATTTTTCCGAATTGCTGACAGTTTTGCAAATAATTGTGGATTGTTTTTTACAAACAGTTTCCAAAATGTATAAAGAAGGAAAAGATTAAAAAATTAAAGACTGAAAATAGGAAAGACTGTTGTTTTAAGACCGCACATTGACCTTATACTCGTACATCGCTCTTGGTTTTTTTTTCTCTTTGAACTCTAGTTAGTGACTTACTAATTTTTTTTACTCACGACTCGATATTTTACAGTGAGAGCGCGCTCAGTGCGTAAGATAGGTGGTTCTATGGTTAACTTCTTTGTTTGGTAGGGAAGCCTACCAAACAAAGAAGTTTGGTGTAAAACCTTAAGAATTCAATTCAAGAATCTAAGCACCAGTTTTTGATGAAAGTGACGACTCAACATGTCAAACCCTTTTAATTTCTGAACTTTGAATTCTGAACTCATAATTGAATTGCATACTGATGCCAGTGCCGTTATGGGTATGGCGCTATACTTTTTCAGAGTCGTTAATCGGCTTTTAGTTGTTGTCTTCAGTAAAGGAACTGCGACAACGACCCCTAAATCTTGTAACTTTAGACGATATCGAAACAGAGATTCGCCTTGACGAGGCAAGAGAGCAAGCGGATTATGGTAAAGCTAAGTTAGTAAAAGTTAATGTTGGTGATTTAGTTTTAATTCAAAATGAAGAACGAAATCAAGCGAAGTTAGATCCCAAATACAAGGGACCGTTTAAATTTGTCGAAGTGCTTGATGGCAATCGCTATCTTTTGAAATAGAAAGAAAGAAATAAAAATAGATTTTTTTGTCACAGAAACACGTGCATAGAAAATAAATCGCATACAAAACTAAAAAAAAAACAAAGCTGATTTATTATTACAACACAAAACATAAACACTCGGCAGCTGCACGTCGTGACTGTGACAAGAAGGCTTCCACTCAGCATGATGCTGTGCTATAGTGTACCTACAGCACAGCGTTGATATTCAGTGGTCACCCAACAATGACGTACGGAAACCAAGTCAGATTTAGGGACTCAACATATTAAATGAAAATTAGTACAAAATAAATTAAAACAAATAAAACAGTAAGTAGGTTCTCAAAAAAAAAAAAAAAAACTAGATATCAAATAACATATAATTATAATAACATAACTAATAACAAAAACAACACCATTAAAATAATGAAATGCAGGGTACCCACCCAAAAAACATAATACCTGCTCACTAATGTGTCTTGTTTCGCTCCAACCCACTATCAACTTTGCGTCGCCTGCGCGCGCGCGCACACCCGCACATTGCTATCTATTTAGATGCATTTCCCATAGATAATACACTATATAATATAGCATTTCTCTACTGCGCCTATGAGCGTGATGACGCACTGCCCGTAATCAGGCGCCCGGCCTGTACTACACGCACGTCGCGCGTGGCTAGCTTCGTGGTATAGTAGGCGCGTGAACCTACTTGTGTCTTTCGCTTAATCAAAAGTGAGGCGCTTAGTGTATAAAAACAAGCGCCCATACATCGCTATCGCCGCGAGGAAGGACGACGGGATGCAACCGAGGCGGCCACATGGCCCATTACGGCCATTACGAGCCATTCGCCATCGAGCACCGCTAATCACTATGCCGATGTCGGCTGCCTTGCACCGCTTGGCTATTGATATACCTTGCCCATAGATGATAAACCTTATGTAAGTATTTATTTATAAAAATTTGCTTTTGTTTTTCCAGTACTTTTTTTTTCAGATGTAATCTAAAACTTTCTTTGGTTTTCAGGGATCTTATGGGAGGTGGTAAATCATTTCAGCAGCGAGAGGCAGCATACTTGGAACATCCTCTGAAGGCTGTGGTCCTATGTCGAGGCATCGAGATCGGGTTGGACGTCGAACGAGCAGAGTAGCTGTGGTGTTCGTCGTTGTCCAGCAATTTTTTTTAAACAAACATTCTGGTTTGTGTGATTCTATGATACGGAACATTAAAACGGCCAAATGTAGTTTCCGTCGTGCAGCCATTTTAATACATTGTGTTCATTTAAATACGGTGTGATATGATGCTTCCGGGGTATGCCAAAGCAATACCGAGCACACGCATTTTGTACACGCTGTATTAGACGTTCAGTGCGGGAAAGGAGACACGGCCCGTATACAGCGTCACAGTAATTCAGTTTAGATAGTACTAGGCTATCCACCAATCTCTTCTTCATCGTGATACTAAGGAAGTTCCTCACCCTGTACAGAACCTTTAGTCTATAAAAGGCGTTTTTACTACGTCATTAACATGCTCCTCAAAACGAAGTTACGGATCGATGATTAGACCCAGGTTACGTGCGACTTCTACTCTTTGTACACTTTTGCCCATGATTATTACATCTGGTTTCGCAGTTAAAATTGTTTTTATCTGATTTCTGCTCCCCATGACCAAAAACTTAGATTTTTGAGGGTTCAGTACTAGTGAGTTGCCCACAGACCAGGAAGCAATTTTATCAAGTTCCTCATTTAGGGTACGCACGGCGGATGCTGTATTAGTGGCGAGATAGACAATTGAGTGTCATCCGCGTATATATGATATTTGCAGTTCTTTCACATTCTCACCAACCATTTTGCATACGTATCTCAACCCTCTGCGACCTGCCCGTTAGGTTAGGTTAGGAACCAATCTATCGTTCGGCTATCAAAACCGTAATACGACAGTTTGGACAACAAAAGAGAAATATTATTTGAGTCGAAAGCACGCGAATAGTCGAGCAGCACCAGAATAGATCTCACACCACGGTCCCGCGCTTCAAGGATATTACCCAAAACGTCTGCCAAGGCAGTTGTAGTTCCGCGTCCCTTTCTGAAACCCGACTGCAGGTCAGGTAATACACTATGTGCTTCGAGAAAATCGGAGACCTGCAGATACACCACTCTCTCCAACACCTTGGACAAACATGGCAATATGCTTATTGGACGAAGATCCTTGTAACTCTGTGGATTTTTTTTTTGGGATAGGCCGCATAATTGCATTACGCCACAGATCAGGAAATTTATTGCAGCTAATGATTGTGGGAGTGTAAGACTCAGCATTTCCATCGATATACCGTCAATCCCTTGCGCATTTGTTGAAATACTTTTTAAAATATTTAAAACTGTCTTCGGGTCTGTTGCATAAGCATAATCAGCCTATTACGTTCCCACTGCTGGGACACAGGCCTCCTCTCTATGAGAGGTAGTGAGCCGTAATCCACCACGCGGGCTCAGTGCGGGTTGGTAGATGTCACATGTCTTCGAATTTTTGATTCTAGGACATGCCGGTTTCCTCACGATATTTTCCTTCACCGTTTTGAGAGCAGTGGTGATTAAATTATTTACACAAAGTAAAGCGCCTGCTTGGGTTCGAGCTCACGACCTACAACTCGTAAGTCGGGACCGTTACCACTGGGCCACCACGGGTCTGTTGGCATCATGGTGAATTCCGAGGACCCGTACCGGTTAGATTAAAAAAATAATTGCTGGGGTTCACATTAGGGTCGCCCGGAACATATAGGAATGCTGAGTTTATACCGTCTGGGTCGTTAAATTCTCCTAAGAGCCCATCGCCGTTCCCACTGACTGGAAGCATATGTTTTTTTAATAATCATAATCATCATTTATTGCATTCATGTAGTTTATCAGTTCTTACAAGTATACTGAGGTTTCATACATGAACCCTGCTAGGGCACAGCAATATAAAAACACCGTTTCTACAGTGTCACAATAATAAACAATCCACTGTGCTTATACAAAAATACTTTTTTGACATGTTTAATTTAGGTGTCTATAATGGTAGTTATGTAGGTAACTGTAATATAAAAATTATAGGATAGGGTAAGAACAATCAATTGGTCATCACTTCCATTCATAAATCAAACAAGATAATATTTAAATTGAAACAAAATAGCAATAACAATAATAATCATAAAATAAAAATATCATAGGTATTCAAAATTGTAGGCGATGTGTGTATTGTGTATATAGGTATGAATTTCAATGTCAAAATGTACGTATCGTCAAAGAATTCCTTTACAGTGTAATACGATTTTAGTATAAGGTATTTTTGGAGACTGTTTTTAAATTTATTTTCGTACTCTATGTCCTTAATTGAATTTGAAAGTTTATTATATATTTTAACGCACATGGCTAAAGGTCCTGAATGGAACATAGTTAATTTTGAGCTTGGTAAGGCTAATTCATTTTAATTCTGGCGTCTAACACTTCGATGTTGTGGGCGAACGTCCTTAGTGAGTGGGAATAGTGACTGGTGTTTTCTTACAAATTTGCTAACTTCTAAAATATAGATACCAGTTAGTGTAAGGATCTTGTACTTTACAAAGAATGGCTTGCAACTTTCTGTGTTATCTATATTGGCAAGAATTCGTATACATTTCTTTTGTAGAATAAAGAGTCTATTTTTGTCTACACTATTTACCCACACCACGATTCCGTAATTTAGCCAGGAGTGTGCATAGGCATAATATGCTGTTTGAGCAGTTTTAAAATCGGTAGCTCTTTTAAGCTCCTTTAAGGCATACGTAAAGCTGGCTAGTTTGTTTGCTAAAGTATCTATATGGGCCTTCCAGTTTATATTGGTATCTATAGTCAAACCCAACAGTTTAAACTCATTTATGCATTGCGGCTTTATGTTGTTGTATGAGTAATTTATATCCAATTTGCGTTTTTGGTATGGTCTAAATTGGATTTTTTTTGTTTTGTCAAAATTTAATGCTAAGTTATGATCTTTTAACCATGCTATTATTTTGGAGAGCTTATCGTCAAGCCTTAAGTTTAAGTTTTATATATTGGTGTTAGGGAAAATTATTGAAATATCGTCAGCAAACAAAATACTTTGAGCGTCAATTTCTCCAGGGAGATCATTTACTTAAACTAAGAATTGTAAGCATCCCAAAACGCTGCCTTGCGGTATTGACATTATTCTTTTTGCTTTGTTAGATCTTACGCGTGTTATTTGGCCAGTGTGTTGGTAGCTATGTTCTACCTCCACGTATTGTTCCCTATTTTCCAGGTAAGAGCAGAACCACTTGTGTGCAGTACCCCTAACACCTATTGCATATAATTTATTCTGTAAAATTTCGTAAGAAACTCTGTCGTAAGCTTTGCTCATATCCAGTAAAATCCCTAGTGCATAATTTTTGTTAATGATTATATTTAGAGCTTCCTGGATATACTTAAATATTTCTAATGTCGTGGATCTATTTTTCCTGAAACCATTCTGGCTATCGTTGAATATTTTATATCTTTCGCAATAAGAATAAAGTCGTTTTGATATCGCAGTCTCCAATATTTTTGAGAAGGTCGGTAGCAATGCTATTGGCCGATAATTACTAGTGTCAGTCTTGTCTCCCTTCTTGTAAATTGGTTTCACTATTATTTTATATTGTAATATAATGATTTTGAATCGTTAATGCTGTCATTTATATACTTAGTGAAGAACGCTTTTTTCTCATTGAATAAGCCAGCAAGTAATAATGTTTGTGCGCTTCCAGTTTGGTTTGACGATATTGATAGCGGGCATCGTTTCTTAACTTAAACATTAATTTTAAAATGTCCGTTATCCATGGCATAAGTTGCTCCTTGAAAATTCTAGTTTTTAAAGGTGCGTGGGCACTGAAAAGTGCAATGAAATGTGAATTGAAGGAATTCACCGTGTCGTTTACATCCTGTAGTTTGCAGATTGAGTCCCACGGGATTGCCTCCAAATCTCTCCGGAAATCATCAGCTGATATGTCTCTAAACGGTCGATTTGTAACCTTTTTACGTAATGGTTTCTCTTTTTTAAAAATGATTTCGCATGTTACGAACGAGTGATGGCCTAGTTCCGTTATATGGTCCACAACAACGTCCCGATACCGTGCATCAGTACATATCACAGCGATCAGAGTATCACTGTCCCCTAGGAAGTGCGTGGGCATGAGTACAATTTGATCCATGTTGCAGTAGTCTAGAAATTCCGTAAGCTTTTTTGTTTTAGAATTATTTATGTCAAGCATATTAACATTGAGATCGCCTAATAAAATAATGTTATCGTACAGAGCCAGTGCACAGATGCTGTCCGTCATCGCGTCTAGGTAGATATAACCAAGGAGGCCTTTTTTATTTTTTTTATTTTATAAATGGCATCTCGCAGGTCAACCTATGAGGTTGTCGTCTGCTTAGACGGACTTGCCTGTGGTTGCCCTAATAAATTAAGGCCTCCAGCCAGGACTTAAACTTATGTACTAACTTAAAAACTAAGCGACAACGCTAAGGGCACCCCCTTCGGGGTACGAACCTCGGCTTAGGGCGTCGCTGGGAGAGGGCAGCAAGGGACTAGCTGGATCAGGATTTGAGTGATTGTTGACGAATTGAAAGCTACATGCTTAGCGGCGCGGGCTGGCTCGAGCAAGGGTCGGGAGGGGCGTGGATTTGGGCGTCGCGGCGGGCCTCGGCGGCGAGGACGGTAGGACGGCGATCGGGTTTTGGGCTTATGTAGTGTGCTGGTGCCCTTACTACTCTCCTGGAGGAGGGTAGTGGCGTCGTCGGGGGCGAACCAAGGAGGCCGGTGTGCAGTTCCTATAAGTATTTTTTTTCCTTAGCCGTTATATTAAGCCACATTTGCTCCACCTGTGGATGATGCGGTTAGCTCTAGTTCTCACGCTGGTTCCGGTTTTAATATAAAAGCGACCCCTCCCCCGCGCCCCTCACGGATGGTCTCCGGGCGTGGCTTATGTCGCAATTGATATCCAGGAACCACAGGTGCCCTGCCCTCCTCCTCCTCCCGCAGCCACGTCTCATTTATTGCCATGACATCGACGGAGTGATGATTCACAGCAATAAACTCATCATGATTTGTTGATAATGAGCCGGCGTTCAGAAGTCCAAATCTAATATGTTTATTGCGCGGCATCTGTGCATGAAATATGAAGATACACTTTCAAAGCTAGGGTTGAGCGAGACAATACTTGTAGAAACGAAGCATACGAACAACAATAGTACGCATAAATAACAAATTGAGTAAAAAACGGGTACAAAGACGCAACACAGCAGAGCATTGATAGTAAAAATGATATAAAAAGGGTAAATAATCTTATACTGATGTTATCTCAAACTCAAACTCAAACTCAAATCATTTATTTCAATTAAACCATTTACAGGCACTTTTGAATTGTCAAGGAGTCGGTCAGTCAGAAATATGAAGCTAGTTGCCCATTCCAAAGCGTAGTAGGTACCTATGGAGAAGAACGGGCAAGAAACTCCATGGACACTCTTTTAAATAATAATGTTTTTACATATATCTTAGTTACATCGATTAATGTTGTTCACTATAAGTGAGAACGATGTACAAAAAACCGTACACGTTAAAAGCGTCCAGAGTGCATCAAAACATAATTAAATTATCCGTACGCTATACCAACAACAGATGCATACCTGTTTCTCCCACAGTCAAGACGTGTAGTACCAGATACAGAACCTTTCAAAACAAAGATAAGCTGTGTTGTGTAGGATAGGGTTCAATTTCGTTTGGCGAGTAGTTGACTTAGAGAAACAAGCGTCTATCTTTGATGGTGTTTATTTGCAACTAAACAATAAAATATCATCACATCATATTTAATATGGTCGTCGGCTAGCTACTTACTTAGTAGGAAGAAACGTGGACTGTATGTTATTTCGTACCTAATTTATACCTATTGAAGTGAGCCTTTAACATAAGCTGCCCACCAAAGGACTATACTATAAGTCCTTTCAAATGCAACATAAATGGGCAATTAACATTATCATGCAAAATGATCGAATACTAATTTATGTTGTTACTATCTATTGGCAGTGGACAGAGTTTAGTCACAGTTCTCTTTACAATACTGTCTCCGCTCTTGATACTATAAACTCTTGTGCAGCCATCTGGTCCTGGATGTTTGCTTATTATACGTCCCAGTAACCACTTCCCTGGTGGAAGGTTCTCCTGCTTGATCAAAACAATATTTCCGACTTCAAACTCTTTTCCTCGTTTGAGCCATTTTGGACGTTGTTGTAGTATAGATAAATATTCCTGTTGCCATCTAGACCAAAAATCATGCAACAACTTTTGGACATACTGCCACCGTGATAACGTGTGCACTTTCAAGTTTAGTAAACCTGGGCTAGGTATTACAATGGGCGCTTCTCCGATTAAAAAATGCCCAGGTGTTAGTGGCTCGATATTCGCATTATCCAGATCATCTTGGGGGCACAGAGGCCTCGAGTTCAAGCAAGCCTCTATTTCACACAGCACTGTCAACATCTCCTCGAAAATTAAATTGCTGGTTAGTATCCTTTTTAAATGATACTTCGTGGATTTGACTCCTGCCTCCCAGAGGCCGCCGAAGTTTGGGCTATATGCAGGAATAAAATGCCATTGCGTGCCATCGGATGCAAGCGTGTCTGCGATTGCTCCAGAAAATTCCAAGCTTGCTTCCTTCCACATAGCTATCAGCTCTTTATTTGCACCGATGAAGTTTCTTCCCTGGTCACTCCATAAATGTGCACACTTGCCTCTTCTCGCACAGAATCTTTTATATGCGCCGATGAACGCCTCTGACGTCATATCTCCAACTAACTCCAAATGAATGGCTTTGATAGCCATGCATATGAAAATTGAAATATACGCCTTGTGTGCTTTGTCTTCTCTTCCCTTGCTCCATAGAACTTGTAATGGTCCAGCAAAGTCGACACCGGAATGTAGAAATGGTCGAGCTGGTGTCACACGAACCTTCGGCAAATCACCCATTACTACGCTACGTATTACTATATAACACTTCTTCTATCTATATGTGTTCGTAACAATCCACTTGAACCTGGCACTTGCGTTCTTGCAATCGTATTCTGTTTGGCACATACTGAGCACCGGTTAACAAATTGTTTGACTTGTCCATTAGCTCGCTTTGTCCAATACTTAGATCTCAAAAAGCTCAACATTAGCTGGATTCCTCCGTGTAGAGTTCTTGAGTGTGCATCGGCAATGATCAAAGGAGTAAGTTTGTTCCTATGACCCAATATGATTGGGTGCTTACTTTGATCCGCTATGTTAGCGTGTCTAAGGCGTCCGCCAACCCGAAGCATCTGTGACTCATCTAAGTATGGATCTAAAGTCTTCAATGTGCTAGTTCTTTTAACTTGTTTACCTTTTCTTAAAGACTCAATTTCTTCTGCAAATTCTTCGCCTTGTACCATTTTTATGCATATGTTTAATGCACCCTGTAATTCTTCCGTTGTCAATGCATTATACAATATGTAACAAAAACCCTGTCCGATCCAAAAAAGGCGTATTCCTGGTTTAACATACGTACTAGAAAAAATAGTAAAAAAAATCTAACTCATAAAAACCAAAAGTTATTGATTTTTTTATTTTTAGTTACCCTGCGAAATGTAACACTAAATATGGTAAATTTTCATAAGTTGACAACACTCCACCGGCCAGCGAAATCTTTTATTTTTTGCCTATTTTATTTCAAAGGACACCGCCCTGCAATAGCCGCGCTGTAGGTACTCATAACGAGTCCTCGAACCTTTGATGTAGCCGACTGGTCGCTACTTGTTTGGACACTTCGCCAGTCTCACGTGGAGATAGCTTGCGATCGGATGTCCGTACGTATCACGTGCCGCTATCATATCGCGAACAATGTCGTATACCAATCAGGAATATTTGAATATGTTAATTTTTATTTGTGAGTGAATGTGTGATTCGGAAATCGAAGTAACAGCTCGGATTGTGGAAGCTTTCGAGTCACCCAAATCGTACACATGTGCGCTGCTAAGAGTACGTGCAAATTTAATAAAAAGGTGTCGAATGTGTACTAATGTTCTAGATAGATAGAGGTATGTAACAAGTAAATGTTTTAATAAACTGATAGCTACAGTGGGTACATTGCCAAAAGCACATCACATTAACTCAATAATAATTGTTTCTTGATAAACAGAAGGTCAGAAATCGGGGTCATTGTGCGTAAGCCTACAACAAAATATCAGCTGATACCTAAGCGTAGGCAAAAAGTAGATTTCTTTAGTCCTACGTTTCTTTGGCGGCATGCGACAAAGGACCGCCGCGCTCAGGCGGCTTCTTTGACACGAAACTGTAGGTGAACTCTGGTGAACCCTGTCGAGCGAGCAGTGTTGCCTTTGGTATGATTATTTTTAATTTTTTAAATTAATTGTTTTCATTTGGGAAAAAATATTATCTCGTATCCATTAAATGATTACGTATTTATGTACGCACGACGATACCAAATAATACCCTTCAGGATCGGACAGGGTTTTCGTTACATGCTGTATATGTCTTCTTTTAAAATTGTATGTATTAAAAATCTTCTACAGAATGCAGTACTTCTACTTAATTCCTTCAATGAGTTGTATTTTTCAAATTGTGCTGTTCTCACTTCTTCTTCAATTTTGGTATTTGTAAAAGTTTATATAGTTGTCTTCCTTTCTAGCTCTGTAGATATGGTTTCTGGTTTGGTAAAATAAATATCTCTTATCGAGAGCCATTCTGGCCCCTTCCACCATAACTCACATGTTTTCAACTCTAATACTAGTGCACCTCTTGACGCTATATCAGCGGGGTTCTCCTGCGATTGTACGTGGTACCACTGTTCTTTCGGGACGTTGCCAGTTATTTCAACCGTTCTATTGGCAACGAAAGTCTTCCATTTGGTAGGGTCATTTTGTAGCCAAGCAATAACTATTGAGGAGTCAGTCCAAGCAAAAACACTAGTTGATGGGATATGCTTTGCTGTTGAATTTTGTTTTTGGTGTTCAGTTGTATGCTGTTCTTCTTAGAGTTATATGTGCCCATCCATCGATCTATTTTAATTTCATTGACGTTGGAAATATCGTCACGTATGGTCTTCCACTTCTTTCACAACTGGAGTGATTTCTTGATCCCACTCAGCTTTAGTTTCCCAGAGCTTCTGAATGAATATTTTTGCTTGTACGATGCATGGCGCTATTCAACCGAGCGGGTCGAAGAGTCTTTGGACATCTGAAAGTATACTTCGCTTTGTAACGATCGCAGGAAGAGGAACTACGTTCAGTTGGTATTCGAATTGATCGCTACCTAAGTTCCATTGTACACCTAACGCCTTTATGGTACCATCTATATTCAAATCCTCTGTCTGTCCTCGGTCTGTCCTCCGGTTCGTTGGATTTAAAAACTCTACGTTATTTGACGACCACTTCTTTAGCTGAAAGCCGCCTCGTTGTAATAAATTCTTCAAGTCTTTGCTTATTTGAATGGCTTGCTCTAAATCGTCACATCCTGACATGACGTCATCAACGTACAAATCTTCTTTTAACACCCTAGCAGCTTCAGGATAGCTGGCACCTTCATCTTTGGCAAGCTGCATAAGTGTTTTTACCTCTAAATATGGTGCTGACGCGGTACCAAAGGTGACAGTGACGAGTGAAATCTTGAATGATTTCGGACGAATCTTTTCGCCACAGTATTCTCTGGTAATCGGTGTCTTCCTAGGCTACCAATATCATTCGGTACATTTTTTGTATGTCAGAAACAAAACATACTGCGTTTGTTCGCCATCTTATTATTAGGCTTCGCAAGTCGTCTTGTAAAACAGGTCCAGCCAGTAATTCGTCGTTTAGGGAAACTCCGTTGCATCCCTTACAAGAAGCATCAAAAACTACACGAGTCTTCGTGCTCTCTTTATCGTTTCTGACTACTGCGTGGTGGGGTAAGTAGACAGACCTTTTTGTATTTATTTCATGTTGTGGTACCTCTTCTATGTGTTTTAAGTTTATGTATTCTTCAATAACCCTTTTGTATTCTTCTTTCAGGTCAGGATTTTTGTTAAGTCTTTTCTCCCGTTGCAGAAATCTGTTTAATGCTATCTCTCTTGTCTTTCCGTCAGGCGATTTTAAGTTGTCGTTTTTAAAGGGTAATTTTACTATGTAGCGTCCTTCATTGTTTCTTGCATGTGTTTTTTCATGAATCTCTTCGCATAATTTTTCATCTTTAGTAAAATTTCTTTTTGTAGTATCGGTTTCTAACTCCCACATAGTTTTCAATAACTCTTTCACATCGACTTGTTCATTTATCGCCATTAAACTTTTTTCCTTTTGGTTTGTTTTTATGTTTATTTCACCAAATTAATATTTGGTTCTCTGAGCTATGGGTGACTCCGGTGGACCTTTGATTAGACCTTCTTGTAATATCTTTGCATAACATTGATTTGAGATCAATGTTTCCTGATACTCCAAACTTTGGGTCTGCTAAGTCTAGATCTGCAAGTGTATTGTCAAGTGCTTGTTCATCACGTAGGCTTGGCAGTGCATAATTTGATGAATGAATTAATGCCCATCATGATAAAACATCTATTTTTACGTCATGCTTGACAGCGACCTTCATGGATTCCATTTCAGTAATAATGTCGACTAGAGATACTGTGTATCTGCCGATTAGTTTTAGACGTCAAATAGCTACACTATTAGCTTTTATTATTAACCCAGACATAAGTAGTATGTCGAAGTCACCTTTAGTTAGCACCACTATTAGTAATAGTACTAATGTTGAGGTGGTTAGCTCAGATAATTTAAAGTAGTTTGTAAGACAACAGAAGGTACCACTAATACTATAGTTCCACTTAAAAACAAAAAGGTATTTTCTAGCACTACAATAGTTAACGGTAGAAAAGGGGCTAAGCAGAAATCCTTGAAATTATTTCATCAAAATATTCAAGGATTTAACTCCAAACAATTGGAAATTGAATTGTTTTTAGAAAAACTAATGTTTGACATTATTTGCATAACTGATCATTTGTTAAAAGATTCTGAAATGTTAATTAATTACGAGAATTATAATGTGGCCAGTTGTTTTAACCGAAAATCAATGCTGCGTGGTGGTTCACTAATCCTAATTAAACGTTGTATAAAATCAAAAGCTCGTAAAGACATAGTTGAACTATCGGTTGAACAAAGCGTTGAACGGTCTTGTGTTGAGCTAGATAAGCATGTTATAGTGTGCGTTTACAGACCCCCAAATTATCAAAACTTCTCTATATTTGAGTCAGTAATGGAAGATGTTTTGGCTAAACTTGCAACTGGTAATAAATCAGTTATTATTTGTGGAGACTTTAACATTAATATTTTAGAAAATAATTAAAATACCAGTAGATTATTGAATTTGTTTAAATCATTCAATTTGTCAAATGTGTTTTTGGAACCAACCCGAACAACTACAACTTCTGTTTCATGTATTGATAATGTATTTTGTTGCTGCGACTATTTAGATAAAGCTATCGTTAATTATCTCCCTTCAGATCACAGCGGTCAAACCGTAACTTTTGAGTCCAACATAGCGATACAAAAAGTGCAGATACAATCCAGACCAATAACATTTTTCAATTTAAATAAATTTAAAAGCACTTTAATTTGTAAGTTAAGTAATCAGGACCTTACAATGAATAATGTTAATAGTTTGTATAAAGAATTCTTTTCGGTAGTTCAACCCGAGTTTAATAATATTTTTAAGAAGAAGTCTAAAAGTATCAGCCCTAAGTTTTTATTTAGTGACTGGGCAACTAAAGGACTTAGGAAAAGTAGCGAAAAACTTTTCGAGCTGTATGGCCTTAAGCCTTATATTAACACGGAAACTTTTAATAAGTATTTTGCTTCTTACTCAAAAATTTTTAAGAACACTTGTACGGCTGATAAAGCCTTATACATTAGCAACAAGGTAAAATCAGCAGACAATAAAATAAAGACGGTTTGGAAAATTATCAATAATGAAACGAACAGGATCAAAAAGCAAAATTCTGATTACACACTGGACACGTCTCGTGGTCTCATTTGCGATAACAAAAAAGTTGCTCAGGAATTTGTGAATTTCTTTACCAGTGTCCCACTAAAAACCACTGAAATCTTAAATTCTTCGCCCTCGCGTGCTTTTGATTTAATGAGGGCGAATGTTTCTGCCTGCCCGATTGAATTTAACTTTAAGCATATTAACCCCTTAACAGTAATAAAATCTTTTAAGCAAATCAAGATCAAATTGACCGAAGATCTTTGGGGAATGTCTATTAAAGTCTGTACCTTCATAATTGAAACTATAGCACCTTACTTAGCCTTAATATTTTATTTGTGTGTGGATCAAGGAGTCTTCCCGGATCTAATGAAATACAGTAAGGTAATACCACTTTTCAAATCCGGGGACAGTAAAGACACTAATAATTATAGACCTGTGTCCGTGTTGCCGGTTTTCAGAAAGGTTTTTGAAAAGATAATACTTAATCAGATGCTCAATCATTTTAATACTAATAAAATCCTTCACAAGCAACAGTATGGTTTCACCAAAGGGCGTTGTACGACCGACGCTGGTGTTACCTTATTAAAACATATTTTTAACGCGTGGGAAGAGGCTCAAGACGCCATAGGAATCTTTTGTGACCTCTTCAAGGCATTTGATTGCGTCGATCACGAAACCCTGCTTTTGAAACTTGAGCATTAAGGACTTGGAAAACTTGCGCTCAGTTTAATAAAATCTTATTTAAATGATAGACAACAGCAAGTTCAAATAAATGGTGTCAATTCACTTGGTTTAAAGGTAAAAATGGGTGTTCCACAAGGCTTGATATTGGGTCCTTTCCTCTTTTTAGTATATATTAATGACCTACTCCATTTATTAATAAATCAACCACAAATGGTGTTATTTGCTGACGATACTTCCTTAATTTTTAAGGTAGATAGACGTGCTTCAAATTTTGACGACGTAAATAACGCCCTACTGCTGGTCCGAAATTGGTTCACGGCTAATAATTTAGTACTAAATGGAAATAAAACTAAGTGTATAAGATTTTCTTTACCAAACGTCAAGAGTAGTGATTGTGAGATAGTATTGAATCAAGAGAAGCTAGAATTCGTCGATAAAACGGTTTTCTTGGGGATCACGCTCGACTCAAGGCTACAATGGGGTCCTCATTTAACATCTCTAGCAGGACGGCTAAGTTCAGCAGCTTACGCTGTCAGAAAAATCCGTCAATTTACTGATGTAGATACCGCGAGGCTGGTCTATTTTAGTTACTTTCATAGTATCATGTCTTACGGTATTTTACTTTGGGGACGGGCTGCAGACATCGAGTCTATTTTTATTCTGCAGAAAAGAGCCATCAGAGCCATATATAATCTCCGCAGCCGCGATTCTCTAAGGGAATTGTTTAAGGATATTAACATCATGACTGTACCTTGTCAATACATCTATGAAAACATCATGTACGTAAGAAAAAATTTACATCTTTACAGTAAAAGAGGTGAAAGACATAATTATAGTACTAGAAATCGGGACCTATTAGTTCAACCAGGTTTCAGACTGGCTAAAGTAGACTCATCTTTCATGGGGTACTGTCTAAAATGTTATAATAAAATACCTCCCCACATACTTCAACTGAATGAGACAAAATTCAAATCCTTTGTCAAACGCACACTATTCAGGCAGGCATATTATGGGTTGGAGGATTACATAGCTGATAAAAATGCCTGGCTTAATGCCGGTCCTGCTCCACACCACAACTAATTAATTGACATTTGAAACACTGTTGAAGCTGCTGAAGATAGTAAGAATTTATTTGCATTATATAAACTCAATCTCCTTTTTATTATATAGATGCATTGCACAGATGTGAGTACTTTGTACTATAGAGCTACCATTTACCGGGTAATGTCATAGATTGACTTGAATGTGCCTTGGCGGCTGATAGTATGTCATGCTCACTCAAATGTCTCGTTGACGGTGGCGCGTGTGTCGGATCATTTAGCTCCCTTCAAAATGGTTGAGCTGAATGGTGCTGATCCATGCGTCATGTTCGTGAACGGGCGCCGTCAGTTGGGACTGGTCATCTCTTAGCTGCCATGGCTTATTTTAATAATTAATTAGCTGGATTGTTTTTAATTATGTTTTGATGCACTCTGGACGCTTTTAACGTGTACGGTTTTTTGTACATCGTTCTCACTTATAGTGTCAACATTAATCGATGTAACTAAGATATATGTAAAAACATTATTATTTAACAGAGTGTCCATGGAGTTTCTTGCCCGTTCTTCTCCATAGGTACCTACTACGCTTTGGAATGGGCAACTAGCTTCATATTTCTGACTGACCGACTCCTTGACAATTCAAAAGTGCCTGTAAATGGTTTAATTGAAATAAATGATTTGAGTTTGAGTTTGAATGCAATTAGTTACCTGTCTTTTGAGTTTTAATAGTTGTGCCGCTATCTCACTTATAAAGCAGGCTTGTGATCCTAGATCTATGAGTGCCTTGAGTACAATAGTGTGTCCTTGTTCACTCTTTACTATCACCATTGCGGTTGCTAACATTCCTATTTCTTTTCTGGCATTTTAGTAAGACGCAATCATTGTATTGAGTTGCACCTTTTCTTCTACATCTGCTTGGGTGGATACCGTCGGCGTGGGTTGTACAGCTTCAGATGATGCCGAGGTATCCGTCTTCTTTGTAACATGTATCAGAGTATGATGACGTCTTTTACATATGCTACATGACATTGGAGTACGGCATTTAAAGACCGAATGTCCTGATACCAGACAGTTAAAACAGAGCTTGTTATTCTTAGCCATCGTAAATTATCTGCCGTCAGATCATAGTGAACAAACGGTAACTTTTAGGTTTAAAACACCTTTACAAAAATTGCAAATACAATTTAGACCAATAACTACTGGCAAATTAAATAGGTTCAATAGTGCCCTAAATAATAAGTTAAATATTCTGGGCCATAATATGGACGATGCAAATAAATTTTATGAGGATTTCTTTTCATTAGTCCACACTGAATTCAATAAAATCTTTGAAAAGAAAAGAAAAAATATTTGCACTAAATTTAAATTTAGTGACTGGGCAACTAGAGGTATTAGGATTAGTAGGGAAAGACTGTTCGAGTTGTATGGCCTTAAGCCTTACATTAACACTGAAACTTTCAATAAGTATGTTGCTACATATTCCATATTTTTTTTAAATACCTGCAAAATAGCTAAAGCCCTGTACATTAGCAACAAGATCAAATCAGCCGAAGATAAAATAAAAACAGTTTGGAAAGTTATATATAACGAAACTAGTAGGAAAAAAATACGAAACACTGAATATACATTGGAGACTTCACGTGGTGCCATAAGCTCTAACTTAGAAGTAGCTCAAGAATTTGTAAATTATTTTGCTAATATACCATCTAAAACTACGGAGGCTTTAAATTCCTCACCCAAAGTCTCAATTGAATTATTAAGAGCGAACGTTACAGGCTGCCCGGTTGAATTTCAATTTAAACATATAAACCCTATGATAGTTATAAAAGCTTTTCGGCAAATAAAAATCAAGTTGACCGAAGATCTTTGGGGAATGTCTATCAAAGTTTGTACATCCATAATCGAGACCTTAGCACCATACTTAGATTTAATATTTTATTTGTGTGTAGATCAAGGAGTCTTCCCGGATTTAATGAAATACAGTAAGGTTATACCACTTTTTAAATCTGGGGATAGCAAAGACACCAACAATTATAGACCAGTATCCGTGTTGCCGGTATTCAGCAAGGTGTTCGAAAAGGTAATGCTCAATCAAATGTTTAATCATTTTAACATCAACAAAATCTTACACGAACAGCAATATGGTTTCACCAAAGGTCGTTGCACGACTGACGCTGGTGTCACTTTACTAAAATACATATTTACAGCGTAGGAGGAGGCCCAAGATGCCATAGGAATTTTCTGTGACCTCTCCCAGGCATTTGATTGCGTTAATCACGAAACCGGACTAGGTAAACTTGCGCTAAGTTTAGTTAGATCTTATTTAGAAGATAGACGGCAAAAAGTTCAAATTAATGGTGTCAATTCACTTGGATTAAAAGTAAAAATGGGTGTTCCACAAGGCTCGATATTAGGTCCTTTCCTCTTTTTAGTATATATTAATGATCTACCCCATTTATTAAAAAAACAACCACATATGGTGTTATTTTCTGATGATACTTGATGATTCTTTAATTTTTAAGATAAGTAGACGTTCATCAAATCTTGACGACGTAAATAATGCACTGCTGCAGGTACAAAATTGGTTTACTGCTAATAATTTAGTATTAAATGGGAAAAAAACAAAATGCATAAGGTTTGCTTTGCCGAATGTTAAAAGTACTGATTGTGACAAAGTATTGAATCAAGAGAAACTAGAATTCGTTGATAAACGGTTTTCTTGGGGATCACGCTCGACTCAAGGCTGCAATGGGGTCCCCATTTAACGTCTCTTGCAGGACGGCTAAGTTCAGCAGCATATGCTGTCAGAAAAATCCGTCAGTTTACTAATGTAGATAGCGCGAGGCTAGTCTATTTCAGTTACTTTCATAGTATCATGTCTTACGGTATCTTATTATGGGGACGCGCTGCAGACATCGAGTCTATTTTTATTCTGCAAAAAAGAGCCATTAGAGCAATATATGGCCTCCGCAGGCGCGATTCTTTAAGGGAACTGTTTAAAGATATTAACATTATGACCGTACCTTGTCAATATATATATGAAAACATCATGTACGTAAGGAAAAACTTAAATCTTTTCAGTAAAAGAGGTGAAAGACACAACTATGGGACTAGAAATAGGGACCAATTGGTTCAACCGGGTTTCAGGCTGGCTAAAGTAGATTCATCCTTCATGGGGTACTGTTTAAAATGTTATAATAAAATACCTCTCCACATACTCCAACTGAATGAAACGAAGTTCAAAACTTCTATCAAACGCACACTATGCAGCCAAGCATATTATTAGTTGGAGGATTACATCTCTGACAAAAATGCTTGACTCAACGCTGGTTCTGCTCCACAAGGGCGCCTAAACAATTGATTAGCATTCGGAAATATTGTTGGAGCTGCTGAAGATTGTAAAAACTATCTTTGCACTGTATAAATTCAATCTTTTAGTATTGTATAATTGCAAAGCACACGTGTGAGCACTATGTAGTACCTACTATAAAGCTACCCTATACTGGGCACGTCTGTCATTGTCTTGAATGTGCCCTGGCGGCTGAGAATATGTCACGCTCACTCAAATGTCTCGCTCGTGGTGGGGATTTCAACAAGACTGATGTAACAAATTTTTCTGGATCCATATTATTTTAAAGAGTGTCCATGGAGTTTCTTGCCCGTTCTTCTCCATAGGTACCTACTTTCGCTTTGGAATGGGCAACTAGCTTCATATTTCTGACTGACCGACCCCTTGACAATTCAAAAGTGCCTGTAATTCTGAAGGTTGCATCTTCGCAAATAACTTGCAGTGAGACAGGGTATGATTCTCGTTACACATTAAACAAGTGTTTTCCTTTTCATTAGTTGAAACATGGAATGTACCGCGTTTTTCCCGCGTAGCTGACGTTGAAGAGGGTGTGATCAATTCCAATGCACGAAATTTGCCATCTAGGAATGTCTTCAACTCATTCCACGTAGGCAAATCCTCTGAATTTTCCTTGTAGGCGTACTCTTCCCAGTCCTTGTGTGACTCCGGGTCCAGCTTCTGTACGACCAGAAATATGATTATAGGATCCCTGGAGTCGGTGTTCACGTTGGAGTTTTAAGGTTGTCTAAAATTTCAGAAGTTGTATCCAAAATTGACTTCAGTTGACTGGCCGATTGAGTGTTTGCCTTTTTTTGGTAAACTAATCTCTTCAACATTAAGTTAACGATCAATCTTATATTGCCGTAACGATTCTTCAACGTATCCCATGCTTGTAAATAGTTACTTTCAGTTACTTGTGTATGTTTAAGTAGGGTTGATGCTTCACCGCTGATGCTAGTCTTCAAATAATGTAATTTTTTAACGTTGCTTAGTGACTTGTGATCATGCACTAATGAAACATATAAATCTTTAAACGCAGGCCAGTCTTCATAGGTTCCAGAAAACGTAGGTATTGTTATACTTGGCAGTCTCACCTGTGTTTGTTGGTAATATTCGTCCGCGTTATCGATGTTCATCGTTTGCGATGATTTTATTGTTACCTTTTCTAACATATCGCGTTATTCACCCAACAAACACAAATAAAGATCTTCGTAAATAAAAAACTCTTCATTAACGAAATACGACAACAAGTTACGTTTATCTCTCGGTGTTAACCTGGCTAGGTCTTGATGCGCACCGTTGAATGTTCTCCAGTATTCTTCGAGGCACTGAATTCTAGATTGAATGTATCCTTTTGTCAAACGTTGTTTAGGACATTTTCGTAAGTTGATTTGTGTTTTCTTTAGTAACTCCGGCAGAGTTAGTTATCTTCTAATATACCAAGTTAGTTATCTTCTAATATACCAAGCGATTGTTCGGCCGTCTTAGACATATTTCACTGTTAATTACTTAGGTCTATCTTCAATATTATACACAATAGTAATCGCAAAACTTGATGACAACGTTTTTTCTTGTTAAAATCACTGCTAATTACTTTGTTTACGCTTAACGATTCACTCTCCGGCTTCTTATCTCTGATGGAATGTGGTTTTTTTTCAATATTAACTTCACTAATGATCCGGCTCGATTATGACCATTATCTTGTGTAGGATAGGGTTCAATTTCGTTTGGCGATTAGTTGACTTAGAGAAACAAGCGTCTGTCTTTGATGGTGTTTATTTGCATCTAAACAATAAAGTATCATCACATCATATTTAATATGGTCGGCGACTAGCTACTTACTTAGTAGAAAGAAACGTGCACTGTATATTATTTCGTACCTAATTTATACCTATTGAAGTGAGCCTTAACAAACTGACTTAACAGTTTTATGAAAATAACAAAACTTAACATAAAAACTAAACTTAATATTAATGGAAATAGTTCTGAGGGAGTTTTTCACCATCTGGTCCAAAGACCTCCAGTAGATCCGCCTCATTGCGTATGAGCCTCGCCTTGTCACCAGGCTTACGGCGCGCAAAGATACGGCCATGCTTCGTCCACACAAATTGCCAACCGAGGCGTTGGCCCGCCTGTCGTGCCCGCCGAAATAACTGACGGTTAGTTTTCGTTAGGCGTTCATTAAGGTAGTACCTACTTGATGGACCGGACATCCCGAGATCCGCGGTGCTTGCCCCGCGCCGCACTCGCGCTGCGCGCAACAGCTCGTCACGCAGGTCGCGGCGCACTAGGCGCACGACCACAGTACGCGGGCGGGTCTCCACTGGGCCCGCAGCGCTCGCAGCATTCACTTGCCTGCCGCCCATGCGGTCCACGCTTACTAAGTCGCGATCTTAAAGCTTAACGCCTAACTTTGTGGCTATTGTCTTCACCGTATGCGTGAGGTTTTCTGCAGTTAATTTGGATAATAGTTGTTGGCCCCGGTCGTTCAATTCACGCTTTAATTGAGCAATTTCCTCGATCGCTCCCGACCCGCCCGTGGCAGTAAGTTTATGGTCCAGACTATCTATTCTGCTATCCATGCAGTCCATTCGCTTTTCATAGTGCTCAATTGTCCCTTTCATATGATCTCTGTCCGCCTGGAGCTGAGCCAGATCCGAACGAAGACTCTGTTATTCGCATTGGAATTATTTTTGCATGGCCTGCAGTTCCGCCCGCAACCACTCCTTAAACATTACGCGAAGCTCAGCCTGCACAACTCCTGTTTAAAACTGCTTAGGATGGCAGACAAACCTGGGGCAATATTTTTAGTATCAGCCAGTGTGCTGCAGCTCAAGCCGCTGGTATCCATAGACTCATTCATCTCATATACCTTTGCTGGCGCAGCATCCGCCTTGCTCTTAACCGATGTATTATTACAGGTAGTGCTAATAAAACCCGACAGTGGTTATGCGTTTTATGGTGGGAAACACCATAAAACGCTGCACCACTTGCAACACAACACGCACCAGACCGCACTCCGATACCCGGGCTTTTTCAAACTTTTGAAAGTAAACGTTATAACTTTCACTCTTTGTACTGGTAGGAACTTTTTTGCACTTTAGTTTTTAGGTTTATTGTTTTGCACTTCTGCTGCCCCTTTATATCACTGTTTCAATATATAGTAGACTATATTGAGTGGGACTTTATATATACACTATATATATATAGACTTTGAAATAATAAATAGTTTACTTGGACTACTTGTTTTATTTTAATAAGCAAAAATTAACTGACTTAGTTAACATCGTCGTTTGGAAACATTTAAAACTAAACTTCTAAGTAATTTACCACTTTTTTCAACTAATGATGATAGAGTCATCATTAGTTGAAAAAAGTGGTAAATTAATCAACAATATAATGCTTTTTTCAAAATGTATTGTACACAATTTGATAATACTTTCATTCCGAAGACATTTTCGGTTAATAGTAATGCTTCCTTCAGTGACTGGGCTACCATTGGTATACATAAAAGTAGAAAACGACTTTATGAGTTGTATGATGAACGGACTTGTATAAACACTTCTGAATTTAATTTATATGTTAGGAATTATTCAAAATTATTTAAAAAAGTTTGTTGTATGGCCAAGTCACGTTACTTGAGTTCAAAAATTAAAAATAGTAGTAATGTAATTAAAACGACATGGAATATCATTAATAGCGAAACGGGAAGGTCATGCAACCGAAGTAGTGACTTCAGCCTTGATATTGATGGCAACATAATTAAATCAGATTCGCAAGTCGCCGCGGCCTTTGAAAATTTCTTTGCAGAGATTCCCGTATCGACTACTAAATCTCTGAACTCATCGCCCACTACTGCAGAGTCTTTGCTTAAAGAAAACGTTCCAGTTTGTGATTCTGAGTTTAATTTCCAATATGTCACCTGTAGAGATATAATTAAAACCTTTCACACATTAAATGTTAAAAAGACCGCAGATCTATGGGGTAATTCTGTGGACGTTGCTAAGTCAATTATAGATATTGTAGCACCTACTTTAGCTGTTATTTTTAATAATTGTATTGACCGTGGTGAGTTTCCTGATCTTATGAAAAACAGTAAAATAATACCATTGTTTAAATCGGGTAGCACATCTGACCCTACTAATTATAGACCTATTTCAGTGCTACCTACCTTTAGTAAAATTTTTGAAAAACTTATTTTAGACCAAATGCAAAGATTTTTTAATAAACACAAATTACTGCATAACAAACAGTTTGGTTTTACAAAGGGTCGTTCGACTACTGATGCCGGAGTTGAACTTTTAGGACATGTTTATAATGCATGGGAGGACAAGTGCGATGCTTTGGGCATCTTTTGCGATCTGTCCAAGGCATTTGATTGTGTTCTTCATGAAACATTAATCAGGAAACTGCACCACTACGGAATATGGAACGCCTCTCTGGATCTTCTTACTTCTTACTTAAGTGATAGGATTCAAAGAGTAGATGTTAACGGAAAAAGATCACCTGGATCTGTAGTTAGAATGGGGGTCCCCCAGGGCTCAATTCTTGGCCCATTTTTGTTTCTTATTTATATTAATGACTTGCCATACCTCATAAAGGATAATCATGATATAGTATTGTTTGCAGACGACACTTCACTTTTATTTAAACTGAAACGTCAGCAGCTGGTTACTGACATTGTAAATAGCGCCCTCGCTAAGGTAGTTAACTGGTTTAATGTTAATAACCTACTTCTTAACGAGAAAAAAACGAAATGTATTAAGTTTACGATACCTCATGTTAGACAAGTAGAAACTAGTGTTCTTTTAAAGGGTGAAGAGTTGAAACCCGAAAACTCCACAGTGTTCTTAGGCATAACTTTGGATGCCAAGCTTCAATGGGGCCCCCATATAGATAAATTGTCAAAAAAACTAAGCTCTGCAGCATACGCCGTTAGAAAAATTCGTAATTTAACTGATTTAGAGACAGCGCGTTTAGTTTACTTTAGTTATTTTCATAGTGTGATGTCGTACGGTATTCTTTTGTGGGGAAATGCCGCCGACATTCAAACAGTTTTTGTTTTACAAAAAAGGGCAATTCGTTCAATTTATAAATTAAGTCCCAGACACTCCCTCAGAGACAAATTTAAAGAGATTAATATAATGACTGTGCCTTCTCAGTACATTTATGAAAATCTTTTATATGCACATAAAAATATTAATCTGTTTAAAAAATACAGTGATTTCCATGACAAAAATACTAGGAATAAACACAAATTTGTTGTTCCCACTACCAGGCTCAAGAAAATAGGTGGCTCGTTTAAATGTCAATGTATACGTTTTTATAATAAACTTCCTAGCCACATTCAAGAACTAAGCCTTAATAAATTTAAAACTTTTATAAAGCGGAAATTATGCCAGAAAGCCTATTATACTGTCAAGGAGTATATTGAGGACAAGAAGGCTTGGGATTGAGCTGCTCCAATAAGTTTACACAGACATAATTGATGTGTAATTTGCTATTTTTACTTTTTTTCTTTTTCTTTTACCTTTTATCTAAACAATGACATGTATATATTTACTGTATAAAGTATAATATTGTTTTAATTTTTGTGAATGTGAGGACTATGGTCATTGCATTTTTTTTTTCTTCTTTTAATGATGATGGTCTGGCTGTTTGAGTACTTTACGCGGCCTCCCCAAGTGTCCTTTCTTTTGTATTGTTCGTCGAGTCGTTGAGCTCCTTAGTTCTGAGTTGAGCTGCACGATGATTGACAAATGCGTGCACTGACTGGACAGGTCCACTCAAATCCGTGTGGTTCTTTCCTCAAAAGACCATTTCAGACACCAGTCTACATAGTCCTCATATGATATGACCAAGATTATTTTAATATTTTATTTACACTTTGACATTGATGCACTTTATATATGCAATGCCATTTACTTTGTAAAGGATTATACTATTTTAATTATTGTGAATGTGAAGACATTGTGGATTTGTTGTTTTTTTAATGCATTTTTTTTTTAATTATTAGTTTTAATCATGGTCTGGCAGTTTGAGTAATTTATGCGGCCTACCCAAATGTCCTTTCTTTGGTAATGTTCGTCGAATCGTTTAGCTCCTTTAGTTCTGTGTTGAGCTGCATGACAACTGACAAATGCGTACACTGACTGGACAGGTCCACTCATTCTGTGTGGTTCTTTCCTCGAAAGACCATTTCAGATATCAATCCACATGGTCTTCACATGACCTGACCAAGATTATGTCTGGACTTTAAAAGAGACTGTGACCTCTGAGTTTGTTTCGGCGTTTCTTCTCAGAGTAGTCAGATAGGAAATGCCGATCTCACCTAGTTTTTAAAATATGATTGACGTGTAAAAGTGTTTGTACAAACCTATTTACAGAAATAAAATCATTTATCATTTATCATTAACACCTGCTTGACGTCCGTACCGTCAATCTCTTTGCTTGACTGTGAAATCTGTAAATAGTATTTGAAAGTATGATTACGCTCACGATCGCATACGAAAGATGCCTCTAAGTAGTGTTCCTGAAGAGTTAAACGTAGAAGACGGTGAGGAAAGTTACTCCACCGAGTAGTAAGCAGAGCACACACCATGGCTATTAGGTCGCACTGTACGCACTTGTCTGTAGTCGTAACTGCAACTCACTTGTGAGTTGTTCAGGGGGCGATGGGCAGCTGGTGGTGCAGCGGGGGCCCGGGTCTCAAAGGAGACTGTTGTTGTGTTGTTCATGTAATGACCTGGGAGTCGTAGACTCTACGTGATGTGAGTTGGTCGTATCACTTGAGATGATCACGGTATGGGTGGCATGAGTGTCACTAGCTGCTGTGGCAGCTGCGCCATGAGCGTTGTATGAGATCAAAGTTGATACAGTTTCTAACCAAATATTACTAAGGCTTAGAGGAACCTTTTGTTTTCGATGGTTACTGTATTTTTCTTTTAATTATTGTTAAGTAATGCGTTCCACCACAAAGTGGTCAGGTTGGCCGAGGTTGCACAGTTGCTCCAAAATTGATTTTTTGATTACAGATACACACGAGGACGTGTAAATTGTCAGGCCGGCCTTGTCGTGGAAAACGATATCGTTAAATAATAATTTGCTGGTTTGACCACTGTAGTAGGTACTGAAGAAGTGGTAAACGCCGTGACGTCAGTTATCATTTGTAATGGCGGCACGTGGACAGAGTCGTGGAGAGTGGGGACTGTGCCGAGCGCACTTTTGACTCGAGATGCCAACCAAGACACTACTCAAGAACGAAACTGTCGGTTTACTATTTAAATTAAGTATTGTGATCAAGGTAAACAAAGTGAGGCTACAACTGAAGTGAAGTTATTATTCTTCGCAATGAACCCGATACCACCGAACCCAAATGATGTGCGCTGTCGCTCAGCCGTCGGTGACGCCGTCATGTTTTATAAAAATCGATTCTTAAAAAAAAACATTTTTTTCTGTCACTAATGTTTCATTGCAGAATTTCCAAACATCAATGATGGATATAATTATAAAAACTAAAAATGTTACCGTATATTTTATCACTTCTATCCGCCATCGCTGTAATGTATTACACTTCGAAAACAATCATTATGAAAATATTCACCGTAGAGAATATTTTCTAAGCTTGATTAACGACGACTGTTTAATACAAGCTGAATTTCGGTTCAGCCGGAACTGGAACTTTGTAGACAGCTCGTGACCCAATCCGAAGCCGTTGTAGTATCGTTGATCTCTCTCGGCTTAAGGCCTACACACTGGCGCGACAGCACGGCACAATGGCACCGCGTATAGCATCGACCAGCGGTGCCTTTGTGTCACGCTGTCGCGTAGCGCCTGTTTGTGGGAGCCTTTACGGTTGGACTGCGTGTGCCAACCTACAAGCTCAAGATTCACCTGTCACGCTTCCGGAGCCGACAACACCGGATTCTCGTATTCTCACAATCTACATTATTCTTTGTAGTTTCATTCATTCATTTCATTGTAGTCTCTTAATATCAATAGATTTTAAGATTTATTCCATTCCTAAATTTTACTGTGTACGGACCCACTGATCAAGTTTAGTGAGTCATTGCGTAAAGAAAAAGTATTTTGCGTATAGTGGCCTGTTTTTGAAAACAATCACAATTGGTTTATTTTAATAGGTTTTTCCACCAAAATAACTTGCGTTAATACATTTTCCACGAAGTTTTACTAGGTTAAACCACTCTTTAAAAATCTGTTAAAAACTGCAATTTGTTGTGTTTTTTTTTCTGTTATATTTTAATTATCTTTTTCACCTTTCAGCTTTTACATTTTCGGTGTATTTTTTATTTAATGCAATATTATACATAATACGTGGTGAAGCCTTTCTTTTATTTCGCTACGCTATGCTATTATTTTGCCAGCTTTGTTTGCTATCTGTAAGTGTGATAAATCCTGCAAGTGGTTTATTTTAAATTCGAATTCTCGCAGTTATAGAGTAAAACAGAGTATGATTACAACCGTGGAGCAATCAATTGAGCAATCTCTCATCAGAAGAAAGTTATTCACCAAAGAATCTGCTCCACCACTTTTATGAGTCCTTCAGAATTGACCCTTTGAACTGTTTCGTCATTCTAGGGGCAGTGGTGTGACCGGCGGCGGGCGCTCCACTCCGAGGGCGATAGGACGCACTGATCGCGTCTGCAACGGTCGCTAGTTAAAATACGCGCATACATTACTGAAGCCGAAGTAACTCTAACATAACATCACGCCTGAAATCCCAGAAGGGTAATGCAGAGACTAACTATAAGTCAAGCGAAAATTACTCAAACATGACGGTCGACGTGATTTCAGCGGGACATCACTTTGAGCACATGGCTGAACCCGTTACTTGTGGGGCGTGGCGCTCGTGACTCGTGAGCGATAGTGCCCCGCTAGTCCCGCCAGTCCAGCCAGTCCCGCCAGTCCCGCCAATCCAGCCAGTCCCGCCAGTCCTGCGGTGCCGGGCTCCAGAACGGTGCGGCAGGCGCGGCGTTTCATTGGCAGTGACTTTTCCGTAAAGAAATAGACAGTGACAAATTAAGAGATTGCATAATAATTATAATATATAACATTGGTCAGGCAGCGGCCATAGTGATTCCATAGTTCTAGATATCCAGGTCACTTAAACCCATAATCCAATACTTTTGTTTCCATATCCTGCAAAAGTGTTACACCAACCCGACAATTATCGTCGGTTGGTGTCTCATTTAATTAAAAATGTCCTGTTAGACGTTTTTAATTAAATGAGTGTAATGGCTTAGGCTCCTCGTACGCCTTCCAAAGGTCCGGGACCTCAGAGGAATGAGAAATGTCAAGAAATAATTATAATAACAATTTTATTATTATTCATCTACTTTCAGAAATAAAAAATCTAATAAGGAACTAAATGAACGAAATAAGCAAAATCGTGATCTACAATTTCTTGTGTATTTTTCAAAGCATTCTATGTCAAAGTTAGTAACACATTAGTCTTTTCACTGAACATAGCGCATTATATTCAAAAATAAGTCTTTCTTACCACATAATTTCTTGAGCTCATTCGTAGCTACCAGGCTACGCAACACACTGCTACGAGTGCTCGTAGCTTTGCCCGCTACGCCGCGCCGCTACGCTCCCGCCATACAAGCCAGCTTTGCAACCAATGAACATAGTGTTGCGGCTGGCGTGGCAAATTGTGTGTCGCGCCGCTATGACTGCGGTCGTGTGAACCGTCACGCTACATTAACTAACAATTAATTCGCGTCGGCGAGCTGAAGATGTTTACTCGTGCCCAACTCGTGTATACATGTGGTAAGTTGGACAATTAAATTGAACACGGTCAACTAACCGCTCGCTTGAGCAGCCGTCCGCCACCCGCACCCACCAGATTTTCACGGAAGTACATAATAATATGGGCAGTGTCGGGCAAACACTCGTTGTGGCGGAGTGGTTTAGTTGGTAGTTAGCCGAGAGATAAAGGTAGACTAGATTAAAACAGAGTTCCACTTAAACACACATTTATTTGTTAAGAGCACGAGCATCTTCAGGGGGTAGGTTCTTTGTCTATAGGATCTTTCACTGGTTGTAGGTTGGTAATGAGGGTACTGCTCTGGGCTTTGTCCGATATGGGACACTGTAGATAGTGCACGCAGTCTCAGGAGCAAGGTAGTGGCGACAGTGAACGGTAGCAGCCACGTGCCCCAGAGCTGTCGACCACACAATGAAATCAAAATCAAAGCGTGCAAAGGATCTTTCCTGCAGGAAAGATTCGTGTAACCCCATGCGATGCGTGCAGCCATTCCCAGCTAGGCAGAAGGTGCTTTTGCTCAAGGCAAGTATGGAAAGGTAGAAGGCGCGAAAAACGCCCGCGCCTTCGCTATAGTTAACTGGTTTAGTGTTAATAGCCTCCTTCTTAACGAGAAAAAAACTAAATGCATTAAGTTTACGATACCTCATGTTAGACAAGTAGAAACTAGTGTTATTTTTAGAATTTGAAGAGTTGAAACCTGAAAACACCGCAGTATCCTTAGGCATAGCTTCAATGAGGCCCTAGTGAGGCCATATAGATAAATAGACAAAAAAACTAAGCTCTGCAACAAACGCCTTTAGAAAAAATCGTAATTTAACTGATTTAGAGACACTCCGTTTAGTATATTGTAGTTATTTTTATAGTGTGATGTCGTACGGTATTCTTTTGTGGGGAAATGCCGCCGATATTCAAAAAAGGGCAATTCGTTCAACTTATAAATGAAGCCCCAGACACTCCCTCAGAGACAAATTTAAAGAGATTAATATAATGACTGTACCTTCTCAGTATATTTATGAAAATCTTTGTTGTTCCTTCAACCAGGCTCAAGAAAATAGGTGGCTCGTTTAAATGTAAATGTATACGTTATTATAATAATAATAATAAAGCGGAAATTAAGCCAGAAAGCCTTATATACTGTCAAAGACAATTTTGAGGACAAAAAGGCTTGGGATTGAGCTGCCCCAATACGTTTACATGGATATTGCTGATGTTTAATTTGCTTACTATTTTACTTTTTTTTCTATATTCGTACCATTTTAGATAAACAATTACATGTATATATTTTATGTATAAAGTTTAATACTGTTCTAAGTTTTGTGAATATGAGGACTATGTGGGTATTTTTCTTTTAATGATGGTCTGGCTGTTTGAGTACTTTATGATGGTCTGGCTGTTTGAGTACTTTATGCGGTTCATCCAAATATCCTTTCTTTTGTATTTTTCGTCGAATCGTTGGGCTCCATACTTCTGAGTTGAGCTGCACGATGCGTGCACATCTGGAAAGGTCCACTCAAATCCGTGTGGATCTTTCCTCAAAAGACCATTTCAGACACCACTCTACATGGTCCTCATATGATAGACCAAGATTATTTTCGGATTTTCATTTACACTTTCACATTGATGGACATTATGTATTTAATGCCATGTTTTACTTTGTAGACTATTTTTTATTATTATGAATGTGAAGACAATGTGGACCTGTTGTTTTATTTCAATGTATTTTAAGTTACTTTTAATCATGGTCTGGCAGTTTGAATAATTTATGTCATTTGTAATAAAAAAAAATATAAAGGTCTTTGTATGTTTTATAAGTCTGATGATATCATGTTATCCTGCGAATTTGAGCTCTCTAGCGTATTTACGACAAAATACTTCGAGAAAAGGTGGGCCCAACGTATTGTTTTTTATACCTGCATACAGATGTAATATACAGTACAGGATGTCGCAAAAGCCACGACGAGCTCGCAACTAGCTATAACTATGTAAGTATTGATAGATTAAACAATTAAATACCTAAGTCAGTGTGATTCGCATTATGAGTGGTGTGCTATACCCACGAAATTAATACACAGGGCTTCGGCCGAGGCAAGTGGCAATCGCTTTCGAAGCGTATCGTATTCCTCAACCGCTCTCAATAGGATTTCGGTAGCTTATAGCATAAGCATAATCAGACTATAATGTTCCCACTACAGCTGGGTTATAGGAGGGAGTGGGCTATAACATCCACGGGGGCCAGTGCGAGTTGCTGGATGTCAAATGTCTACGACGTTTTGGTTCTAGGACATGCTGGTTTCGACACCATGTTTGCCTTCACCGTTTTGAGAGCAGTAGTAATAAAATTAAATACACAAAGTATAGTGCCTACCTGGGTTCAAACCCACGACATACAACTCGTAAGCCGGGCCTTTACAACTGGGCCACCACTGCTCTCAGCAGCGGTGCTCTTTGGCAACACATTTTGTTTTATTTTATTCTGAATAAGTACAGCTACAAAGAATGATTACATTTTTTTGTATTATCAAGTTTCCACTTATAATTATATGAATAACAATAATAATATTGTAGACTGTAGGTAGCTGACACAAGTTAATAGATGCATCAGTTGCTTGTGAAATGTGAGCAAAACAAATGATTGCAGAGAGTCTTCAATTTACAAATTCCAGTAGATAGGCACGGTATTACAAAAATTGCTGTCAGTCCATTCAGTCACATTCTTGACTTTTCCATCATAGTTATGGTGACGAATGTCAGTTTGTCTAGGCCCCCCTGCATAGTGCACTAGCCGCATGTACGGTGTATTACATTTTATTCTTATTATTACATTTTACTGCGGGTATCTCACCCAAGTCTTAAGTAACTGCACTAACTTGGCACAATACAATTTATATCAGTTTGTTTAAACAACAATTTGTAGTTCACTAAATCCCGGCGCTGCTGACGAGTAAACTACGATGTAGTGTGTGTGGCGGCACGGGGACGGCTCGGGGGCGGCACGGGGGCGGCTCGGGGGCGGCTTGGTATCCACTCGCCTGCGCCTGAATCATTCCTATTACAAACGCACTAAATTCGTTGAACAGACACAAACAAACCTCCGCTAAAAGCGTTATATTTCATGCGGCGACGCTAAAAAACTGTGACGCCTCACGCACTAACGACCTTCCGACGACCGCTCACTTAACGCTGTGATTTATTGTAAATGTATTTTTATCATAATAGCGCGTGTTGATTATGCGTATAAAGAAGTAAACCAATGGTCATTTAATTTATTCGCAATAAAGGTGTCGCCAAATAAGCACGTATTTTATTCTCACAAAAATCCAACCAAACAATTAGCAAATCTTACTGCCATCACCACAGCGCGTATACACAATACGTCACTGTTGGAGCTGCGCACGCACTTGTATAGCTCTCCAATGTTCCGACGCGTCCAGACCCATAGAACGTCGCTACTCGAGGCGCCACACAAACATCCCACACAGTCGTCTAGTATTGAAATATGCGCTCATATGTAAAGCTAATCGCCGTCGGGGCCGTTGTTTAATGATCGCGGGACACACATTAGCGCGGCCGGCGCAGGGCACGCCGGCCGCCACTCGTTAAATTATAAGATTCTGTTTACGAGGCCGGCCCGAGCGCGCCGTGACGATGCCCCGACCGGGCTCGGACACAGAATCCGAATCCAGGCCGCGCCGCGCCCGCGGTGTGTCTTAATTGTTCAGTCACTGAGCACATGAACGTCTGTCGAGACTCTTGAGAGTGTTGAGACTGTCGAGTCGATAATGGTTTGCGATGGCGTTTAACAGGGCATAGTGATTTCGGAAATGTATTGTAAAACGATGCAGTCGCATGAGTCGCACACAGGCAGGTATTTGAGAAGTGTTTCGGAGCCCGCTGAGCCCGCCGAGCCCCCCGGACAACTCGGTCCTATACAAACACGCGGCCGGCGGACGGTCAACAAGTACCTCGTTTAAGTTTTCAATCGGTTGTAAGCAGTTGTGGGGGTGGCCGCTCGCCCCCTCCGCGCTCCGCTCGTATACTCGTATTTCAACGAGGATATTATCGCTCGCTAAAGTATTGAAAGTTAAAGTGTCGCGGAGTTCGAACGTGACCGTATTTAATTATCTCCAGAGTCACGAGCAAACGAATGTTCTAAACGCTCTACAGGCGGATAGCCACTGCATAAAATTACTAATACGAGTAACATATAATATGTAGAAAGTAACAAAGAAAGAATCCTTTATTACTTTCTTTCTGCATTGACAGTGCGACACATGCTCGTGAGGCACGTGACCACTACACTACGTAAAGCACCAACTAGCCACTCGTACTCGTCTCTCCATAGCGGCTCATGATCGGGTGAAGCGTTCTGGCCCTCCTGGCCCGCCTGGTCCGCGTGGCTAGAGCTCCACGGTACAGAGCATGGCATATTAGCTCAAAATTCATAAATTTGGTTAAATTAATTCCGTCTGCTCGACCATTTCTGATATCACTTTATTTAATTATACATTGTGGAATGATGTATTTCGAGGTATGGTTATGGTCGAAGAACTGTCTCGGGAGGAGACAAAGCGAAACCTCAATATTTATTGTTAAACCAGGGTAACACTAGGTTTTCGCTTCTATCATTACCCGGAGCATGTACGAGTATTTACAAAGTATATCAAGCAATCGGAGAGAATCCCAACTGCTCCGTTTGGGACGGTAAATTTGGCAAAACCTCTGTGTAGCAGTGTACAGGCAGACCACACCGTGGTCACCACCGCGCCCCTCGCGACCCCCGCGCACACCGCGCACTCAGTGAGTGCTAGTTCCCAGTAACTAGTTGGCATCGAGTGCATTCTGCTGTTTATTGAGTGCGACCGCGACTCGCCACAAAGCTATTTAAGTTAGCTCAAGTTAATAATAAAATAGTGGAGGAGCACGGCCGCATTCACTTTTTAATGGGAAACTTTCATTTCACAGATAAGGTTGCGCCGACGACGGTGGCGAAGTGGCGACAGTGGGGGCAACCGCTGCAGCGCTCGCGGGGCTCGGAGCGCTGCGGACGACGCGCGCTATTCTTCCATTGTGCTCGCGCTAACTAGCTCTAATCGCTTTAGTGTTCACGTTTATTCATCCGGTTACTGACAACGCTTCTATCTGAACTGAGCACACAATAACTCACAATAGCTTGCAAACTATGAACATTTCGTATCGAACACTAAAGCAGTTTATTTGTGCCGCTGTGCGCCTGGGACACATTTGGATTAACGTGTGTGGGTATGTGTGGCGGCCGCTACGCCTACAATAAGTTTGCCCAACATTGTTATTGCGCAATTTGATTGAATCTGCCCTTGCAGTAAAACGATCAAGTATTGTTAACTGATTTCAACAACAAAAAAGTAGTATGTATTGGACGAGTCTAACATTCTTGCTAGTCACCAGAGAGCTCACGAAAGGAAAGAGAAATAGTCTGGGTCGCTGTCGCCGGATACGGTGAAGAAGAATATATATATATATATATTCTGTCAAAAAAGTATTGGGAATGGATAATTTATTTATGGTTCCAATTTTTTTTTGTTATCTTATCGTTGAAAGATTGGCACAACTGTTTTCCATTCTGGCGCGGAGTTTGAGTTGCATCTGTTGTTTAGATTAAAGCGCTGTTTTAGTTAGATCCTATCCAGTGTGTATTGTGAATTTCATAATGGACAAAGAGTTTGTCTTAAATTTTGCATCGCCAATGTGTGTTCGGAGTCACTGAAAATGTTCCAGAAGGCTTACGGTGAATCGATTTAATCATAAACACGTACTTATGAGTGGTACAAAGCGTCAACATCTTCAACTGAAGATAACATCGCAAAAGTGAAGGAAATTGTGACTGAAAATCCTCATTCAAGTTTGAGAGAGATAACCGCTGAACTTTCTGTCTCACGAGTCGATCCGTACCATTTAAAATAATCACCTGGGTATGAAACATGTCGCCGCTCGGTTAGTCACAAAAGACCAGAATTTTCTCCAAAAAGTCAATCGCATAAGAGTCGCTGAGGACATGCTAGAACGTGTCAATTCCGACCCAACATTCATGAAACGCATTGTTACTGACGGTGACGAGACGTGGGTTTACGAGTTTGACATGCAAACTGTAAACCCACGAAAAAGCAAACCGAAACCGAAAAAAACCACGCAAAAGTCGATCAAAAGTCAAAGTCATTTTGACTGTTATCTTTGACTATCGCGATATTGTGCAGTCGGAATTCTTGCCGGAAGGTCAAACGGTAAATAAAGAATATTATTTGAGCGTTATGCGGCGTTTAAGAGAGCAAATTCGACGAAAAAGGCCAGATATTTGCGGAAAAAAAACTTGGAATCACGATAATGCGACTTCGCACAAGGCCATAGTTGTGAACGATTTTTAGAACGAAGGGCTGGCCGCCAGGTGATAATGTAACTCCGCCACAAGCCCACAGCTCGCTAAGCCACCCTCATGTTGTTGGCGCTGACGTTAAACCGATACGTGCTGACATTTTTCAAATTAATCCTAACTGTAATAATAATTATTATAAACGCGAAAGTAAGATTGTTTGTAAGTTACGCTTTCTCGCCAAAACGGCTGAACGGATTTGAATGAAATTTTACACACATATAGACCATGACTTGACCATTACTTTTCATGAAACTCAAACTCAAAGCATTTATTTCAATTAAACCATTTACAGGCACTTTTGAATTGTCAAGGAGTCGGTCAGTCAGAAATATGAAGCTACTTGCCCATTCCAAAGCGTAGTAGGTACCTATGGAGAAGGACGGGCAAGAAACTCCAAGGACACACTTTTAAATAATATTGTTGTTAATTGTTTGAAGAATTGTTATGATCATTTCTTTAACGTGCACGTCTTTCTGCATCGTTTTCACATGTTCATATTTATTTCAACATGAATGTTGGAACCATTTTTTTGCAACAATTTTTATTTATATTTAAAAGAGTGGCCGTGTAGTTTCTGGTCCGTTCTTCTCCATAGGAACTTACCTACTACTTTGGAATGGGCAACTAGCTTCTTCTTTCTGGCTGACCGAACCCTTGACAATTCAAAAGTGCCTGTTGTTGCTGGTTACACGGCGCTGATAACGTCAATCAACAGTTGTTTCCGAGAGTTAACTCACTGATATTACGCTCGCTTACCCAGCGAACCTACATTTTTTTTTAAAGATGTATTTGCTCTTGACTCTAGTCTAGGTCAGAAGTGACAGAAGTGACAAAGTCTACGATGGAGTGAGCTTACCCAGAAGAAGTCTGTTCACTCTAACTTTGAAGAGATTCGGGTTGAATGCGTTCGGGAACACAGACGCAGGTAGTGAGTTCCACTCTTTTGCCTTGCGCACTATGAAAGACTTTCTGCCGAGTCTTTAGAAAACGTGGCAATCAACATTGAAATTAGAAATGAACGCTAACGTAATTGAACATTTATTTAAGCAAAAGGTATCGTTTCACCTGCCCGAGGCAGCTGCGCCACAAACAGTCCGAGGCAAGGTAATGCCTCTTTTCAGCCAGAGTTAGGCGTCTGTACTTCCGAGATAATCGAATAAAGTGTCAACCCTTGTGCCAGACCGCCAGCGCCGCCGCGCCGCCGCGCCAGCAGCCGCGGTTTAACAATGCCAGCTTTATTGCTGCAATTACGCTAAGAAAAAATCTCCTAATGATTAGCTATGCAAAGATATAACTCGAGTCTCATACAGGTAGAACCGAAAGAGGCCTCGACACTTCGCTTCACGTATACAATATTTGCATCGCCTTGAGTGAACTGCTATCCAGGGTCATAAGCTCGAACATAAAATCAAACTTGTTTATCCTGGAAAAACTTACGTCATAAAGATAATATATAAAATGCGATCGGCCGCCCTCGAGCCGGCGCACAGTGGTCTGAAAATCGAGTTCCTTACTCATAGAAACTTAATATAAGGGATGTCAAAAAAAAAATTTGAATGTCTCTGGTATACCTCCCTTTATATATATATAGTATGGAGGGTATGCACAGCTCCGCGCGTGAGAAAAAAAATGTTATGCATTGTTTTGTATGGGAGAAAACACTTGAAGTTAATTATTTTTGAACTGAAAGGAAACTGAAGGGCTGGTGCTCACATGAGCTATTGCACCTCACACGGTGATCAAGATAACATACAATTCATGCACTTTTCGGGCCGCTTTGCTAGTAAGAAATTTTAGAAATTTATAATTTTCGGTATATGTGATTTTTCCAATCTTTGACGTAATTAACCTTTCACGTCCCCGGAAACGGCGTACGTAATGTGGTAATACGCTCGCGAAATTTCGCGACATCGCGGAAATTCACCGTTTACGCGGTTTTGATTTAAAAAAAACTTTTTCATAAATTTTTGGTAGATTCCACCCACTATAAGTAAATTATTTTGTGTTCTTGAATAAACATACCATATTACAAAATAACAACAGTATTCGTAATACGAGAGTTGAATATTGTAAATAAATGACGAAATAATACTTACAATTTTCAAAAACGGTTTGTTTACAGTTTCGAGTTTTGGCCAGCTTTTTGGGAATCGGCCCCACTGTGCAGCGGGACTTGAGATGAAGTTGATGACCTCTTTTCATATGTTTTAGTTAGTAACCTGTTAATGGCCTTTTTAATAACAATAATAGAAAATGATATTGATTACATACGTTTTTTTACAAATTACATTCAAATAACTAACTCATTTGGTAATCACGTTCATCATGTCATTAAGGTTCAGTTGTAATTAGATACTAATAACATCGAGCCCTAATGAGGGTAGTTACATTTATAAATAGGACGTTTGAGCTTAATTCTCTCCCCTCCCGACCCTTGCTCGAGCCAGCCCGCGCCGCTGAGCCTGTAGCTTTAAATTCGTCCCTAAATAATATCATTCCTGATCCAGCTAGTCATTTGCTGCCCTCTTCCAGCGACGCCCTAAGCCGAGGTTCGTACCCCACAGGGGGTGCCCTTAGCGTGTAGTCGCTTAGTTTTTAGTTAGTATTTAAGTTTAAGTCCTGGCTGGAGGCCTTAATTTATTAGGGCAACCACAGGCAAGTCCGTCTAAGCAGACGACAACCTCATAGGTTGACCTGCGAGATGCCATTCCCAAAAAAAAAAAAAAAACTTAATTCTCTCAGTAGCTTTTAGCACTATTACGCGCGAACTATACTTATTACGATCTATTTATTTTCGTGTTGTGATGGAAGGTTTTGGTACCAATTTGGACATTTTCATGTTTGTAGCAGCAAGGTAGCAGCAACCTTGTTCTAGTTCTGACTTCGGTGTTAATGAGGATATATCCCACAAACCAGAGACGTGCAGTGTTGGAACAACAACATCAGTTGTGAGGCAAAGAAAACCGTTCATGGAGCTAAGCCCGCTACAGAAGAGAAGGAGAGTGGAACAGCTCCTAACGTATAGTACTGAAAGCCGAGCTTATGCGACTGGTTTAAAAGCAGATAGCAAGAATGTAGCAGATATAATAAAATTAGTTACAGAGCATCCTGAAGAGGCTACAAAGATTAAGGAATTGTTGAAGACCAAGAAAACTACGCCCATATATTCGGCTGATAAAGCTTTAGGTCTTTTGACCTCGTTGAAGCTTTCGAAGTGGCGGTATATAACCTTAAGAACTTGTGCAAAAGAAGCAGGAATACCACTATATCCTTCGTGTACTGCCATCCTAGAGGCGAAGAAGGACTAACCAAAAGATACCTTAGAAATCACGGAAAGAGGGGTAAGAGTCCAGCTCCAAGCAATTTCGAGCAAAACTGTTGCCAGACTATGAAAATTCCTACATTTGGAGTCTTCGCTGGATGGCAAAGAGTTGACCCTGATATGCAAGTGGGGATTTGATGGTGCTTCAGGGCAAAGTTTGTATAAGCAAACTATGGCAGACGACGACGATTTCAGTATTTTTATGTGTTCCTTTGTGCTCCTGCGCTTAGTTTGTGGTGAAGAAAATATATTGGAGAATCCAAAGCCATCTTCCACAATGTTCTGCAGACCTCTATAATTCAAGTTTGCAAGCGAGAACAGCTTGAATATCATGGAAGAACAGAGTCTGATTGAAGCTGAGATCGCAGCACTGGAGCCGTCTATCATGGGAAATCATGCTGTTAGGCACTCAATGCTTATGACAATGATAGATGGCAAAATCACTTCAAAATTGTCAAAAACCTCAACGCAGACTTGTGATATCTGTAAGGCTACCCCTTCGGAAATTAATAAGGTAAAGAAGATCTTAGAGTGAGTTTAGTATAATTTGATTAATTTATGACATCTTATTGTACTGTTACCTAACTTTTATTGATTTATTCACTTTCTTTCCAGAAAACCGGTTTCGACAGAAATGTACCAGTATGGTTTATCTACTCTTCATGCTTGGATCAGATGTATGGAGTGTCTACTGCACATTTCATACAGACTAGACTTTAAAACATGGCAAGCCAGAGATTCAAGCAGTAAAGAGTCATTGAAGAGTAGAAAACAAAACCATACAACAGAAGTTCCGTGATGAAATGGGTCTCCTAGTAGACATCGTCAAACAATCGTAGTTAATGATGGGAGTTTTTGCAGAATCACTTTAAAAAATCCTGGCTGTGTGCCAGGATTTTTTAAACTGCAAGGATTGGATTTCCGTTTGATCCAAAGATTTGCAACAATTTTACGTGTGTTAGCCTGTGGGGAGCCCATAAATGTTGACGCGTTTGCAAACTTTACGCGCCTCACTGCTGAAATGTATGTAGACCTCTATGGCTGGTATTACGGACTTAAAAGATGACACAGATATCGAGAGGGAACGCAGGGCGTTGGCGGTAAGGAGCAATATGCTGGCCCGTAGATTCGCTCGATGTACAAAGGAAGTGAAAATAGCACTTTTTAGGGCATATTGCCAATCTTTTTACTCGAGCAGCCTGTGGGTTCGGTATACGCAACGAGCTTAGAACGTCCTGCGTATCCAGTAAAATAATGCTTTCAGAATGCTGTTGGGGTTGCCACGGCATTGTAGTGCGTCGCAAATGTTCGCAAATGCGCGAGTTGATGGTTTCCACGCTATGGTACGTAAGAAAGTGGCGTAGTTATTCCTGAGACTGCGCGGTAGCACCAACAGCATTTTGCAAATGATTGCATCCCGACATGACTGTCCCATACAGGCACACTGGGTGGGCATAATTACAGGGAAATTGTAAATATAATTGTTTTCTTTCTTTTTATATTAGGTACCTACTAACAAAGATCTTAAGAAAATTGTTACTAACGCACATATGGATGCTGTCCGAAATAAATGAATATTAATAATAATTACATGCCTTCGAGTGTCCACAAACTTTTACTGCATGGCGCTGAAATTATCAAACACTTCAACATTATGCCCATTGATAATCAAGATTATCTGATTAGGCATCGGAAGCCAGAAACAAAGACTTCAAGAAAATTCGAGAGCACCATTCGCGCAAATTTTGTCGTAAAGCGACAAACGAAGACATCTTCAATGGTCTCCTTGTATCGTCAGATCCTTATCTGTCCAGTATAAGACCTGTGCTAAGAAAATCCACAAAAACAGCTGTTACTGATGATGTGAAACCTCTTCTTATCAGTGACGATGCAGGTGTAGACAAAGAGAACATTGAATTTGTCGATGTTAATGCGTCAATGATAGACTTGGATTTAGAGGACTTTGATGATGGCGAAGATACTAACTGTTAGTAGTAGTTTTTTATGTTGTTTTACTATTAGTCGTAAATAGCTAGACTTAGTATAGTTGCTATAGATATAATACATGTAATAGTTGTGATATTCACAAAATACTCACTGTTTTTTATTGTGTTAAATAATTATAGTGTATCATAGTTATTGACGTATTTTTGTTGTAATATCTCGGTATTAGCATTCAAGATTAAAACTATTTGTATAAAAAACTTGATTTTATTGGACCTTATTTTTAATCATCTGTAATAAAAATAATTTAGGATTATTACTTTTCTATATAGGTATATCTTAATTGTTTTATGAATATCTATTGTTTCACTAGTATTTTCCCATTCAATGCGTTCGGTAACATCATTTAATTACGTTAAAGATTAGATAAATCAATAGTGTAACTACCCTCATTAACGCTGAGTATGCCATGTTATTAGTATCTAATTAAAACTCAACGAAAATGACGGTGATTACAAAATGAGTTCTTTAAATGCAATTTGTAAAAAAAGCGTATGTAATCAATATAATATAGTTTTCTATTATTGTCATTAAAAAAGTCATTAGCAGGCTATTAACTAACTAAAATATATGAAAAGCGATCGGCGATTTCATTTTATTACGTAAAAGATTTAATAAATCACATAACCTAAACTCGAAATTTTAAAAATTTCCTACGCGCGAAGCGGCACCGAAAGGTGCATGAATTGTATGTCATCTTGATCACTGAATGAGGTACAATAACTCATGTGAGTACCAGCCCTTCAGTTCCTTTCAGTTCGAAAATAATCAACTATAAGTGTTTTCTCCCATACAAAAAAACACAAAACATTTTTTTTCTCACGCGTGGAGCTGCGCATACCCTCCATACTTTAATATTATATAAAGAGAGTTATTCCAGAGACATTCCCATTTTTTTTTTAAATCCCTGATATTTAGTTTCTATGAGTATGGCTCGATTTTCAGACCACTGTGCGGCGGCGCGGCGGCATCCGACACGATGACTCATCGATAGGAGACCCCTCGCGCCTCGGCCTCGGTACAAACGCGGACATTAAAGTAACGCGCTCCCGCAGACGAGAGACCGCCGCGCGTCGTGAGTGTGGGACAATTCATTAAACAAGTTGTGTGCCGCCAGGGTTGGGCAGTATTTTAATTTCTTGTAGTTCAAATACGTATTTGGTATTTGTGTTTCAATTACATCCTAAAAATGTAATTTCTAATTGGTATTCCAAATACAAAACTGAAAACCTTTGCGCAAAGGTTTTCAATTTTGTATTTTGTATTTCATATTCTTATGCTTTCAAAATACATAAATACATTTGGCGATCTTATAAATTTGCTGACTTAAGGACACTTGCACGTTAAGTCGGGTTAAATGAATGAAGATAGAGTTTGTAAACTCGGAGTTAAGTAAATAACATTTTGACTCACAGCACGCGTTGCGTCACAAAAAGTAACACAGGTTTAATTAACATACGTGTTTTTTGCAGTTCAGTCGACGAAATATAAAATAGAATTACTATGTCTATGCCCTGTTAAGTAATCTGACCAAAAATAAATGAACAAACAATGAACGGAAATTGCATATATTTTACGCAGCAATTTATGCTATGTAATACTTTCTGGTGTTTGATATTTATAACATGACATATAATTTAAATCGTATTGTATTTGGTTTCCATGGAGATTTTGTTTATTGGTTGGCGAAAACGTCAGATGGAATAATATATTAGGTTTAAAGTTTATTCAATTGTATTTATTTAACATGAGTTTATGAATATATTGCCTGCTACTATATAGTATCAAATTTTCACTTATTATAACGTCGAACAATATAAAATACAAAATAAGTTATCAGCGGTACCTCATAACGTCAATTTATTTTAACATTACCCGCACTAACCCAGAATTTAGCGACTTGACTCTCCCCTAACTCTTGGTGGCGCAAGGAAAATTATTTGATTAACCCTAATATAGCTGTTAACTCCGAGTTATTTAGGTTAACAAATGAACACGCAAGTTGGCCTTATACATACTCTTTAAACACTAGAATCCAGAACAGTTTATTGTTAATCTTTGGAGTTGGCAACACAGCACCTGTACTGTACGTAAGTTTTCAAGTCTCGTATTCTTATGCCTGGCCGCGCCGCACACATTGCGATAACATTCTGCTATTAAAACTTCGCCTTTGGCCTACGGCGAATGTGCCACATTTTCGTGAAATGTATCGGGACAGCAAACTTGTGAATTTTATCGCGACAACTAACGCAAAACATCAAAATGGACGCTGCGGTCGCTCTATAACTTATAGCAGTGAATAATTATTGTTTACTTAAAAATATTAAAAAGCACAGAAAAGGTGACAGGGGACCTGTAGAAAGATTGTTTTCTTTTGCAGGTTTTATTCATCCCCCAACAGGATGTTTGTCTGACGGTAGATACCTACATTAAAAAACCTAGTGTTCAAAAGGAAATTCTTCTTTTACTGATTAATAGGATAAGCTGGACTATATTTACATTACATAACACCTGGGCTCTATACACAAAACAAACCAAAACTTGACAAATCTGCAATGTGACAAAATTGTACAATTTTCCATGGAAAAAGTAATAATTTTTTTTGTGTGCAAACATGTGTGCTTGTAAAGTATTCTAATATCTAAAGGGGTCTGTACAAGTAATTTTGGAATAACTTGGAAGATGATACTTTCAAATGTGCATTATGTATTAAAAGACCAGACTGATACAGGGTAATCGTGCTAAAAGTCTGATACAAAATATCAATGACCCCTATGCTAGGGAAAAACCTGTGTTACAGGGGTCACCCATCCGTCCAATGTGGATGTTATGATAGTACTTACAAATTAGTAATGTGCACTTTTGTAAAAAATAAAATTTATTAGACTAATTCAATTAATTTTGAGGATAAGAAACGGGGAAGTTAATAAAAGGAGTTGAAATGAATTAATAACCAGGAAAAGGGAGTATCTATTTATGTGTGCCGGGTGTGTGTTAGTGTGAGTGTAGCTGTGTAAGTGTAAGTATAGATATTATGTATGGGTGAGTGTGGATGTGTATGTGTGAGTGTGTGCCTGATTTGTTAAAGTCGTGGTTTGAGAAATTCTTCAGAATCATCATAATTTAGGGTGTGCAGATTTTCTTTAATTTTTTGCTTGCATTGGAATTTGTTCAAAGAATGAATGTTTAATGTGTTGTGCATTTTTTTGTATAGTTATGTGCTTAAATAACGGTTATTCCGTCATGCAAATGTGGTATTTGTACAAACTTTGGGACAAACGTCGATCGAAACGTCAATCATTAATATACTAAATAACCAGATACAATTTAAAGAACGTAAGGATATTGTGTGCCTCTCTGTTGAGCGAACAATTGAGATAGCCTGTATCGAATTGGAGCAGTTCATTATATTAAGTGTGTACAGACCGCCTTCAGGATTGTATGATTGTTTTGAAAAGGTTATGGATGAAGTGTTGAACAAAATCTGTAATTCTAATAAGTCTATTATCGCTTGTGGTGATTTTAGAAAATTCTGGGTTAAGTACTAGAATTATAAGTTTGTTTCAGTCATACAATCTTGCTAACCAATTTTTGGAGCCCACTAGAATAACTCCCACTAGTGCCACATGCCTAGATAATGTTTATACAGATGTTATACCAACCCACAAGTAAATTATAAATTTAATAGACTCAGATCATTGCGGACAGTTGGTCACTATTTCAAATATTACCAAAAAAACAAAAAAAAAGATATCACTGTTAATCCAAAAACTAATAATCGTTTGGAAACATTTAAAACTAAACTTCTAAGTAATTTACCACTTTTTTCAACTAATGATGACTCTAATCAACAATATAATGCTTTTTTCAAAATGTATTGTACACAATTTGATAATACTTTCATTCCGAAGACATTTTCGGTTAATAGTAATGCTTCCTTCAGTGACTGGGCTACCATTGGTATACATAAAAGTAGAAAATGACTTTATGAGTTGTATGATGAACGGACTTGTATAAACACTGCTGAATTTAATTTATATGTTAGGAATTATTCAAAATTATTTAAAAAAGTTTTTTGTATGGCCAAGTCACGTTACTTGAGTTCAAAAATTAAAAATAGCAGTAATGTAATTAAAACGACATGGAATATCATTAATAGCGAAACGGGAAGGTCATGCAACCGAAGTAGTGACTTCAGCGTTGATATTGATGGCAACATAATTAAATCAGATTCTCAAGTCGCCGCGGCCTTTGAAAATTTCTTTGCAGAGATTCCCGAATCGACTACTAAATCTCTGAACTCATCGCCCACTACTGCAGAGTCTTTGCTTAAAGAAAACGTTCCAGTTTGTGATTCTGAATTTAATTTCCAATATGTACCTGTAGAGATATAATTAAAACCTTTCACACATTAAATGTTAAAAAGACCGCAGATCTATGGGGTAATTCTGTGGACGTTGCTAAGTCAATTATAGATATTGTAGCACCTACTTTAGCTGTTATTTTTAATAATTGTATTGACCGTGGTGAGTTTCCTGATCTTATGAAAAACAGTAAAATAATACCATTGTTTAAATCGGGTAGTACATCTGACCCTACTAATTATAGACCTATTTCAGTGCTACCTACCTTTAGTAAAATTTTTGAAAAACTTATTTTAGATCAAATGCAAAGATTTTTTAATAAACTCAAATTACTGCATAACAAACAGTTTGGTTTTACAAAGGGTCGTTCGACTACTGATGGCCGGAGTTGAACTTTTAGGACATGTTTATAATGCATAGGAGGACAAGTGCGATGCTTTGGGCATCTTTTGCGATCTGTCCAAGGCATTTGATTGTGTTCTTCATGAAACATTAATCAGGAAACTGCACCACTACGGAATACGGAACGCCTCTCTGGATCTTCTTACTTCTTACTTAAGTGATAGAATTCAAAGAGTAGATGTTAACGGAAAAAGATCACCTGGATCTGTAGTTAGAATGGGGGTCCCCCAGGGCTCAATTCTTGGCCCATTTTTGTTTCTTATTTATATTAATGACTTGCCATACCTCATAAAGGATAATCATGATATAGTGTTGTTTGCAGACGACACTTCACTTTTATTCAAACTGAAACGTCAGCAGCTAGTTACTGACAATGTAAATAGCGCCCTCGCTAAGGTAGTTAACTGGTTTAATGTTAATAACCTACTTCTTAACGAGAAAAAAACTAAATGTATTAAGTTTACGATACCTCATGTTAGACAAGTAGAAACTAGTGTTCTTTTAAAGGGTGAAGAGTTGAAACCCGAAAACTCCACAGTATTCTTAGGCATAACTTTGGATCGCCACAATAGCGGCGGTAAGTCCCCTCTTTGAGGAGTGGTTGGAGAGGCGCCACGGCGTCCTCACCTTCCGCCTGACACAGGTCCTCACCGGACACGGTTGTTTCGGGAGGTTCCTGTTTCGCATAAGGCGGGAGGAAACGCCCGGGTGTCACCATTGTGTGGATCGCCCGGAGGACACGGTGGAGCATACGGTGGAAGTATGCCCAGCTTGGGCGGAGCACCGCAGTGTCCTCGCGGAGGCGATTGGCGGCGGCGATCTCTCGCGTCCGGCCCTGGTCCAGGCCATGGTACGGAGCGAGAGGGAATGGAAAGCCGTCACCTCCTTCTGCGAAGCAGTAATGCTCGCAAAGGAGGAGGCGGAGCGCGTGAGGGAGAGAGCCTTGCGCCCTCACGCCCCTAGTCGCCGCAGGGGACACCCTGGGCGTCGGGAATCGCAAGGAGATTCCCGGCCACCGCAGGCGCGGGCTTGCGGACGGCGAGCCATGGGTAGCTCGCCGTCCGGTAAGGACCAGGCCCGGGTCGACGGCGCGTTGTGTTCCACGCGCGCCTCAAAGAGATGTCAGCACAAAATGACGGGGTCCGATAGGGCCGACGCCTCAGGGTCACGGGCTAAAGAGAAAACCGTGGCCCTGGCACAGGCAACTGAAGGAACACGGGTGGGTTTTAGTCAGTAAAAGTCTGACACGCCCTCCCTCATTAGATGATTTCCCACCAAAAAAAAAAAAAAAAAAAGGCATAACTTTGGATGCCAAGCTTCAATGGGGCCCCCATATAGATAAATTGTCAAAAAAAACTAAGCTCTGAAGCATACGCCGTTACAAAAATTCGTAATTTAACTGATTTAGAGACAGCGCGATTAGTTTACTTAAGTTTTTTTCATAGTGTGATGTCGTACGGTATTCTTTTGTGGGGAAATGCCGCCGACATTCAAACAGTTTTTGTTTTACAAAAAAGGGCAATTCGTTCAATTTATAAATTAAGTCCCAGACACTCCCTCAGAGACAAATTTAAAGAGATTAATATAATGACTGTGCCTTCTCAGTACATTTATGAAAATCTTTTATATGCACATAAAAATATTAATCTGTTTAAAAAATACAGTGATATCCATAACAAAAATACTAGGAATAAACACAAATTTGTTGTTCCCACTACCAGGCTCAAGAAAATAGGTGGCTCGTTTAAATGTCAATGTATACGTTTTTATAATAAACTTCCTAGCCACATTCAAGAACTAAGCCTTAATAAATTTAAAACTTTTATAAAGCGGAAATTATACCAGAAAGCCTATTATACTGTCAAGGACTATATTGAGGACAAGAAGGCTTGGGATTGAGCTGCTCCAATAAGTTTACACAGACATAATTGATGTGTAATTTGCTATTTTTACTTTTTTTTTCTTTTAATCGTTTTTTTTTCTATATACGTACCTTTTCTATCTAAACAATGACATGTATATATTTACTGTATAAAGTATAATATTGTTTTAATTTTTGTGAATGTGAGGACTATGGTCATTGCATTTTTTTTTTCTTCTTTTAATGATGATGGTCTGGCTGTTTGAGTACTTTACGCGGCCTCCCCAAATGTCCTTTCTTTTGTATTGTTCGTCGAGTCGTTGAGCTCCTTAGTTCTGAGTTGAGCTGCACGATGATTGACAAATGCGTGCACTGACTGGACAGGTCCACTCAAATCCGTGTGGTTCTTTCCTCAAAAGACCATTTCAGACACCAGTCTACATAGTCCTCATATGATATGACCAAGATTATTTTCATATTTTATTTACACTTTGACATTGATGCACTTTATATATGCAATGACGTTTACTTTGTAAAGGATTATACTATTTTAATTATTGTGAATGTGAAGACATTGTGGATTTGTTGTTTTTTTTAATGCATTTTTTTTTAAAATTATTAGTTTTAATCATGGTCTGGCAGTTTGAGTAATTTATGCGGCCTACCCAAATGTCCTTTCTTTGGTAATGTTCGTCGAATCGTTTAGCTCCTTTAGTTCTGTGTTGAGCTGCATGACAACTGATAAATGCGTGCACTGACTGGACAGGTCCACTCATTCTGTGTGGTTCTTTCCTCGAAAGACCATTTCAGATATCAATCCACATGGTCTTCACATGACCTGACCAAGATTATGTCTGGACTTTAAAAGAGACTGTGACCTCTGAGTTTGTTTCGGCGTTTCTTCTCAGAGTAGTCAGATAGGAAATGCCGATCTCACCTAGTTTTTAAAATATGATTGACGTGTAAAAGTGTTTGTACAAACCTATTTACAGAAATAAAATCATTTATCATTTAATGGGTTTCGGTCTTCTTGTGAGCGTAGGGCTTTTATATCTATTGGGAGGGGTAGTGTTAGGTGTTCGTGTGCGCGCACGAAGTATATACATTTGGCGAACTGTCAGTACCTTAAAATCCGAACAAACTTGCTGAGTAGGATACCTAAATGGTTTGTTGAACAGTACTTTGATTACTGCACGTTGGGCTCTTTCAGCTGGTATGAGGATTGTTTTGGCGGCACCGCCCCACGCAACGATACAGTAACTTAGTGTTGATTCACATAAGGCGGTGTACACCATTTTTAGAATATCTTTATGGACAGAGGATTTTGCATTTCGTATTTGAAATAATAAGAATTAAAAACAGTTTTTTTAAATAATTAACATTTCGTATTTTAAATAAATGTATTTTAATTAAATCCTAGCATGTATTTTGGCCAGCCCTGTGTGCCGCTAATGTTATAATTTTTATAAGTTGTGACGCGGCCTGAGCGCTCCGCGGCGCGGTCCCACGGCGGGCGGCGCGGCGGACGCTAAGAGCATTAGCTACTGAATTACCGCGAGTTACGGCAAGCTGCAGCACCACCCACACGACTCCTTCGAGCGCCACTCTCATACGTCACACGAAGTTTTCACGCAAACAGTGCGTTCATAACAGTTCATTTCAAATTACATGTAGATAAGAACATGTACGGGAACACAGAGAGCTTCCGATGGGAATATATTGTGCGAGGGTGCGGGGGGGGGGCGTGTGGGGGTAGGGTCGCGGTAGAGGGGGGATACGCTCGATATTCGATCACTTAAATAAGGATTGAAAAACTGCGGCAATATTTCTGTGCGATACGGCGGGATGAAGCCGTTCGTTTCACGGCGTCGTATTTGTCAGTCGCGCACTCACAGCCTCACACCCGGGCGGCGGCGGCGCATTGTATATTGTTATAAGTGCTCTCGGCATTGTGTGGCTGCTGAGCCACGTATCGCGCGTCGCACGCGCTCCTACGCCACACAACCATTGTTACATTTGTTACCTACACATTTAAGCACGAACAATCTCGCAGTGAATGTAACAACAGACACATCGGCGGCGCTCAGCCCGTTGTTGTTTTTGTCAACCGCGTGTTGGACTTCTGCGATGAACCTGCTAATAGCGCTGCGCTAAGAACACATAAGGATTACAATCCGGTCTGGCGGATCCGGTACCTATTATTTAGCTATTTACCAAATCCGGTAAAAATCTGGCGGATCCGATTCTCATCCGGTGAAGCGGATACAAACTCGGCGAATTACGTGTTTTTTACACAAAATTAATATGATTTATTGCCCTTTGTCTTCTTTTACACTCAAAATGATTTTTATGGAGGTACGGTGGCGCAAAAGTACATTATGACCAAATTTTTAAGGTTATGACTGTATTTTTATTTACTTAGTTCTTAAATAAACAAAGAATTTTGGTTGCGATTTACCATAATTTAAATAATTTCCTCCAGATAGTTTATTTGTATAGCTAATTTATATTTAACTAGCACTTCGCCAGCGACTTCGTCCGCGTGGATTTCGAAAAAAAAAAAAAAGAATTTACTATGTTCATCAGACATAATTTCTGCTTCTAATGGTAAAGCAATTTTTCAAATCGGTCCAGTAGTTTCGGAGCCTATTCAATACAAACAAACAATCAAATGTTACCTCTCCGCCGCAGTGGTTGCCGCGCCCGGAGATCGCTCCGCGCCTCGGGGAGCACGGCACCAACGGCTTCACGTGCTCCGAGCGTGAAGCCGTTGGTGCCGGCTGTCATTCAAAGATCTTTGACAGTTGCCACGGGTTGGTCAGAAGCCCAAACTTGCCCAAAAGTCTGTCAAGCAGTCTTACCAAGGGGTACCGTGTTACCCCGTAACTGAGTTTTAGATCAGCGCCATGTTAAATAATGGTATTCAGCGGCATCCAGTAGCCTGGAAGCCGGCCTCAACAAAGGTGGGAGAAGGCTGGCACGTTGATTGGCAAGTCTTAAGTACAAATAAATAGTTTTCTTTCTTTCTTTCGAAGTGTTGACGCTGTCACATGTCGCCACATCACTTGTCATTGGCCATACTCGTGTTATTGTCAAATGCTTGGTACTTGGTGCACGTTAAAACTCACATGATTTTATATTGGCAACAACATATATGAATAAAATGTGTATCTACAAATGAGTGAAAAAAAATATCTCTTGTGCCCGTAAATAATTGTAGGTCCATGCCTAGCTGTCAATTTTCCAGAAATTATAAAATAAATTAAACAAATAATCAGTCGCATCGGGGCGCTAGCACTTAAACAATCCCTTCTAGATAAATGGAATAATATCCCTTCTCTTTCTCGACACCAATTTTGAGCGATATACAACTATTAAATGGACGTACTATAAAAGGACAAGTCCTACTGATTCCGACCGGATTGAAAATCACACCGGATTGCACTCCCTAGTTGTACCGGCCCCGGCCCTTTGAAGGGAGGTGGAGGGACCACCTGCCCCGGCCGCATAATAAGCAGAGTCCACCAACTGAGTATTGCAAGTTCAATATTGAAAATTCGTTTTGTTCGTTCAAACTCAATTGGTGGATTTTGTAGACCCTTAACTGGGAGTTTAACGACCAATCAGAAGCAATATTAACGTTCAAAACTCAGTTGGTGGACTCTGCTTATATGCGCCCCGACCAGGCTGCCCGCGTCTGCTGGGACCTGCCGCCCACTGTAACACGGGATTGCAAAGTGCAAAATGCAAAGAAACTATAGTTGTCGGCGGCGCGGCTCACGTGTGCGCCGCGCTGGCTGCACCGCACACGGAACGAGCCAGGCCGCCGGCTCATGAACACACAGCTGCTCTAGCAGGACGCAAGTTGGGCTCCGTTCACTCACTAAACAATTTGTTGTCCTTGGGCCAAGTCAATGCTCGAGCGAGGCTCAGCGCGGGGCGTGTGCGGTGCACGGTAATAACGTACGTAATTGCTCTAAACGAGGATTAATTACATAGTGAAAACGGATTCCGAGATAAGAGAAGCTTCAGCGTTTGTCTACCCGCACCGCATCACCGATCGATTAGGCATATGTTCGATATTTTGAACACGCGATTTATTGAGTGTTCGATTTTGAACTTTTCGATAAATATTACGTTCGACTATTTAAACGTTTGGATAATATTATCGACTATTTTGATAGTACTAAGGAACTGTTCCTTACCAACAGTTTCGTAATTCATCCTATTGGATTTCGGAAGGATTTGTCGACATGTTGGATAGAAGGCTTACGACTCGTCCAACATACATGGCATATGAGGGTGCTGGAGTTGTACAGAATAGACGCAACTATACGCACCATCAGAATTATTGAGAGCGGAATATTTCCGGGCGTTGTTCGAGTCCGCTTTTGTTTTGGTTAGCCTTAAATCCTCTAGGCACACTACTGGAAGATTCAGGTCTAGGCTATCGGTTGAGAAGAGGTGGTTAGGTGACACCTCCTATAGATGACTGATTTGAAACTCTTGGCCCTTTGAATTTCTTGGACCTACTAAAGGTAACAGAAACGTTCAGTAGTGCCATCAGGATG